>JAGSMP010000474.1:0-527261 GCA_029286625.1 Parnassius orleans | reverse complement strand
GGTTGCGTAGACCCATTTTATGTTAAGAGTAAAAATGTATTTCATAAAATGTATTTTCATACTTTTTCTTCCGATTTTGCTCTTGCCTGGTGTTGGCTTACCAATACTGTACGATTTACTACTATTGGTACTTTTTTAGATAAAATAAGATATATTTTTATTTACATAAACCATTTTGCATTTTTCCTGGAGAACCGAACATAAAAAATATGGATAGAAGCCACGGAAGGCTTAAATATTTTTTTTTCACACTTACTTCTTATCCATACATCACAAAAGATATTTGAAGGACAATGCAATTCCACGTAAAGAAATTGTATACATAACATTAGCACCGGTAAGTGTAATGCTCGAAACAACGAGGCTACAGATGACAGCACTGAAGAAAAACAAGATATAAGCTCGAAACGTAGTAATCACTCATAGTCTGTTTCTCATAATCGTTTCCTGAGATTATATTTAACCAAATGGAATATCCTATATGAAATCATATGTAAAATATATATTTGAAAAATATATCAATATTCGATACAGTTACTTGTTGAAAATCTGAATTGCTACAATTACCAAACGGCAATTGTTAAACAAATATATATTTTTCTAAGGTTAATGAAAAAACTTTTTAAAATTCATCTATAGAAAATATCAAAAACATGCTATGAAAATATTCGGCAAACCCGAAAGTCGGCAAATGTCTACTAGATCGTTTAATGATTATGGAGTTTTGTGTTTAATTGTTACGGCCTAGTTGAATTTCTAAATGTTAGTGTAACATAAACTTTTAATAAATTTTATTATTCTGTAAATACTAATAATCTGTAAATATAATTTATTAAACGAAGTAAGTACCATTTAAATGCAGATGCGTTGTCAGCCGTGAGGACTAAGATAGAATGCCTCTTTTCCAGTAAAAAGGGTCTCCGGTTCTCTACACTCACCATACGAAACACAGAGCATTAAGCTGCTATTTTACGCTGGTATTCTGTGAGAGCGTGGTCCTTCCCCGGTCGAGCCGACCCATTCGTGCTACAACTATACTATTAATATAATATTTATCACGAATAGTAGTAAAACATTTAACATAACTAATATTAACGTTATCAATAAAAAGGGTTCTCGTCATGCGCCATACCAAACACAGCACGCTGCTATTTTGCGTCGGTATCGTGAAGAAGTAAGTTTCTATACCGGTTGTACCAATATATAATGTCCTCCAGACCGAATTTAGGTCACGGCGGCCAGTCTCAATAGAGACTAGCCATCTGCGCAGGACAGGATTATAGTGCCCAAGTGTATGTGCAAGCACACGTGCACTCTCTATTCCCTCACTCTCATAGTCCAATGAAACGGTAATCAGACGCGACCGGAGAGAGATCAGGCGCTGGACCTACGGCTTTACGTGCTTTCCAAAGCACGGGGGTGAAACACCGCCTACTTTCCGACTCCAGGCTGCTGCTGAGAATTTCTTGAATGAAAAACCCAATAACTGATTTCGGTCCTACCCGGGATTCGAACCCGGGACCTAATGATCAGCAAATTTTTTAAAGTAATCTCTTAATTTAATTACAAAGGTTTTATTATAAGAAAATAGTATACTCTTAAATTAAACCAAATACTAATTAAATAAATATAAAGGCTATTTGCCTTAACAAATTTGATTAAAGGACACAAGTGTACAATAAACAGAAGCCACGCACTTCATTGAGCGACTCTTAACGACCGCTATTTTGACATTTCCTTCAAGTCCGTACTCAAGGCCCGCTACTTCACAGTAATTTAATTTATTTTACGACAAAACATTTCTAAATCCAAGCCGTAGTAAATAAAATGCATCCGATTGTAAAAAGTCTAAGCTTTTCACTTCAGTCCTTTAATCGCAGGTTCGATTACTACAAGAAATGAGTGTCTGCTCATATATAAAACCAATCAAAAAAATATCAAAAAATATGTAAGAAAAGTGCTGGCAGGTTTTCACGGCACGGTTCTTTGAACGATGTCATCCGAAGGGCTCTTGCCTCTATAAACGTTCCCTCAGTTTTAGAGCCTTGTGGAATATTTAGAGACGATGGCAGGAGACCCGACGGTATGACATTGGCCCCTCGAGAGAGAGGTAAAGCCCTAGTGTGGGATGCTACTTGCGTAGACACTTTGGCGGCCTCTCATCTCAGGGGTACCTCGTTTACGGCCGGGGCGGTATCAGAGGTAGCTGAACTGAGTAAGTGGCGCAAATATGAGTCTCTGAGAGATGACTACATAGTTGTGCCATTTGCTGTAGAGACTATCGGTACGTGGGGTCCACGTGTGGTGAAGTTCCTAAAGGAACTCCATCCGTGGCTGGTCGTTGCTGCTGGTGATAAGAGGGCTGGTTCTTTTCTCGTTCAAAGGCTAAGTATAGCCATTCAGCGGGGAAACGCAGCCAGCGTTCTTGACACGATACCGCGGGGAGTAGGACTGTATAGAAACAGAAACAGAAACTTTTTTATTCAATATGGATTATAAATAATACTTATTGAAAGTCACTCTTTTGTTTATTTACCACTGGTTCGAAAAAAAACCTCTGTCCTGGGAAGAACCAGCAAGAAACCCAGCGGGATTTATTTTTAAAAATAAAAGCTTACAATCATGTATGTTACACAATTTACCACACAAAACAAATTAGAAATAGCTTGTAAAGGTACACACCTCATCTAGGGTTATTATTATCCATAAATTCCTTTAATATAATAACCCTTTTATACAATCTATGTTTAATAAAAGTTTTGAATTTTGAGCAAGTCGAATTTTGTATATTTTCTGGGATTTTGTTGTAAAAGCGTATACATCGCCCCAAGAATGAATTACTGACTCGGTGGAGTCAAGTAACTGGTACTACTAACTTGTGTTTGTTCCTAGTATTTACAGAATTAATATTACTTATTTTTGTATCACTACTTTTATTTTTGTGTACGTACATTACATTTTCATAAATGTATTGAGAGGCCAAAGTTAATATATTAATTTCCTTAATTTTTTGTCGGAGCGACTCTTTAGGTTTTAAATCATAGATTGCTCTTATGGCCCTCTTCTGTAAAACAAATATAATTTCAGTGTCAGTCGCGTGTCCATATAGCAAAATACCATACGACATTATGCTATGGAAATAGCTAAAGTAAACAAGTCTAGCTGTTTCCATACTGGTAAGATTTCTAATCTTTTTTACAGCATATGCTGCAGAACTAAGTCAACTTGCTAACTTTGATATATGGGGTCTCCATTGAAGCTCTCGCGTCTAGTGTTATTCCAAGAAAATGGTGGTATCGACAAGACTCAGTTCATCCCCATTTAAAATTACATTATATTTAATTGTCTGACATTTGAGTCATGAACTTCATATTTCATTTTATTGCTATTTAAATGCAAGTTATTAACATTAAACCAATTTACTAATTTAGATATAGTATTATTTACTTCGTCATATTTAATCATTGTCGTTTTAATTTGAAAATTAATGAAGTGTCATCAGCAAATAATACTATATTATGGTTATCCCTCACTATGTATAGGCAAATCATTAATATATACAAGAAACAGAAAGGGGCCGAGATTTGAGCCTGAAGCACGCCCATTTGTACTGTCGACCCGGAAGAGCTCATACTATTAATGACAACTTTTGCGTTCTGTTTCTTAAATATGAAACAATTAATTTAAGAGCATTACTTACACCGTAGTGTTGTAGTTTCCTGATTAATGTTTCATGGTGAACACAATCGAAGGCTTTGGATAGGTCACAGAATATACCCAAAGCATCCTGTGAATTAACTCATGCATTGAAACTTTATTTAATCAGCTCAACACCAGCATCAGTTGTCGAGCGAACCCTTGTGAAACCGAATTGATTTTTATGAAGTAAATTATTAACATTTGATCAAGAATAATTTTTTCAAAAATTTTACTTAGTGTTGGCAGTACAGAAATGGGTCTAAAATTGGTGGGGTCTAATGTACTACCAGATTTAAAAAAAGGTATTACTTTACTATGCTTCATCAAATCAGGAAACACACCATAATTGATACTAGTATTAAAAATAATAGCTAGTTGATGCGCGATTATATCGATTATAGACGCAATAACTTTAACGGAAATACCCCACAGTATGATAATTAAGTTACTAGTTTTAGTTTTTTTTATAGTTTTTAATATTGTATATAATAAAATATTGTATATTATGTTATATAATAAATATAATTCATCATATTTGTAAAGCCTCCTACTTAAATGAGAAATTTTAGTGCACTAGAGGTTTGAGTTTTTGAACAAAAAAAAGAAATAGTGGCCAAATAATGTTACGGACTGAAAATCTCCAAAAAATCTGCCATGTCGTGTTTTATCAATGGGTTATAATCTGGCATTTGACTGCAACATACAATATACAATACTTTATTATTAACAAAAATGTTGTACTACTAAGCAGGTAAACATCATCATCATCATTATTACAGCCCTTCACAAGTCCACTGCTGAACATAGGCCTCCCCCAAGGAATGCCACAAAGCACGGTTCTTAGCCACCTGTATCCATCGACTTCCTGCATGTCTTACCAGGTCGTCAATCCATCTAGTGGGGGGTTGCCCTACACTTCGCCTACCGGTACAAGGCCGCCATTCGAGAACCTTTTTTCCCCATCGGTTGTCGGTTCTTCGAGCTATATGGCCGGCCCATTGCCCCTTCAGCTTACTAATCAGTTGGGCTATGTCGGTTACTCTGGTTATACTGCGGATATCCTCATTTCTAAGTTTATCACGCAGAGAAACTCCGAGCATTGCCCTCTCCATAGCTCGCTGAGCGACCTTGAGCGTCCTCATACGACCAGCAGTGAAGGACCACGTCTCAGATCCATAAGTCATCACTGGCAAAACGCACTGGTTGTACAATCTAGTTTTCAGGTTTTGAGGTATACCTGACGAGAAGATGTGTCGTAATTTCCTGAACGCTGCCCAGCCGAGTTGAATCCGTCGATTGACCTCTCGGTCGAAGTTGGACTTACCTAGTCGGACTATTTGTCCCAAGTAAACATACTCGCCAACAACTTCGAGCTTAGTGCTCCCAACAACTACTGGCATAGGTGTGACATGGACAATAAACATGATCTTTGTTTTATCCATGTTCATCTTAAGACCTATCCGTTGGGAAACACTATTGAGGTCATTGAGCATAGTGCTTAGGTCCTCAAACGAGTCTGCCATAAGGACTATATAGTCGGATCGAAGAATCGAAGGTGAGTGATGTACTCGCCATTGATGTTAATACCGTATCCTTTCCAGTCCAGTAGCTTGAAAACGACTTCCAATGCAGCGGTGATGAGTTTCGGGGATATAACGTCACCCTGTCTTACACCTTTCTGCAGTTGGATAGGTTTCGTACTCGGATAGCCATCGTAGCCCTTCATCGTAGTCAACTTGGCACCGCTGAAGGGACTGTAGAACCGCCCAAATTTCGACGGAATCAAAGGCTTTCTCATAGTCCACACACGCAAGGCAAAGTGGCAGATTGTACTTTTCTGTCTTCTGTACAATTTGCTGAAGGGTGTGTATGTGGTCCATGGTACTAAAGCCTCTTCGAAAACCGGCTTGTTCGGGAGGCGGGAAGTCGTCGAGTCTGCTTTCGAGACGATTCGTAATGACTCTCGAAAACAGCACGTAGACGCGGCTCAGGAGGGAAATCGGTCTGTAGTTTTTCAAGAGAGCGTTGTCGCCTTTCTTGAAGAACAAGACCACCGCACTTCTGCTCCACGCTTGCGGAGTAGTGCCACCATGGAGGACGGATTTAAAGAGCTTCTGAAGGACTTCAAGTACCGGTTTTCCACCCGCTTTCAGAAGCTCCGCTGTAATTCCATCCTCACCTGGGGCCTTGCCGTTTTTAAAATGCTTTGCCGTTTTTAGAAGACTGCAGCTTCATTTCCCGTCTAACAGCCATGAGATTAAGAGTGTGATCGGAGAGTTTTTGTGTTCTTCTGCGGCGGCTCTTGCAGAACTTAGCTCCGACCATGGACAGTTTCACGAGCTTATCATTTATATCGTTCACTTCATTGCAGTTTTCTAGGCACTGAAAACCGTTTTGTAACTCGAGCTGAAAGGTTTCGGGACTTTGGATTAGAGCATGAGGGGGATGGAGCGTTGACTTCATTAGACGAGACCTCTCCAACTTAACGTTTAGGTTCAGTGTGCCTCTAACCATTCGTTGATCGCTACCAGTTTTCACCCTCGCGATCACCGAGACATCACTGAACAGTTGTCGTCTGGTCGTCATAATGAATTAATCTCATTTTTGTCGAACCGTCGGCCTCGACCATTTCCATCTCTCACTGTTCTCTTGTGCTAGTTTTGTATTCAATTCTCCCAAAACACCGTATAGTGGGTTTTGGAGGAATGCATGGTTTTAGAGACATCCTCATACATTTCCTCCACCTCCTCATCGGAATGTACCGAGGTTGGTGCGTAAACCTGTATGACCTTCAACGAATACCGTTTGGTGATTCTTAAGGTACGCAACCCTCGTCGACACACTCACAATCTTTTATAACGTTGTTAACGAGAGACTTGTGGACGATAAATCCGACACCTTTGGGACAGATGGTCGCCTCCCGGTGATAGAACAAGTTGCCGGATTCGAGGATTACCGTGTCCTCGTCTCTTCGGACCTCGGACAACCTTTAATATGCCAGCGTAACTTGTCTGTCTCTTCTTCCAGCTCCAGGATCTTCTCGTCAGTCCTCAGGGTACGTGCGTTGTATGTTGCCAGGTCGAGTCGTCTTAGGTGGAACCGAACCTCCACCGGAGATTCTTAGCATCCCCTGCCCCTGCCGTTCGGTCGCCACCGTAGCCAGGAATAGCGGGGCCACCGGGAACTGGGGGCTGTCATTTTGTGACTCTCACCATGGGGGGATATTTTCCATAGTTGCCACGCTTGGCGAGCGGGTTCGCAACCGCAGTTTTTTTTATTTTAATATTGCTGTTATCAGAAAGATGCTGCTGCCCATCTCCTGCCTGTTTCCCATTGTCGCCTCTTACGACACCCACGGGAAGATACGGAGTAGTGGATATTCTTAACCGCCACTACACGGTTTCATTTCATTTCAAGGTAAACATTGAAATGAAATAAAATGAAATAAAACTTTATTGTTTCCAACATATTCTTAAATTAGTACAAGTTTCAGGACTTCTTTTAAGTAAAAAGATACTTGTGGTAGAAGGTCCTCGCCCTCCCTGAACTAAGTACATTCAACAAAAGAGAAACAGGGTGTGTGTATGTGAGCAATGGCGCGCGCGCGTTTGAATGTATGTGTGTGTGTATATTAAAAATATTTCAGTTTGATCGTAATTAAGTGTCTTAAGTCACTGCATTATTTTTTCTTACAGTCGTATTTTTTAATGGATATACGAGTATTTGCAATATTTTATTAATCTGGTAGTTTTCGTTCTCCAAATAGGAGCTACGCTATAATTTCTTCTTTTACTACTGTAATTAGGATTAAAAGCCAAATACCTACGTTTATTCAATAAAGTGTGTAATATGTACAACTGCCTCACCGAAATCAGCCCACATGATGAATACAAAAAGCTAGTGGGGTACCAGTACGGTGTAAAATGCATAACCTTTAGTAGACATCTCTGAGCTCTCTCAACTTCAATAAATTTACTTTTGTAAATACCCCCCCAAATTGATATACAATATAATATTATAATGGATTGAGAAAGCGCTGCCTAGTACATGCCTGTACCAGGAAATTCGCTGATCCAACATAACGCCCAGATACTTTGTATATGAAACTTTTTCAATAGATGTGCACGTACAGTTACCGCTGGAAGGATTTGCTACATTTATGTATTCTGATTCTAAAATCATCCTTTGGCAGTGATCGGCTAGTCATAGTCATATAAAAACATATGAATTGAGTTTTATTAACATTCAAAGTAAGTAAGTTATTGTCAAGCCAACGAGCAAACTTAGCTAATTGTTTTTCCGCTATTAACTGCACTTCTTCTCACGTGTCTCCCCAAAACAATATCGCAGTGTCATCTGCGTATGAGAAAACTCTCCCCCTGTTCACACTCATACTACATTGATTATTAATATATACTAAGAATAGCGTAGGGCCCAAGACGCTTCCCTGCGGTACTCCATAATTTACATTTATATAACTACTAGTGTATTGACCTATTCTTATCGTCTGCGTCCTGTCAGAGAGGTAGTCCTTTAAAAGTTTTAGAGGTATACCTCCGTTCTAATTTATTAACAAGTATAGGGATTGATACGGTATCAAAGGCTTTTTTTAAATCCAGGAAGACAGCAAGACATTTTCCACCGTTATCTAAGGTATTAACAATTTGAGAACTCAACGCAGCAACTGCATCTTCCGTAGAGCATCCCTTTCTAAAGCCAAATTGAGAGTCTGCTAATATGTCTAATTTATAGAGATACAGTATAAGTCTATTGTTAATTAACTTTTCCAAAATCTTTGAGAACACAGGTAGCAAGGAGATTGGTTGATAATTACTAACTTCTTTCTTATCTCCACTTTTGTAAATCGGAAGTACAATAGATCCTTTTCAAATCAGATACTTGCAATATGGCAGAGGATGGGGACAAGTAGTGTTTAGCAATCTTGAGAAAATCCATATATTGTCCTATCCAGGGGTGGAATATGATTTGAGACAAGAAATAATACTATTTATCTCTTCCAGATAGGTTTCCATCAATACAAAGGAAGAGTGTGCCTTTACAGAAAAAGTTTCATGTACTTCATCAATATGGCAAAAAGATAAACAAATATTAGGATTTAAATATTCAAATCAAATTAATTTTATTTTACAAACATGGAACAGTTTTCTTCAAAATTAGTCGTTTGTTTATTGATTAGCCTCCTAAGACCCAGACTTGAAATAACAAGGTAGTCGTAAAAACCCACTGTACAAATTTACGCACAAATTAATTTATTGCTGTCAGACCCAGAGACATAACACTTCATAAATTTTAAGCTATACTTATTAGGATTTCGAGAGTATATTTACCGTAATACTAGGTGTCTAAGGGACATTTTTGGTTAACTTACGTCGTTCTATCTTTTGTACAAAATATTGAACATTGGGTCAAAACGTTGCAGAAAAAAAAAATTATAATTATAAATTTTAAGATTTATTAATGCAATTATAAAAAAAATATCAAAAATAGGACGAAATCCTTCAGTCTTAAATCTTTAAACTTAGGTACATTCTTATAAGGCACTTTAACTAGTTTTCATAATATCACAATTTCAATATTTAATCATCTTTGGAAAAATTCAGTCTCTTCAGGCCAATAATAACAAAATATTTTATAACTAAAAATATTATCTTAACATTAGTGTGCGACCTTGGAACTTTAATTATACTTAACAGAAATTAGTTATACTACTCATGAAATGCTTTGTAACAATTATGAGTCGAAGTTAGGCAAAGAGCTCAGGTACTGCATTTGGCGTAGTCTTTTTTCTTGCATGCAGGCAAACGGCATCTATTTGCTATGCCTTCAAAGACAGGCATGTGCAATGCTCCTTGCTGTCTACGAATCTTTGACGGAATAGGAACTATTGCTGGCCTTCCTCTTTTCCGAACTTCGGGCTCTGAATTATTCTTCTCTTCTAATACATCTTCACAGTAAGTCAATGATTTCCGCTAACTTACTTCCATTGCCTCAAAGATTTGTTTTTTTGAGTGGAATTGTTATTTTAATTTGTCATTTCGGAATAGAATCCAAGCGTTTGATGCCGATAAATCCAACATGTGGGAAATGAAGCGAATGGTCCATTTTTTGGTTCTGGATCGGGATGGACATACTGCCAACATACGGTCTGCCAAATCGACACCTCCCATATTACTGTTATACATTCTGACAACCAGTGGCCTTTCTACGTTTATATATTCTTTTTGACTTTTACACCAACGCCGACACAGATCTTTCGGATCGCTGCCATATATTGTCGACATTAGAGTAACCGGCTTGTTGTTGCACCATTTCGTCACAGCCACTGTGTCATCACTGTTTACAAAAACAGACGTAGATCCTCTTCCACTACGTTTTATTTCCTTGTCATCTGGCAAAACCTCTTTCAGAGTAGCAGGAATCCGGTTTTTCGTTATAGTACCTGAGCATCTAAAGCCTCTTGTGCTTAGTTCTTGAACTAATTTAAGAGAAGTAAAGTAACGGTCGAAATATAGGATATGCCCAGGAACTAACGTGCGCGTCATATTTAATACCACACTTTCACCAAGACCAAACACAGTTGCAGACTCTTCTGAAAAGTTATCAACCTTGATAGACAGTAAAGTCACATACCATGCCATTTGGGTTAAGCAAAGGCTTTTAGCCCCACCGGATTTGGCTTATTTGGGCAATACTGTCTAATACTGCAGCTGCCAGAAAACGGAATTATCATTTCATCTACGGAAATGTGTTGGTCTGTATTTGCTGCTTGTGGCATCCTTGCAGTACTCTCGATCAAAGGTCTAACCTTCCACAGTTTATCTTGGTTTCTTTGCTGTTGACTTACATCGATCAAATACAATCTTCAACGCGGTTCTCAAAAGAAAGTATCTATTACGTGGCATACAGTCTGCTACTAAAGGAACTCGCCATTTATTTTCCCAGTACATTCTAATGTAAGGGTAGTTTATGCACGACATGATCATAGGAGTGTTTCCAATAAATGCTTTACATTCCTTTTCATTAAAATATAGGGCTTTTCCGGTTCGGAATAAATAGTTTTGGTTAGTTTTATTCGTGATCAAAGCAATGATGTCGTCATCGATGTACTGACTAAAATACTGTGAAGAATCATAATCGGTAGTATCTAGCGGCAGGTATGATGGGGCAGAAAGTTGCGGAGGCGTAGGCGCAAACTCTTTAGTCTTCCATTCACGATTAAGGGATTCGTTAGGTGCAACGGAATTATTTTCCTGTCTTAGCCGACCGCGTCCTCGGCTTCTACTTCCGCGACCACTTCCACCGCGATAGCTAATATTTCTTCCCCGACTACAACCAAGTGACCCTCGTGGACGACGTGTTCTGCTACGACTTGGAGTAGGAGAATCATATGGAATTACCTCGTTGTCATCTTCATCAACCGGGACTTCATCTTCACAGGAAGAACTTGAAGAACTGGACGATTCCTCTCGTTCATTATTAGGGCTGTACTTATCATCCGTCCCATTATCTTCAAAAGGGTCCTCTTCCGAGTTTGACTCGTATTCTGAGTCATTGAGACTCTGAAGAATGTCATTTTCAGTAAGATCTAAAAGTAAAACAAAAACACTCAATTATAAACAGAGACCAAACGTTTGATACTGCAAACCAATGTAAAAAAAATTGCACAAAATAATTGATGACTTTGTAAATTAGCTACATCTAATACTGTCACGAACACTATTAATAATGTGTTTTATTTGTACCTTTAAGTTTATAATAACATCAACAGTTACGTGGGAAAAGTAGTGATTAAATTAGTATTTTCAGATTAAACTTACTTTTAGCACGAGGCCGCGGCATGTTTCCTCGTTCGTCGCTGCTGGTTTTGACAGTACACCTGTTTTTTGGTTGGCGGCATTGATAACATAGACAATATAGACTAATCAAGTAATTTTGACATGTGAAACTAGTCGCGGGAAGATTTGAAAAAAATTAGAAGAGCTTAAAGAATATGTACAAAAACTTGTACAATGGGCGGTAAGTAATATAAATTTTATTACAAAGCTGGGTCTGATAAAGGTATTTTATTTTGTCTTTTATTTTGCACGCGGGGTCTTAGGAGGCTAACGTTATGTTTACATCGTATTTGAATCTTTTTCGTCACATGGATACGTTAAAAATTCGAATAATTATGTAATATGTGTATCGTCGTGGCAGCAACGCGGCACAAGCAGCACGCAACATCAACGACGTTTACGTAGCGAATACTACAAACGAACGCACCACCTGTTTTGGTTTGCCCGTTTACTTGGAAATTTCGACCTAAATAATGAACCCCGTAGGGTTCCGAAAACTTTGGTCGACAATGACGAATCAAAGGCGATTGTGGAAGCTGATGATACTCAATCTACGGCTGAATTAGCAGCAGCTTCCGAAGTTAGCATCAAAACAATATTGGTTTATTTGCGTCAAATTGGTAAGGTAAAAAAGCTTGACAAATGGGTGCCCCACGAATTCAATAATCGCCAGTGCGAAGCACGCGTCGAGACTTGCATTGCACTGCTCAACAGGCACACAAACGAAGGAATTTTGAACCGCATTGTTACCTGCGACGAAAAATGAATTCTGTTTGACAATCGCAAGCAGCAAGTTGGTGGGATACTGGTTCAGAACCTAAACAATGCCCTAAACGAAAACTTACCTCTAGAAAAGTGATGTTCACTGTTTAGTGGTCTAGCGCCTGTGTGATTCATCACAGCTTCTTACCAAACAGGATGAGCGTTACTGCAGATGTGTACTGTGAAAATAAATAATTTTTTGTCAAAATGATTTATTGTTCATTATAAGTGTATACTTAATTAAGTCTAGTAATAAACGTACCTATACATAATGTTGTTTTTTTAGTTTCCAGCGTCAATTTGTTACGAAATGGACAAATAAATATCTCTTTCGTTCTTTCTTTATATATATGAGTAAATATATACGAATAAATATTAATATTTTTTCGTATATTTCGTATTCTTTCGTTTATTCATGGCTATAATGTACATAATATATATATATATATATATATTAATAAAACCGCTACTTGCAAAATGGCAGAGGATGGGGACAAGAAGTTGTTTAGCCATCTTGAGAAAATCCATTGAAATATTGTCCCATCCAGGGGCGAAATATGATTTGAGACCAGAAATAATACTATTTATCTCTTCCGGATAGATTTCCATCAATACAAAGGAAGAATGTGCCTTTACAGAGACAGTTTCATGTACTTCATCAATATGGCAAAAAGATAAACAAATATTAGGATTGAATAAAACTATTTTTACGGATTTTATATAGTTATATATAGTTTTATTCAATGTGTAGTGTTCGCGTAAATATAAGAAATCATTAAACATTAGTATTGTTATTATTTATGTTCTCAGGTACGATTTTTACAAAGTAAATAGCAAAGTACTCGTTTACTTTATCAATCAAATCACCCAGTGAGGATTTCGAACTTAATAAGTCTAAACTTTTAACACGTGATTGTTTTGTATAAGTTATGTTTTTTATGTGCTTTCAGAGAGACTTAGTTGATTTAGTTGATATTGCTAGAAGTTTCCTTTCATATTCTCGTTTAAGTTTCTTAATTAATTTAGTAACATAGTTGCGTTACCTTTTACATGTTATTTTTAATACTCCATTATAAGAATCCAATCTAAGCTTCTTTTGAATACAATTCCTATTTAGTATATATTTTAAAATACCTGTAGTTATCCATGGTTTATTTTTCGCTTCTTACTAGGAATATTTACTATTTTTGTATTTTCTTCAATTGATTCTCTTATTTTATAAATTAATTGATGTATTATATAGTATGGATTATCACTAATTTGAAGGTTCGATAGGCTTTTTTGAGCTAGACTGGCAAGTGCTGGCAAGTCAGTGTTATGTTTAATTTTAACATTAATGCGTTTTGTTTACTATTATTTAATTTTAGTAATATCATAGCATGATCTGTGATAGTAGTGTTCAATTTAGCAATCTGAGCAAAAATAGTTTGCTGATTTAATTTTAGTATAAAATTATCCAAGCAGCTGTTCTCTCTTGTCCCATCCCAAGCCCATACGTAGAAAGCATATTTAAGTAGTTCGATCTATTCGTTATTTCGTATGTTTGTTCTGTAAGTCTAGGTGAAATATTTGTATTAATATTCGATGGAGTGTAAGCCAGTGTATATATATATATATATATATATATATATATATATATATATATATATATATACACATTTTAACAAAAAACATATATATATATATATAAATGTTTTTATAAGATAGGGTGACAAACTAGCACACAGTCCACCTGATGGTAAGAGGTTGCTGTGGCACATACACATCTACATCTATCCTCGTTTGCGAATCAAAATGCAGATGCGTTGTAACCTGTGGGCACTAAGATAGAATGCCCCTTTTCCAGTAAAAGGGGTCTCTGGTTAGAGAAGAAAGGTGTAGAGACACTCACCATACTAAACATCTGTGTTAAGCTGCTATTTTACTCTGGTATTATGTGAGAACGTGGTCCTTCCCCGGTCGAGCCGACCCATTCGTGCTACAACTATACTATTAATTTAGCTGCAGCATGGCTCTACCACGTAAAGCTTTATGAATAAAGCCCGTTACTTATTGGGCAGAGTAATAAAAATATGGAAGTTGTTATTTATTTATAAAATTATCGTATTATTTATTTATTTTTACGCATCCGGTATATTTTTAATTAAAAAATAAATAATATATTATGGCATTTGAATAAAATTTAGCATTTATATACTGTGATACTTAGTTGTATGATTAGGCTATTTGCGTGTAATGAAACATTACACCAATATTGCAATATCAGTGACAGTAGGTTAAGGAGCAGCTGGGGTGGCCACGCAACGCAAAGGATGGAATATCCCATTGTTGCCCCATGCCCATCCCTTCCTTCACATTTTTACACATGTTAATTTCAGATTTGGTACATTATTAACTTAAATATTAGAATCAGGCGTTACTTTGCGGAAAACCAGTATATTAAAGTTGTTAAAAAATCAATTTGCTGAGATCCGCGAATCTAGTTAATTTTTTAAAAACTTTAACATTATTTACTTATTGTTTTAAAAGTGATGAACATGGTTAGGTTTGGTTAGGTCAGGTTATATCAAATTGCCCAACAGTTACATAGCAACATTCATAATGACCAGACAATGTGATAAATAATGAAGTTTCAGTCAGTATTAATTATATAGCCCGATTTGACATGTAACTAATTATATTGCTCGGTCATTATAAATAGTGCCCTGCTTAATCACTTATAATGTAATGTGTAGCACCACAAATATAAGGCAGTTGTGGACCAAAATTAATTATAAAAGAATAAAAAAAGCATGAACACTCACGCATATTACCTAGAGGGATACCCAGAGACTACGGACTTAAATTTGGCACGATCCTGACACACCTCTCTCGCCTCTTTTTACATCCATATACCTAAGCATACATGCTCGTCTGTTCAGGGTACTCTTAATCTGGCCCATTTTCAATATATCTCCAAATTGAGCGACAATTTTTCGTCTAGAGCGTCCCTTCCCGACTCTTCAGTTAACTTCTGCTACATAAATTTGCTTTGCCATACTTTCCTCGTTCATTCTTTCAATATGGCCAAACCACCGAAGTATTCCTTTCTTAATCCTGGTCATAGCAACATCTTGCAAACCACACTTTTCTCTTATCACACTATTTCTCACCCTGTCATTCAGATTCAGTCCTAATATACTCCTTAACAACCGCATTTCACAGCATTCATTCTACTCTCGTGCTTCTTCTTCCACATCCAACTTTCACACTCTAATGCATGGTACACTAGAGTAAGGACTAACACAGCAATGTAAATTGCCATAGGTGCCTTTTTTGACACATTCTGACTCCCCACAATAGAGTGAAGAGCCCCATTTACTCTGTTTCCTATATAAAAGAATATTAAATATATAAAAGAATATTGGAAACGTATGTAATAGTATATGTTTTACTTATATTATTAAATAAGTACAGCATATACCCCATATATATAGAACATATGTGCTTAAGTGTGTATGTTTATATATGTGTATGAATGACTTATAGTTTTTAACATCATAGTCATGCAACATATTGTGACGGCCTATTATTATTAATAATAATAGGCCTTTACCTATGAAATTGCCATTTCAAATTTAAATAATTTTTGTTTGGCTAAGAATTCTAATTTCAAATTAATTTTATTTTAAAAACATGGAACAGTTTTTTCAAAATTAGTCGTTTGTTTATTGATTAGCGATATGTTTACATCGTATTTGAATCTTTTTCGTCATCATGGATACGTTAAAAATTCGAGTAATTATGTAATATGAGTACCGTCGTGGCAGCAACGCGGCACAAGCAGCACGCAACATCAACGACGTTTACGTAGCGAATACTAAAAACGAACCATTCGAGCTACAATTATACTACTATCACGCTATGGCTCTACCACGTATATTGCTGATATATACATCCTCGCCGGTTAAGTGTTCTGTTAATTTTAATGGCATATATTCAATATATCGCCAATTTGGTCGACAAACTTCGATGTAGTTCGTCCCTTGCCGATCCTGCTACACTTATGCAGCATAATTTTAAATCTTAGATTTCTCAGAATATTTAAGATTATTAAACATTTTTGGTACTTAGCACCAACAACTCTTCTTCAACACTCTTTGTATTTATCGTTGCATATAGAACTTTCTCAATGCTCCCTGAGCTATTTATTTTGAAAACAGAACCGATTTCCTCCTACTAGTCTTCGGGATTTATTTAGACATTTTCAGATGAATTTTAAATCATCAGTCGGTAAAACAGTAGCTTTTGCCATGAAAAGAAAAACACAGTGTAACAGAATAGAATAGATTAAAATCGGACTTATGCCGAATTAATGGTCTATTCAGACGTTGGCGGCATCGGATATCTGTGTCTACTACTGCATTACAGCGTATAAGAACAGAGAGGTTACAAGATGAAGGTGTGAAAGAGAAGTACAAATGTAGACTAAGAGAAATATAAGTGATATGTATGAATTATGTATTAATGATTTAGACTTGGAGACTGTGTGGTATAATGTCAAGAAAGGTTTGGTGGATGCAGCTACCGGAGTATGTGGTGTAACTAAGAGAACGAATGAAAGGAAAAATAACACTTTATGGTGGGATAATGAGGTACGGATGAAAGTTGAAGCAAAGAAGAGAGCATGGCTAGATTTACTAGCAACCAAGGCTAGTTATTCTAGCGGTATGAATGATGATATTGAAAGAAAAAAGGCAGTCTTTAGACATCTAAATAAGAGAGTAAAAGAAGTATTTGAAAGGAAAAAGCAAGAAAGAACGGATAAGAATGATAGAATAATATCGGATAACATCCAGGCAAATATTAAAATGTTCTGGAAAATCGTAAGAACTGCCAGGGGACATTCAAAACAGCCTAGAATGAATGCTATACCAGACCAGAATGGCTGTATTCTGAATGACGAAGTTTTGAGTTTAAGGAGATGGAAGGAATACATTGAAAGCGTGTTTATGAGTGATGAGACGTTTGATTTAAATGAAATAGAAATTCCGAAAGAAGAGAAAAGAGATAGAGAGATAGGTAAAGATGAAATAATGAAAGAAATGAAAAGTAAGAAAGCAGGTAAGGCAGCCGGATATGATAGAGTATCACTCGAAATGCTAAGGGCTGGAGAGGGAGTGGTGGCAGACCTGCCGTACACCTTGTTTAATTTGTGTTGGGAACTTAAGCGGGTACCTGGAGACTGGTGCAAAGCCAGCCGTGATAGTCCCAATATATAAGGGAGAAGAATCGCAGCAGGACTGTAAAAACTACCGTGGTATCAGCCTTCTTAGCATTGTGGGAAAACTGTATGCTAAGGTGGTAATTGAAAGAGTTATGAAAGATACTGATGGAAAAATTTGGGATTTGCAAGCTGGATTTAGAAAGGGGATGGGATGTACGGATCATGTCTTTTCCATGCGTATGATCGCGGAAAAGTTTTTGGCCAAAAACCAAAAGGTTTTTTGTGCGTTCGTGGACTTGGAAAAGGCTTATGACAGAGTGGACTGGGATGTGTTATGGCAAACACTGAACTCATTTGAGTTGAGCGCTGGGTTTATACAGGCATTGAAGTCTCTGTATAGGGACTCCAGTGCTTGTGTCAAGATCAACGGGCCTACTCGGACTGGTTTGGCATCCACAAAGGTATCAGACAGGGCTGTGGCTTCCTATGGCTGTTCAACCTATTTATGGACAGTTGTTTGGAAAATTTTAAAGACGAAGAATGCGGGTTAAGAATGGATGAGTTAACTGTCAAATGCCTTTGTACGCCGATGATCAAGTCATATTTGTGTCGTCAGCGGCCAAGTTTCAAATGATGGTTACATTAATGAACAGGTCATTAAAAGAAAGAGGAACGAAAGTGAATGCAAGTAAGACGAAAATTATGGTTTTAAAAGAGAAGAAATTAAAACGATATGTGAAATAAGAATAGAAGGGGAATTTGTCGAGCAAGTAGATGAGTTTGTGTATTTGGGATGTGTATTTAGCAGGGATGGTAGATATGATAAGGATATAGAACGACGAGTGAACTCAGGAAATAGAGTAAATGGGGCTCTACACTCTATTATGGAAAGTCAGAATGTGTCGAAAAAGGCACGTATGGCAATTCACAATGCTGTGTTAGTCCCTACTTTAATGTATGGTAGTGAAAGTTGGGTGTGGCAGAAGAAGAGTGAGAGTAGAATAAATGCTGTAGAAATGCGGTAATTAAGAAGTATGTTAGGGCTGAATCTAAATGACAGATTGAGAAATTGTGTGATAAGAGAACAGTGTGGTTTGCAAGATGATGTTGTGACCAGTATTAAGAAAGGAATGCTTCGGTGGTTTGGACATGTAGAAAGAATGAATGAGGAAAGAGTGACAAAGCAAATTTATGTGGCAGAGGTGAACGGCAGAGTCTGGAAGGGACGCCCTAGGCGAAAATTTATCGACCAAATTGGCGATATATTGAAAATGGGCCAAATTAAGAGTGCCCGACGAGCGTGTATGCGTAGGTATATGGATGTGGAGGAGGCGAGAGAGGTGTGTCAGGTTCGTGCCAAATGGACATCTATAGTCTCTGCCTACCCCTCTGGGTGACAGGCGTGAGTGTTTATTTATTTATATATTTATAATAAATTATTAAAAGTATTAAAGTATATATATATATATATATATAATAAAGTATTAAAATTACATATAAAAGGTAACGCAACTATGTTACTAAATTAATTAAAAAACTTAAACAAGAATATGAAAGGAAACTTCTAGCAATATCAACTAAATCAACTAAGTCTCTCTGAAAGCACATAAAAAACATAACTTATACAAAACAATCACGTGTTAATAGTTTAGACTTATTAAGTTCGAAATTCTCACTGGGTGATTCGATTTATAAAGTAAACGAGTACTTTGCTGGTGTGGTTAAAAATCGTATCGAGAACATAAATACTAACAATCCTAATATTTGTTTATCTTTTTGCCATATTGATGAAGTACATAAAACTATCTCAGTAAATGCACATTCTTCCTTTGTGTTGATGGAAACCTATCCGGAAGGGATAAATAGTATTACTTCTGGTCTCAAATCATATTTCGGCCCTGGATGGGACAATATTTCAATGGATTTTCTCAAGATGGCTAGACCATTACTTGGCCCCATCCTCTGCCATTTTGCAAGTTCCTGTTATATGTACGAAAAATTATTAATATTTATTCGTATATATTTTTTCATCTATATAAAGAAAAAACGAAAGAGATATTAATTTGTCCATTTTATTAAATTATTTTATTAAATTGACGCTGGAAACTAACAAAAAAACATTATGTATAGGTAAGTTTATATGTAGACTTAATTAAGTAAGTGTACACTTACAATGAACAAATAAATCATTTTGTCAAAAAAAAAAATTATTTTCACATTACATATCTGCAGTAACGCTCATCCTGTTTGGTAAGAAGCTGTGATGAATCACACAGGCGCTAGACCACAAAACAGTGAACATCACTTTTCTAGGGGAAGGTTTTCGTTTAGGGCATTGTTTAGGTGCTGAACCAGTATCCCACCAATTTGCTGAGCGCTTGCGATTGTCAAACAGAATCCATTTTTCGTCGCAAGTAACAATGCGGCAGTGCAAGGCAAGTCTCGACGCGTGCTTCGTACTGGCGATCATTGAATTCGTGGGGCACCCATTTGTCAAGGTTTTTTACCTTGCCAATTTGACGCAAATAAACCAATATTGTTTTGATGCTAACTTCGGAAGCTGCTGCTAATTCAGCCGTAGATTGAGTATCATCAGCTTCCACAATCGCCTTTGATTCGTCATTGTCGACCAAAGTTTTCGGAACTACGGGGTTCATTATTTAGGTCGAAATTTCCAAATAAACGGGCAAACCAAAACAGGTGGTGCGTTTGTTTGTAGTATTCGCTACGTAAACGTCGTTGAAGTTGCGTGCTGCTTGTGCCGCGTTGCTGCCACGACGGTACTCATATTACATAATTACTCGAAATTTTAACGTATACATGATGACGAAAAAGATTCAAATACGATGTAAACATATCGCTAATCAATAAATGAACGACTAATTTTGAAAAAACTGTTCCATATTTTTAAAATAAAATTAATTTTAAATTAGAATTCTTAGCCAAACAAAAATTATTTAAATTTGAAATGGCAAGTACTGCAGAACGGCAATTTCATAGGTAAAGGCCTATTATTAATAATAATAGGCCGTCACAATATGTTGCATGACTATGACGTGAAAAACTATAAGTCATTCATACACATATATAAACATACACACTTAAGCACATATGTTCTATATATATGGGGTATATGCTGTACTTATATAATTATATAAGTACAACATATACTATTACATACGTTTCCAATATTCTTTTATATATTTAATATTCTTTTATATAGGAAACAGAGTAAATGGTGCTCTTCACTGTATTGTGGGGAGTCAGAATGTGTCAAAAAAGGCACCTATGGCAATTTACATTGCTGTGTTAGTCCTTACTCTAATATACCATACATTAGAGTGTGAAAGTTGGATGTGGTAGAAGAAGCACGAGAGTAGAATGAATGCTGTAGAAATGCGGTTATTAAGGAGTATATTAGGACTGAATCTGAATGACAGGGTGAGATTTTGTGTGATAAGAGAAGTGTGATTTGCAAGAAGTTGTTGTGACCAGGATTAAGAAAGGAATACTTCGGTGGTTTGGCCATATTAAAAGAATGAACGAGGAAAGAATGACAAAGCAAATTTATGTAGCAGAAGTTAACTGAAGAGTCGGGAAGGGACGCTCTAGACGAAAGATTGTCGCTCAATTTGGAGATATATTGAAAATGGGCCAGATTAAGAGTACCCTGAACAGACGAGCATGTATGCTTAGGTATATGGATGTAAAAGAGGCGAGAGAGGTGTGTCAGGATCGTGCCAAATTTAAGTCCGTAGTCTCTGGGTATCCCTCTGGGTAATATGCATGAGAGTTCATGCTTTTTTATTCTTTTATAATTAATTTTGGTCCACAACTGCCTTATATTTGTGGTGCTACACATTACATTATAAGTGATTAATCAAGGCACTATTTATAATGACCGAGCAATATAATTAGTTACATGTCAAATCGGGCTACATAATTAATACTGACTGAAACTTCATTTTTTATCACATTGTCTGGTCATTATGAATGTTGCTACGTAACTGTTGGGCAATTTGATATAACCTGACCTAACAAAACCTAACCATGTTCATCACTTTTAAAACAATAAGTAAATAATGTTAAAGTTTTTAAAAAATTAACTAGATTCGCGGATCTCAGCAAATCGATTTTTTAACAACTTTAATATACTGGTTTTCCGCAAAGTAACGCCTGATTCTAATATTTAAGTTAATAATGTACCAAATCTGAAATTAACATGTGTAAAAATGTGAAGGAAGGGATGGGCATGGGGCAACAATGGGATAATCCATCCTTTGCGTTACAAAGAAAAAATACCTTTGATGAAAAACTTCATTCTCATTGTATTTAAATATATGATTTAAATACTAACCTATCTTTTCACTTTGTTTCTCATCATACGATAATCGTATGATTATAAAATAATTATTCATAATCAAATCGTAAAAAAATCAATCGTATAAACAAAAAATACTTATTCGTCCGATAATTTTTAAAAATAAAATGTTAAATTATTTAAATATTATATTTTAATTTATTTAACGATTATATAATTATAATATACGCGACTTTAGGGTGGCACAAGGGCCACCCCAGCTGCTCCTTAACCTACTGTCACTGATATTGCAAGATTGGTGTAATGTTTCATTAGACGCAAATAGCTAAATCATACAACTAAATATCTCAGTATATAAATGCTTAATTTTATTCAAATGCCATAATATATTATTTATTTTTAATTAAAAATATACCGGACGCGTAAAAATAAATAAATAATACCATAATTTTATAAATAAAAAACAACTTCCATATTTTTATTACCCTGCCCAATAAGTAACGGGCTTTATTCATAAAGCTTTACGTGGTAGAGCCATGCTGCAGCTATATTAATAGTATAGTTGTAGCACGAATGAGTCGGCTCGACCGGGGAAGGACCACGCTCTCACAGAATACCAGCGTAAAATAGGAGCTTAATGCTGCTGTGTTTCGTATGGTGAGTGTAGAGAACCGGAGACCCTTTTTACTGGAAAAGAAGCATTCTATCTTGGTCCTCACGGCTGACAACGCATCTGCATTTAAATTCGCAAACGAAGATAGATGTAGATGTCTATGGGCCACAGCAACCACTTACCATCAGGTGGACTGTGTGCTCGGTTGTCACCCTTATTCTATAAAAAAAAGCTCGGTCAATTTAATCATTTCAATAGTTTTATCACATTGCCTACTCATATAAATAAAAAAATAGAAAAGCCTTTATTCCCTCTTTTAACAACTTTAACTGTGTGTGTGTGTGTGTGTTTGTCTGCCTGTGTGTATTTGTGTGTCTATGTGTGTGTGTTTTGTGTGGATATGCTAGTATTTGTATGTTAGTTAAATAAGTGGTTATCATCTTCTATTTAGGGATCATCCATTGTTGGATGAAGGCCTCCTCCATCTCGTGCCATTTGTCTCTATCTTTTGCAGTACGTGTGCACAGGTTTCCCGCAACTGCCTCTAATCATCCTACCATCTTCTAAGAGGTCGACCATGGTCTCTCTTGCCATCACGAGGGAACCAATGTAGGACGCGCTCGCTCCACCTACCGTCGCTGGATCTTATAACATGTCCCGCCCATTTCCATTTAAGCCACGTTATCGTCGTTAGGGTATCTGTGATTTTTGTTTTCCTTCTAATTTTGCTGCTATTGATTCGATTTTGTAGTTTGATTTTTAACATACTTCTTTCTGTAGCTCTTTGAAATGATCTTATTTTTCTTTTTATTTCTGCATTGCAGGCCCAAGTTTGACGTTTGACAAAGTAAGTAAGAGTTGGTAGTACGTTCGAGTCCATAACTTCCTTTTTTATTTGTAATGGCAAGTTTCCTTTGAATATTTCTTTTAACGACCAGTACTTTTTCCATGCCAATGCTATTTTTCTTTCTACTTCTTTTGTTGTCCTGTTCACGTAACAGATATTTTGACCTATATATATATATATATATATCCACATATTCGATGGTTTTATTTTCTAGAAGCACAGGTATTTTTTCCCCATTAGTGAGGCTTTTCTAATTTCACTTTCGCTTTGCAGTTAGTATATATATATATATATATATATATATATATATATATATATATATATATATATATATATATATATATATATAGAAATCTTCTATAATGACTTAAGAAAGGCAATGAAAGACACCAAGAAGGATACGTTTATCGTAGGTGATTTTAAAGCTAAGATTAATTTGCCAAGAGAAGAAGAAAACCTAGTGACAGGAAATTTTGGATATGGGAGTAGAAACAGTAGAGGACAACGATTAATTGAATTCTGGTACGAGAATAAATTAATAATAACAAACACAAAATTTAGAAAGAACACAAAGAATAAATGGACCTGGCAATCTCCTGACGGGAACACAAGAAACGAAATTGACTACATATTAGCTAAAAATATAAGAATAGTTAGCGATACTGAAGTAGTGAACATACCATTTTCATCTGACCATAGGGCTGTAAGGTGTACTATAATTCTAAATGGAGTTTTCAAACAAAGTAGGAAAAAATTCGACAACAAGAGAAAAAACTTTGAAGTAGTGAACATACCATTTTCATCTGACCATAGGGCTGTAAGGTGTACTATAATTCTAAATGGAGTTTTCAAACAAAGTAGGAAAAAATTCGACAACAAGAGAAAAAACTTCACGCCAATCAAACAAGACTCATTAAAAACGTCACTGAAAGATGAAGATAATGTAATAGGCGGAACAGCAGATATTACATATGAAAATATTATTAACACAATCGACAAATGCGTAAAAAAACTACCAAATTCATATAAAATTGAAAAGAAACTTCAATTGCAGTTGACTGATATATTATATCAGTCAACTTCGATGAATGTATTATTATTCCTTATTAAACAATATAATTCCTCCAAATTTAAAACGATACTTCCACAATTATTTCTTTGCGGCAACAATGCTGGTACCAGCTAATATAAAGTAAAGTGAGAAATATACATTAAACAATCTGATCCCCGCGACTTCCTCCACGTGAAATTTATTTGTGTGTGAAGGTAAGTAAAGTTTTTCAAATTTAAAGCATCTGATGTACACGGCAATAGCTTCGCTAGCTGTCCTCATGCCTTGGAAATCGTACTTAGGCAGATTATGAAAAGAGTTGTACCTACTTTTACAAGGTTTTTATTAACTCGCTTTCGTAAACGTATGTTCGCGTCCAATTTAGTTTTTGATTTTACACTAATTTCCTGACGGGCTAGAGACTTCAAATTTTGAACATAGCTCAGATGACAATGTAAGAATTTGATAAAATGGAATGGGTATATTAAAAAGGATAGTTACATATTTTTAAATTTTTTCACTTGTTAAACCTATGTGTGTTAATTACCTGGAATCCTCAGAATTCAGTAATATATACAAAGTTGTATATATGTTATGGTCTATATATAACTTTGTATATGTTTGCGGCGGCGCTGTCATCGCGTCACAAGCGAAAATACATCGAAACCTAAATCGCGCTATCAAATTTCCGAAGTAAAGGCAGTATATATAGAATAGCTCCGAACTACTACTCGGAGCATTGGACGCTCCTTGGGCTGAACAACTTGCCCGGTGGGAGATCTTACCGTTTTTTTCCACGGCCAAACTGATGACCCCGACGTGATGTAAACACGCAACCAACAACCTTCGGAAACTAAAACTTCAAACCTTCGTCATCGTCCTCAATTACCCCATTCATTCTCTCTCGAGCAGATATTGTCTGCAGTTTTCACATTCTGCAAGCCATCTAGCTTTACAAAAGTTCATCGCAACACTGGAATAATAATGCTTCCTGTTCTTTAAAGCTACTCTCTGCGCTACAGTGTTCGTCACAGCTCTGAGCCTTACTGCTCGCCTCTGCTTCACGGCACTCTCGCAGATTACTTGATTTCTTCTTTTTCCTTTCACCGGCTACACCCAGTTTGGCCGTGGAAGGAAAAGGGGAGATCTCCCACCGGTCATGTTGTTCAGTCCGGGTACCGGCCCACGCTGTGAGTGGTAGTTTGGAGATATTCTATATATACTGCTTTTACTTCGCAACTTTGAAAGCGCGATTTAGGTTTCGATGTATTTCCGCTTGTGGCGCGATGACAGCGCCGCCACATGTTACTGTTTTAATCAGTGCACTATTTATTATGTCCGGGAAATATGAATAACGAAAAGTTTATTGTGCTTATAATAATCAGTCTTAATGGTAAGTTTTATGTCTTTTTGATTTTTATTTTTAAGGCACTGATAAAATGACATAAAAATTAACTTCTTATTAAGATCTTTATGTTTTTAACAGACGAGGAACATAAGATCAAATAAAAATTATAAAACATAAAGAACTAATAATAATTAAAAAATGACAGCACATATTATGTGCTAACAAAACTATTCAATTTTTTTGGGTTTACAGGACAAACAATGTTTTGTCTTCTTATTTTTCTTCACTAGGGGAAGAGTCTTTCTTTGCTCGATCACCGAACCAGAAAGGTGTTCACTGTGTATCGATTCTTGATCGCTACTTCTTCTTCCGTGTTATTTCTTTCCATGCCTTCACTTTCTGAGTCAGTCACTCAGTCAGTCAATCAGTCTTGTATAAGTCGTAAAACATCATAATCAGGGATAAAGCGATTCGTTGCTATAAATATCCTGAAATAAAACCAAATCACTGTATTAGCATATTGTAAATGAATACTACGTAAAAGCACGCGCGGGGTCTACAGAAACCCCACCATTGTAAAATATGAACATGCCGTTGCAAGTGCGTGGCGCATGTCCACCCGCCGAGAGGCCCCGCCTCACACAGAGAATACCTTATAGGGTTTTGTGTAGCAACGTCTGAGTTTATGCAAGTAAAAAAACAGGCGAACTTTACAGTTCCTATTTAATATAATATGCGAAGAAGTGAAGAAGAAATTACAAGTACAGAGGTGATTAGGCGAGAGTAATTTTTACAGTCTTTATAATCTTAATCTTAACGACGCCATTACAGAACACAGATTAATAAATTACAGACTAATATTGTAACACATAAAACTATACTATACTATTTCTTAGTTTTGGATACGTGGCATTCCGCCACAACCTAAAATAGCGAGTCTGTAGTTCGCCAACAAAACAAAAGATAACCAAAAAATGTCTCGAGGGATTTACTTAGACACCGCCCGTGTAGTTAAAGGTTTAAATTTCATTTAAATCAAATTTGTTACATTATCTGGTCATAACCTTACCTATATTTTTATTACTCTTTCCATTAAATAACGGAAAGTCCGTTTTTCATAGAGCTGAATAAAGCTCGGTCAATTTTATTATTTCAATAGTTTTTATAATGTTGTCTACTCATATTGGGCATTTTCTGTCTGCACATTATGAATAATGTAATATTAATCACTTAAAGTTAAAGTTACAGCCTATATACGTCCCACTGCTGGGCACAGGCCTCCTCTCATTTCTGAGAGGGTTTTTAGGGCAAGGAAGTGTCCGCCGCGCTGGCCCAATGCGTGTTGGCGAACATCACATGTCTTCCAAATATATTTTTTTTCTTATTTCTCAGACATGCAGGTTTCCTCACGATGTTTTCCTTCACCGCCGAGCACGTGGTAAATCAGCACTTAAAATTGCAATTAAAAATTTCAATGTTGTCGGCGCGGATCGAACCCGGGTTGCTCGCATACTGTGAAACTTACAGCGAGCGCTAACCATCTGAGCTACCACGGCTCTGATTAATCACTTGGTCCATAATATATATTATATTACAATAATAAGTAGCAAACATTATTTTAAGCCTACGCTTTGGATAGTTAAATTCAGGAAATTATTACACGATAAATCATTAATGTATAGCCCTAACGACGTTATAACTGTTTTCCCTTATATCCTCTTTAGGTGTCCTTTATTCAAAACATCGATTAAACATTTAAAATATGATACAAATCACAGTCCACTACTGATTAAGCAATTAGCAAACAACCCAAACATCTAGCGTCTCTTTTTAGAAGGTCTTCAATTTTCTTTTAACTCTGTTCTTGTATTGTTTGAATATTTCCTTTAAACTTATAACAAAAGTTATAAGTTGACAGTTGTTTATCTTCCCTTCGTTTGTAAGAAAAATAAATACTGTTACGAGCTTGGGGTTCGAGACAATTAAAAACTGCCGAGTGAATTACCAAAATTTACACTTTAATTGCACTAATAACAAAACACAATTGTACTACAGATCACTTTAGTTCGCAATTGTATCGCTTCGAAGTCTCCGCTTGTATCGCCAATTCAATACGGCCTTATATAGGGCCTCAGATAGTTTCCAGAACCTTCTACTGTAGAAACATCTAGAATGTTCGCGTACATATCGGTCCCGAAATTTCTAGAAGGATCTTGACTCTCCTAGTTCTGCTACTCGATACCAGAGGGCGCTAGTGGCTAGTGTTGCCATGTAAAAGACATTAATTGTGGCGCGCAACACTGTTCTCCTAAGACATGCTCGTCCCAAGCATTATTGGCCCCATAATAACGCGCCAGTCGATCCACATAGACGATCTTAGGAGTACCTCTTGCACCTTTCTGTACCCTGTAGGTTACGTCATTGATCCTTGTCACAATCCGGTACGGTCCATCCCATTTAGCTTGAAGCTTAGGAGATTTCCCTTTGCTGCGAACTGGATTGTGTAACCACACTATTGAACCTTCGCCAAACCCTTTGTTGTTCATTTTGCGGTCATACCGTGTTTTCATCTTTTCAGACGTTTGCTGGCCCGATTGTCTGACGTGCTCATAAATATCATATATACATTTTGTTCCGCAAGTCATTTGCATAATCGGTTATACTGCGTGGGGCATCAGGTGGTATTACGGTGATCAGGTCTGCAGGCGGCCGTAATTCTCTCCCAAAGTTTGCGAAAGCTGGTGTCACTGATGTACTATCGTGAACAGCGCTTCGATATGACAACAAAAACGGTTGTATGTGCCTGTCCCAGTCACGTTGCCTTTTTTCCACAACTTTTGCTAGGTACCTCTCCAATGTCTGATTAAATCGTTCTACCATTCCATCAGATTGTGGGTGGTAAGAAGTTGTTCTTGTTTTATGAGTACCCATAACTCGGCAAGTTTCCTGGAATATTTGAGACTCAAAATTCCTTCCTTGATCACTGTGAATCTCTAAAGATACTCCAAAACGACAGAAGACTTCATGAACTAGTTTATCTGCAACTGTTGAAGTTTATTGATTTGTAATGGTGAATACTTCTGGCCACTTAGTGAAGTAATCCATCACAACCATGAAATACTTGTTACCACTTTCACTTTCCGGAAACGGCCCCGCAATGTCAAGGGCTATCCTCTCCCATGGTGCACCAACATTGTACAATTTCAATGCACCTCTACTACGAGTTTGAGGTCCCTTTACAGTCGCACAACTTGTACATTTGCGACACCAGTCCTCGACATCGTTACGACAGGGGATCCAGTAAAACCGTTCTCGGATCTTCAGTAGAGTTTGTTTAACTCCCAGATGGCCTCCTGAACAACCATTATGGTACAGCTGTAGAACATGCGGTACTTTAGCTTTGGAGACAACCATTTGCAAATGACAACTGTCTCCCCGAACATTTTCCCATTTTCGGCACAGGACTCCATCCTGAATCAGCAAGCTGTCCCATTGGACCCAATAGCTTTTCGTGGTCGAACTCATCGCTGAGACGTCACTCCACTAGGGTTTAGGAGCACTGGCCTTCATCCATTCCAGAATCGGCTTGATGTCCGGATCTTCCTGCTGTGCATGTTGTAGGCTGTCCTTCCACTCATTGCTGAACTGGTCTGTCCTGATCATCCTCACAGACACCACTTCTTTACCCTCTTGCCTAGTACAATGCTTGCAATCTTCAGGACAAGGTCTTCTTGACAATGCATCTGCGTTGCCATGAGATTTCCCGCTGTGCTCAGTGGTGCTGTTAGCCGCACTGCCCTCTCGGGATAGTTCACCTTCCCTTTCTACAGTTCGCTTCGGGCAGCTGGATCGAAGATGGCCCCTTTCCCCACAGCCGTAGCACCTAGGGCTGTATTCTTTATTGCGGTCGCGAACTGTAGCTGCTGCAACCTCCCTGACGCGATGGGCAAGATGATCCTGCCACACGGCTTCCAAGGTACCCAAGCCTCACAGCAGCTCTGAATTCAAAGTCGCGGATGCCGTCGATGAATGTCTGAACCAGGTTCCCTACAATGAGCGCAGGTACAGACTGGTGCTTTTCGAACCAGCTTCTCCACCTCAAGGGCCCACTGCTGCAGGTTTTCGTTGCTGCGTTGCACGCGATCTTTGAGCTGCGCACGAAAGACGTGTTCCAGGTGAGCGTCACCATATCTCGCCTCCAATGCCTCAAGGAGCTGCTCGTAAGTCACTTCCTTACCGAGAGCTTCCAGAACAGTTAAGGCCTGGTCACGCAGGCCTAGGGTAAGAGCAGTCATGGCCTGACTTTTATTCCAGCCGTTCGCCTTCATGACAGCCTCGAAATGGATTTTGTAGGCCGACCAGGAAGAAGTCCCGTCGAACGGCGGCACTTTGAATTCACGTAGCGAAGGTGTTGTAGCTACCACGGGAGCTGTAACTCCATGCCCAAATTTGAGGTCGTCCAGCGTTTTCTTCACGTCAGCCATCACGTTGTCAACCCGATTGTTCACTTGGTCGATTCGGGTTTCAGCTTCCGACAGGCGGTTGTCATGTTGAGTTATCTCTTTCTCGAAGGTAGCGTGAAGGTCCTTCATGAGGAGCATCTGCTCTTCCTTATAGCATTTGAGCTGCTCTTCCAAGCAACGGGCTTGTTCCTCCTGTCCGCGCTGCAAATGATTTTCCAACCGACGCGCCTGTTCCTCTTGTCCGCGCTGCAGCTGCTCTTCCAACCGACGGGCCTGTTCCTCCTGTCGGCGGGCCTGTTCCTCCTGTCGGCGAGCCTGCTCCTGCAGCATCATCATCAGAGCACCGAAGTCAGGTGCTACAGATGCAGGAGCTGCTGACGGGCTGGCCTCCGTGGTCGGCAGCTGGCCCTCTGACGTTTGCGGCGTTGCATTACCAAATCGTCTCTGGTCCGTCTCCTGCTGGCGTTGACTTCGGGTACGGATACCCTCCGTGTCGTCTTTTGGCACCAATTGTTACGAGCTTGGGGTTCGAGACAATTAAAACCTACCGAGTGAATTACCAAAATTGGCACTTTAGTTACACAACACTAATTACAACTTTAAACCATACTAATAACAAAACACAATTTTACTACAGATCGCTTTAGTTTGCAGTTGTATCGCTTCGAAGTCTTCGCTTGTATCGCCAATTCAATACTGCCTTGGTCGCGGTCTATACCGGCCTTATATAGGGCCTCAGATAGTTTCCAGAATTTCTACTGTAGAAACATCTAGAATGTTCGAGTACATATCGGTCCCGAAATTTCTAGAAGGATGTTGACTCTCCTAGTTCTGCTACTTGATACCAGAGGGCGCTTTTTTTCTTTTATTAGATACAGAGGAAGAAATCTTCAAAAAGACACCGGTCAAGTTGTTGTGACACGGATAGTGTGGAATTTTTACCCACTAAAACCTCCTCTCTCTTAAGTACCCAGCACCACGGTACCGCGTTAGCATTAATTCATGGTGCAGGTACTCCTCCTCATCTCTGCTTTACGCGACTACTACTCCGTTTTTTCTTGATTGACCCCCCTTACATACCCCGTCATCGCTGCCCAGTTGTCATTCGTTGCCAACATCTAAGGAAGGACCTCAAGGCCTCTTCCGGCCTCTGAGGCACCTTTTTTTCACTCTGCCAGTGTAGCCGTGTTTCAGACCAGCGCTGATTGACAAAGAAGTTGTGCTCGGTGGATTCAAGAACGCCCGGACAGTACATGCAATCAGGAACGTTTCGGATTTTCATACGATAAAAGTAGATATTGAACTGTCCGTGTCCAGTAAGGAATTGTGTGAGGTAGTAGTCTACCTCTCCACGTAAGACCCAGTCACGGACTCGTCCAATAAGCCTATGAGTCCAACGCACGGTTTCCTCGAATTCCCAGTACCCTTCCCAGAGCGCAAAAGTCTCCTCGCGTTCTCGAGTCCTTACGTACATCTACGGTTCCTCGCCAGCCCGCCGAGAATCCCAGATACGTGAGTGATATGCATTACCGTTGGTTAAGATGGACTGAGTTGTATGACACTTAGATGACTGTAGTTGTTAAACCAACCAGTTGGTAACCTTTAGCATTTTAGTACTGTTTCTAATCAAATCTGCGCAGAATGGATTATAATTAAAATTCCATCCACGTTATCCCGTATAATGAAGTGTTTTTAAGCCAATAACCTCACGAATCATTTGAATATTTTGTCGTTAATGTTTGGATGTAATAGTGAGGACGATCTTGCACATATCCACAGACTGTGACCTTAGCATAACGTTAGTGTTTTTCAGCACTTTTATGTTCATTTAGGTGAGTTTTATAGCTCGTTTCTAGCATAATGCTGCTGTGTTTCATTGGTGAGTGTAGAGAACCGGAGACTCTTTCATGGGAAACGAGGCATTCCATCCTTTTCGTCAGAAGTGACAACTCATCTGCATTTTGTTTATTAATCGAGGGTAGATGTCTTAGAGCCACAGCCTACAATTAGTTGGACTGTGTGCTCATTTATCATACTTATTCCATCAAAAGCGGACTTATGACTGTAGCGGTTTTAGTTTGCCACTATGACGAAGTCGCAGAGAAGGATGCTGCTAATGGCTGCTCTGCAAAAAAATCCGTCATAATTAGTTTTATTAAAAAAGACAAATACATGAAATATGTATTTTTATTCTCATAATTTTCTCTTTTTCGTCAAGAGGAAATGGCAAACAAACTGTAAGCTACCCGATATTAAGTGACCACTGCTGTAAATGAAAACCCAATATGTATAAGAGAAATTGCAATTGTGTTGTGTCTATTTTCCGAGTATATTAATATTCATGCTGCAGACCTTGACTAGCTGCAGTAACGTCTACCACCAGCAACCACGTATAAAAGGAAATATTTGGTAAGATTTTTTAAGAAAGTATTTATAGTCTACTAATAGTACTTTATAGTGAACTTGACCGCGGGCGGATTGTTGCCCCTGTTGTGTCGTTAAAATAAGGGTTTGAAGTGGGTTTTGATACATGAAAATGGTGCGATTTTGTGTAGCGTCTGCGTATGTGAATTATGATTGGAAATGACGAAACAAGTGTTCCGATGTTGTTATAAACCTCAAGATTTTTTGTCCGCTGCATACTGTTGTCATCGACTATTCGTTGGGTTTAGCTAACGTCAAAATCTCCCAAGAACTTCTCAATGTGATGCATCGGCATATTGGAGAGAAGTTTTTAAATTAAAATATTAAGAATATTTTTTATATTACTTGACACTGGCAAAAAGTATAATAGTACGGGTTTATAACGAAAGGAAAAGTCTGAAATTTGATACGTTTTCAAAAGAAAATATAATTAGGTTATAATTTCTTGGCGTTTGGTTAACTTCGGTGCCTTTTTTTCATGGGGAAATGACTACGCATACTCGTCTCGCGGGGGCAAGAACGGGTTATGTCGGAATCGCACCGAGTAAAACCCCATGGTGTTCCACCTTCGCCGCATATTGGCAGGGCCATGGGAAGGCTTTTGCACACATCCGCGGCCCCACTAGCGCTGGCCTCACCATGGCAGCCCTTCCTCGAGGAGGACTTCTCCTCCCCTCTTCCTTCTCAGGTAAGGCGCACCAGGAACACAAGGCGCGCCTTCCTCCACAGCCTCTAACTTCACGTCATGGTCAAGGTCGTCGTCGTGATAATCGTCGTGATCATCGTCATCGTCGTCGTCATCTTCATCGTCATCGACATCGTCATAGTCATCGTCGTCGACATCGTCTTTGTCATTATCATCTTCATTGTCATCGTCATCGTCATCTACATCGTCCTCGTCATCGCCGTCGTCATGTTCATCGTCAAATTAAAGTCGAACGACCATGATAATCAATGTTTTGGTGGCGTCAAAGAGTATATCGCCTCATTTCATCTTGTAGGTGTCGTTAGATTATTTATTAGGTCGGGGAAAAAGTTAATTCGTATTTTATATATAAATTCAAGACATTTTTTTCAAAGTTTAATTACATTTAACTATAATATATAAATAGCCGTGTAGTGGCGATTAAGAATATCCAATACCCCGTGTCTTCTCGTGGGTGTCGTAAGAGGCGACAATGGGAAACAGGCAGGAGATGGGCAGCAGCGTCTTTCTGATAACAGCAATATAAAAATAAAAAATAAACTGCAGTTGCCAACCCACTCGCCAAGCGTGGCAACCATGGCAAATATTCCCATATGATGAGCGTTACGAAGAAACGGCCCCCAGTCCCCGGTCGCCCCGCTATTCCTGGCTACGGTGGCGACCATGGTAACGGCGGGGCAGGGGGTGCTAAGAATCTCCGGTGGAGGTTCGGTTGCCACCTAAGACGACTCGACCTGGTAACATACAACGCACGCACCCTGAGGACTGACGAGAAGATCCTGGAGCAGGAAGAAGAGATAGACAAGTTACGCTGGCATATTATAGGATTATCCGAGATCCGAAGAGAGGGGGAGGACACGGTAATCCACAAATCCGGCAATTTTTTTATAACCGGGAGGGCGACTATCTGTACCAAGTAGGTGCTGGATTTATCGTCTACAAGTCTCTCCTTAACAACGTTGTAAAGATTGCGAGTGCATCGACGAGGGTTGCGTACCTTATACTCAGAATCACCAAACGGTATTCGTTGAAGGTCATACAGGCTTACGCACCAACCTCGGCACACCCCGATGAGGAGGTGGAGGAAATGTATGAGGATACTTCTAAAGTCATGCATTCCTCCAAAACCCACTATACGGTGTTACTTCAATGCAAAACAAGGCACAAGAGAGAACGGTGAGCTGATGGTAGGGAAATAAGGAATAGGACAACGGAACCCAAGGGGCCAGCAGCTGGCTGACTTCATGGCGAAAGAGGGACTCTTTATGATGAACTCTTTCTTCCAGAAACGGCCCCACAGGAAGTGGACCTGGTCGAGCCCCGACGGTTCGACAAAAAATGAGATTGACTTCATTATGACGACCAGACGACAACTGTTCAGTGATGTCTCGGTGATCGCGAGGGTGAAAACTGGTAGCGATCACCGAATGGTTAGAGGCACACTGAACCTAAACGTTAAGTTGGAGAGGTCTCCTCTAATGAAGTCAACGCTCCGTCCCCCTCGTGCTCTAATCCAAAGTCCCGAAACCTTTCAGCTCGAGTTACAAAACGATTTTCAGTGCCTAGAAGACTGCAATGAAGTGGACGATATAAATGATAAGCTCGTGGAAACTGTCCATGCGGTCGGAGCTAAGTTCTGCAAGAGCCGCCGAAGAAGAACACAAAAACTCTCCGATCACACCCTTAATCTCATGGCTGTTAGACGGGAAATGAAGCTGCAGTCTTCAACAGATTTGACAGCATACAGGCAACTGAATAGACAGATCTCCAAATGCATGTGGCGGGACTTACGCAACTACACTGCAGCTTAAATTGAAGAAGCGATCGAGCGGAACCAAGGCTCTAAAGTCTTTGCCAGAGATCTGTCTGCCAGAAAGAGCCAAGTGTCATAGCTGAAGACCTAGTGTGGCAGCATCGTTTCCGGGACACCTGAGATTTTGAGTGAGATTGACAGATTCTATGGGCAGCTGTGTACACGTCATCATTGGAGCCACACGAAAGTGTGAGTAACGATCCAAGAGCGAGTCTTATCCGACACTATTCCGAAGATATCACGGACGTCAGTCTGAGCGAGATTAAAATGGCTCTCCAGCACCTTAAAAACGGCAAGGCCCCAGGTGAGGATGGAATTACAGCGGAGCTTCTGAAAGCGGGTGGAAAACCGGTACTTGAAGTCTTTCAGAAGCTTTTTAATTCCGTCCTACATGATGGCACTACTCCGGAGTCGTGGAGCAGAAGTGCGGTGGTCTAGTTCTTCAAGAAAGGCGAAAACGCTCGCTTGAAAAACTACAGACCGATTTCCCTTCTGAGCCGCGTCTACGTGCTGTTTTCGAGAGTCATTACGAATTGTCTCGCAAGCAGACTCGACGACTTCCAGCCTCCCGAACAAGCCGGTTTACGAAGAGGCTTTAGTACCATGGACCACGTACAGACTCTTAGGCAAATTGTACAGAAGACAGAAGAATAAAAACTGCCACTTTGCCTTGCGTATGTGGACTATGAGAAAGCCTTTGATTCCGTCGAAATTTGGGCGGTGCTACAGTCAAAGTGCTGAAGTGTTTGCACAGTAGGGCTACGATGGCTATCCAGTACAGAACCAGAGTATGAAACCTATCCAACTGTAGAAAGGTGTAAGACAAAGTGACGTTACATCCCCGAAACTCTTCAACGCTGCATTGGAAGAAGTTTTCAAACTACTGGACTGGAAAGGATACGGTACTAACATCAATGGCGAGTACATCACTCAACCTCGATTTGCCGACGATATAGTCCTTATGGCAGAATCGCTGGTGGACCTAAGCACTATGCTCAATGACCTCAATAGTGTCTCCATACGAATAGGTCTTAAGATGAACATGGACAAAACAAAGATCATGTTTAATGTCCATGTCACACCTATGCCAGAAGTTGCTGGTAGCACTAAGCTCGAAGTTGTTGACGAGTATGTTTACCTGGGACAAATAGTCCGACTAGGTAAGTCCAACTTCGACCAAGAGGTCAATCGATGTATTCAACTCGGCTGGGCAGCGTTCGGGAAATTACGACACATCTTCTCGTCAGGTATACCTCAAAACCTGAAAATTAGATTGAACAAAGAGTGCGTGTTGCCAGTGATGACGTGCTCCTGCACTGCTGGCCTAATGAGGACGCTCAAGGTCGTTCAACGAGCTATGGAGTGGGCTATGCTCGAAGTTTCTCTGCGTGATAAACTTAGAAATGAGGATATCCACAGTAGAACCAGAGTGACCGACATAGCCCAGCGGATTAGTAAGCTGAAGTGGCAATGGGCCGGCTATGTAGCTCGAAGAACCGACAACCGATAGGGAAAAAAGGTTCCCGAGTGGCAGCCTCGTACCGGTAGGCGAAGTGTAGGGTGACCCACTAGATGGAGTGACGACCTGGTAAGACATGCAGGAAGTCGATGGATGCAGGTGGCTCAGGACCGTGCTTTGTGGCATTCCTTGGGGGAGGCCTATGTTCAGCACTATGGACTTGTGAAGGGCTGTAATGATGATGATGATGATAATATTATTGTGCCATTTTTTTCGATAATTTGTTGCCATCTTGTAGGTAGTGACATAATTCCGTTGCTGTAGAAATCTTGGGATTTTTGATCACAAAAATGCGACAAGTAATTTTGACAGTTCTCTTGATGTTAACCTAACACTACTTAAAGAATTATGAAGAAACTGAAACAGGTAAAACTCTGAGGGTGCAAGGTTAGGACTACATCGTGGATGCATTAACACAAGGTGATGTGTGTATGGTGCGATTGAAAGGGCATTGTTTATTAAGAGCTTTTCCCGCCAGGAAAAACCATCGGTTCGGATCTCTACTGCCATCAACTAATGAGCACAAGTAATAAATTGAGAAAAAACGGCCGGACTTGATCAATGGAAAAGGAGTGGTCTTTCATCATGATTACTCCCGACCACACACATCTTTAGCGACTCAGCAAAAATTGAGAGAGCTTGGTTGGGAAGTACAATCTGCCACTATGTCTTGGAGCCTTTGATTCCGTCGAAATTTGGGCGGTTCTGCAGTCAATTCAGCGATGCCAAGGTGACTGTCGTTATATCGAATTGCTGAAGTACAGTAAGGCCACGATGGCTATTCGAGTACAGAACCAGAGTACAAAACCTATCCAATTGCAGAGAGGTGTAAGACAGGGTAACGTTATATCCCCGAAACTCTTCACCGCTGAATGGGAAGACGTTTTCAAGTTACTGTACTGGAAAGGATACGCTATTAACATCATTGGCGAGTACACCACTCACTTTGGGTTTGCCGACGATATAGTACTTATGGCAAAATCGCGGGAATACCTAAGCACTATGCTCAATGACCTCAATATTGCCTCCCAACGGCTAGGTCTTAAGTTGAACATGAACAAAACAAAGATCATGTATAACGTGCATGTCACACCTATGCCGGTAGTTGTTGGGAGCACTAACTTTAACTACTTTTTTTTCTTTTTATAGGATAAGGGTGACAAGCGAGCACACAGTCCACTGGATGGTAAGAGGTTGCTGTGGCCATAGACATCTTCGTCTATCCTCGTTTGCGAGTAAAATGCAGATGCGTTGTCAGCCGTGAGGTCTAAGATGGAATGCCTCTTTTCCAGTAAAAAGGGTCTCTGGTTGCGTCAATTAAAGTGATGTCAATTAAAGTGTATTTATACGTGGTAGAGCCACGCTGCAGCTATATTAGTAGCATAGTTGTAGCACGAATGGGCCCGCTTGACCGGGGAAGAACCACGCTCTCACAGAATACCAGCGTAAAATAGCAGCTTAATGATGCTGTGTTTCGTATGGTGAGTGTAGAAATCCGAGACCCTTTTTACTGGAAACGAGGCATTAAAAGCTTAGTCCTCGGGGGTGACAACGCATCTGCATTTTGATTCTTAATCGAGGATACATGTAGATGTCTATGGGTTACAGCATCCCCTTACTTACTTAGTGTAGAGACACTCACCATACGAAATACAGCAACATCAAGCTGCTATTTTACACTGGTATTCTGTAAGAGCGTGATCCTTCCCCGGTCGAGCCGACCCACTCGTGCTACAACTATACTAATAATATAGCTATAGCATGGCTCTACTACGTATAAAAGTTGTTGATGTAGTAGATCCATGCTACACAAAACTGTTGACGAGTATGTTTACCTGGGACAAATAGTCCGACTAGGTAAGTTCTACTTCGACCGAGAGGTCAATCGACAGATTCAACTCGGCTGGGCAGCGTTCGGGAAATTACGACACATTTTCTCGTCAGGTATACCTCAAAACTTGAAAACGAGACTGTACAACCAGTGTGTGTGGCCAGTGATGACTTATGGATCTGATACGTAGTCTTTCACTGTCGGCCGTATGAGAAATCTCAAGGTCGCTCATCGAGATTTGAAGAGGGCTATGCTCGGAGTTTCTCTGCATGATAAACTTAGAAATGAGGATATCTGCAGTAGAACCGGAGTGACCAACATAGCCCAACGGATTAGTAAGCTGAAGTGGCAATTGGCCGGCCATATAGCTCGTAGACTGTTTCGTCACGTCAGTTTCACAAAAAAAAATGATCCTCAGACTTCAGACTTCAGGTTTCATCATGTTTTTCATCACCGCCAAGCACGTTGTAAATGACCTCATAAAATTGCAAATTAAAACTTCATTAGAACCGACGGAAATCGAACACACGTTGCTCACATGCTGTCAAATTTACGGCTTGCGCTTAGCTTCCCGGCTCCCAATTAGGGGAAAATAATCTGATAATTTTATTTAGAAGTGATTTAATATTGCTTTCAACACAAAATGCGGAACGGGGACAATCTTTGTGGATTTAAACGTGTAATTAAGTAGAGTTTGTAATCTTTTTGTATCTCAAATATCATAATTCTTTCGGTTCTCCCAGAAACATTCTTGTTTTTTAATTAGAATAAGGGTTACCAACGTACACACAGTCCACCTAATGGTAAGTGGATGCTGTGGGCCGTAGACATTATCATCTATCATCTAATCATGCTGTACTATGTACAGTATGGCTCTACTACGTCAAATGAGTAAAATGTCTTCATAATTTATAGGCAATAATTTTGTCTTCCTATAATTTTAAACTGTTCAAAATTAAGTGATCTCCTTCCGTGTCACGTGTCACAGGATACGCATGTCAGAGTTACCACAGATCTCCTAATTACTTGTGTCCACTCGGCGCGCGCACGGTCGCTGTCCGCGTGTGATGAGGGTCGGGTTAAAGCGAGGCGGCTGTGTCTACAATTGTTGTAAAGTTATACATTCAGATGAGAGTTATATGTTGTTTATTAGTAAACATTAACCAATCAGGTAGTCATATAAAATTTTAGCTTTCTTAGAGGGAATGCATGCCATATTTGCCATGCTTGATAAATGAGTATTCCACCGCAGTTTATTAAATTGAGATTTATGACGATGTTGCAGTCGATACATTGCTTAGTTTCACTCTGCTATATATGTAGGTCGAAGAACTGACAACCGATAGAAGACGTCTTATACAGGTATTAGTCATTTCGCCAGCCAATCGTGACGATTAAGGGAATTCATCCTTACAATGAGAGAAACTCTAGTTAGTGTCCATCAGTGGACTTTTGTGGTATGTTTTAATAGGTATCTTGTGATGATGGTGATATATCACTGGCCCATTTCGCCCACAACGACATCACTCGAAGTGATTATGCATTTTTTTAAATAAAAGTGTAGTGACAAATGAACTCACAGTCCACCTGATGTTATGTGGCTACTGCAGTCCATGAACACCTGCAGCCAACTTCAAACAAAGAGGCTACAAATGCATTATCACCTCTAAGCACTCAGATGCATACTGTAACTATCATCGTAAACGGCATCTTATCTGGCGGTTAATAACCACCACTGCCCTTATATCTTCGTATCTCTTGAATAATTGCAGGTTCGTTGGTAGCCCTATGGAAAGTAGTAGGCTATTTCCATTCTAAATTGTTGACGTTGGTCATGGGACCGAGTCACAGCTTGAATCAACTGCTATGAGATAACACATTGTATTTAAAGTCAAAGTCAAATTTTTTTTATCAAAATTGGCTTTTACAAAGCACTTTTAAAGTCTAACCGATACAGCCTAATACAGTACCATAGATTGCCTCATAGGGGGGATATATGTTATAGTTGCCACGCTTCGCAAGCGGGTTGGCAACCGCAGTTTATTTTTATTTTTAGTCGTTATTAGGAAGACGCTGCTGCCCATCTCCTAATTGGTTTCCCTCTGTCGCCTCTTACGACACCCACGGGATGATATGGGATAGTGGATATTCTTACACCGCCACTTCACTCTGAGGATTAAAGTCTAGCGCTAAGCCAATTCTAAAAATATCATGATATATTTTGCACGCTAATGAAACTTACCATTCATTCCTACGCAATGAGCTCGTCGGAGTCTTTTATCATACAACCACCATCTAAACAAAACAAAAATCAATATTTTTAAAATATACTTCAAAAAATTTATTGCAAAAATAAAATATTGCGAATATCTTCTTAAGTACTTTTTTTTTACTAAAAAAATCTTTGAGAGTTTATTTAAAAAAGCTACTTAAAGTAGTATTTCAATTAACCTGTTATTTAATCCGATGGCTGTGCAAACAGACGAAGATATGTCTTGTTGAGTCGTCGTTGCACAAACTGCATTTCACGAGTGACATCAGTTTCTTGAAGTTTTGCATAAAATTTATTTTTTGCCGACTTAAAAAAAAACAGGAGGTTCTCAAAGTGACTGTATATTATTTGTATGTTCGTTACGCGATATTTTCGTCTATAGTAAACTGATTTAAATAATTCTTTTTTATATTCTATACCTAATTGGTGGTTTCATTTCAATATTAAAAAACAGTCTTGTAGTTGTATTCTTGGGTTGAGATTTAATTTTATTAAGTATATCATCCTAAGCAGATGAAAGCACACAGCTAATTTTTTTATTAAAATTAAGATGTTTTCTAAAATTTCAATGCGAATCATCCTTGGAAGGAATCGGTGTTCTTTTGAGAGGATTTGTGATCTATCAAATCTGATGGCGGGTAATAAAACGCGATAAAATCTATAAAACTACATGGTTTCATTTAATAAAGCTAGAATATTCTATTCATTTACAATTTCGATAACACAAGCAAACATCAGTATTCGAAGTAAAATTCTAGCAGTTCGTGCAAACACTAGTAAGAGTTTGTAAATGTAATAAATGTACATTGAGAGTGAATTCAGAAACCTTTTTATCTGTTCTCGGGTTGAGGGATGTGACGGGAATAATAATAACTACAAAAAGATGTTTCCACTCAAAAAAATGTTGCTCAGTACATAATATAATATCTATGTAATAGCTGCTCGGCAGACGTTGTTCTGCTCTTTCCAATAGATGGCGCGACAAGTTCACCTCTGACTTTTTACAGTGTAAATATAGAAGAGTTTTTATTCAATATAAGTAGATTATAAATAATATTTATCGAAATTCACTCTTATATTTAATTTACCACTGGTTCGTAAAATACCTCTTTCCTGAAAAGAACCAAACCCAGTAGGACTTTTTATAAAATGTATTAATAAATCGATCACAGCGCCACATATTTAGTTCAGATTATAAATTTTTTTGACACTAAACCAAAATATTATATTGTGAATGTGAATCATTTTAGTCAATAAACATAGAGTAGCTATGAACCAGTGTGTAAACTAGCGTACAGTCAACCTGGTGGTAAGTAAACTGTGGCCAATGGATATTTACGATCTTAAGGTCAACTTACAGTTTGCAAATGCGTCGCCAACCCTGAGGATTAAGATGTAATGCCTTGTGACACCCGTAAAATGTTGAATATGTAGTATAGTATAGTATATAGTTAGTCATAGTTGTAAGGTGAAGCTCAGATTTCTCCCTTCAAAAAATGTACAATGTTAAATCTAATTTTCCAGAGCCATCAATTACCATTTACTCTACCAGATAACAGACTATCATCTTACGATTCCATTAGTGCCACTCTCACAATAGTCAACGATCAGGAATACCTGAGTCGGCTGATACAGAGAATTTCTTGATAGAAAATCCCAATAAATGATTTGGGCTCGACCCATTAGAGTCCCGGACCTCCTTATCAGCAACCACGTTTATGACAACTAGACCAACGAGGCGGTCAGAAAGAGAATGAAAGTAACGTTAACGTTAACGAAAATAACAATTGATGAACGAAATTGAAATTTCTTAACTATGATATAAACTTTGTTTTGTTAAAATCTATTAGAATTTAACTATATAAATCGTATAATTTAATTATCAATCACTGCTGAACATAGGCATCCAACTAGCCTCAAAGGAGAGATGTTTGCCATAGTTGCCAAGCTTGGCGGGTAGATTGGAATCCGTAGTTTTTTTATTTTAAGACAAACCTAATTTAATGCTTACAAATGTTACTTTTTCCAATAAATTTTATTTCATTTTATTTATTCCTAACAAGGATGATTCACGAGGCTATAGAAATTAAAAAATATCCTTATTTTAAAATAGAAGATGGATAAGTTCTACCGTATGCTTGGGATCCTATAATTAATACAATTAAATCCAAACCAAGCTGGTTTGGGAAAAAATAAGCAAAATTAAACGCGATAAAATCCATAAAATTAGTTTCATTCAAGTCGAAGAAGTAAAGATATGTCCATTCGAAAATTCCAAATGCATAGGACCTGTCATATCATGTGCTTGTGTACGGGCTTTGCTACGAGCTTCCATTAAATACACTCCCGCCAGCTGTGTACAGCGGGGTCGGTTGGTGACGAGGGTCGAATTGTCGGAGCTCGATTGCGCTACACATTCTGTTATTACTCATGTAGCATGCAAATTATGTTAGTATCATTCTTCAAACATGTAAATTAAATAGATAAAAATGTTCCTACAATTTTAATGAAATCCCGTAGTTTATTTAAAAAATACGACGCATAAATTAGGGTTTCGATGTTTTTATTAGTTTACCTGATAGTAAGTACATACTGCAGCGTTACTTACTACAAGTTAATATTACTTACACACCCTCTTACACACACTCATGCATTCAACATGATATACATAAAGAGATACATTTTAATACACACTTTAACATTTTTTTTTATCAAAAATAAATTTTGTTATGATTAAGTTTCATTTTATTTTTGTATACCTTCTATTTAAATTATACTTATGTTAGTTTGTTAATACGTAATAAGGAAGAGCACTGTGATCTGAAATACAGATATATATTTATCTAGTTCAGACACAGGTGTTCCATCATTCATTGTAAACTAAGTATAGATCATAGAATGGTTTGTTATAAATGTGATCGTTATGTAAGTGGTGAAAATAAAGTATTATTATAACGTATTATTAATACTAACTGACAAAGCTTCTACCAGTTTACCTAATTGGTAAGTCGACGTCTGCTACTCACTTTAATTAAAGAAGGTCACAGAATGCGTCACTGTCCCTGAGGGCTTAAGTGAAATGCCGCACAGTATATTACTAGACTGGTTCTCCCACACTTCCAAACATTCTCCTAGGAAGAAAAGGAGTTCATTACTTGTAATTTACGATATATAGATTTTTTAATGGGAAAATAAATGTAATCATTTACTTTCATAACATTTAAATATTGTATAATATTAAAAAAACATAATAAAAAAACTAAAAGTTAAGACTTAAATTATCATACATTCCTACTCCCCTCGGTGTAGTGCCGAGAACTCTGGCTGCGTTTCATCGCTATATGCATATACTGTAGTAAGCAAAACTCCGTTCGTTTTTGCCGAGTGGTGGAGCGTAAGAGAATCCATTACCGTTAGTTCATTCTTCCGTTATTTTGTCCCGTGGGTGACGTAAGAAGCGACTATAAGATATGCCAAAAATATTTATAATATATTAAAACATACTCAATGCAGAAATGCTCCTATCGAAAAGTAGATACCGCATTTTTTTCTATTTTTAAAGTGAAAATTTCTTTAGCATCGTTGTGATTTGAAACAAATAAATGTACAGGAGAGAAAAAGATAGAATCTATACTAATATAATAAAGTTTTTTGTTTGCTTAAACACGCTAATCTTTGGAACTACCAATTCGATTTGATAAATTCTTTTTGTATATGATAGCCAAATTCACGAGAAATAGTATATATATCTAGCACTAGGCTACACCTCTCAGCTAGCCTTAAATATTGATTTTTGTTAAGCAAGTCGGAAGAAAAAGCGCTCCTGAACTGATTAATCCGCATTGCTACATAATGGTTAGTAATACATTAATACTATGTTCTACAAAAACATAGATCTTTCCTCCATCTAAAAAAAGTCCGTGATACCATAGACATATTTCTTATACATAAGCCACAATAAGGTACTTTGTGACAAAAAAAAGTATTAAAAACGAAAAAGTGATTTATGAGCGTTATTATTTTTACTTTTTTAATTTAGAAGAAAGTAAAATAAAAAAAAAGTTAAAAATATTAGTAGGCATAGTATATTAATATTTACGAACAAAAGTTATTTTATCATCAAGAAAATTTTATGAAGGTTGACTTTGCTCCTTAAAGCATATTATTTGGACACATAGTTTAAGAGATAATGAAAAACTAAAATAATTTTACACTCGGTTAGACGCGCGAACGACGCCTGGGCACAAGATGAGAACCGATAAAGAGAATAAGCGAAGTGTCATGTCGCGCGGCTTAGAGCATGATATATGTGGGCGATACCGCGGGAATAGCTGGTGTTACAAAAATTAAGTGTCTATAGTCAAAAGTTAACAATTAGAACCCAAGTTATGAACTGTTTAATTTTACTAATTTCTAGTTTCGCAATATCTGCGTTATCTGTTACTAGCGGTCGCCCGCGGCTCCGCCCGCGTGGATGTCGGTTACCGCTGCAAAAGCCTACCCAGGAAAGACACGGTCAGCAAACAAAATGATTCCCAGGTCAATTCACAGACACCGACACTAACATCGACGAAGCAGTCACTATCCGCAGGCTGAACAGATTTTCTTTCTGTGGATGTTATTTGTTAAGTCGGAGTGCAACCTGTTGTTTTAGGATAGAAAACTTAAGCTATTATTGTAGAGCTTCTCTATACACAACATTTGACGTTATATTATTTTCTGGTAACAAAATATACTGATGGTCGGGAGCCCGCCCGTGATAGGGCAACGTAAAGTGCAAGCGTAAAACATTCTTTTCGTAAATCAATTCCTACTAATTTGAATGTTTGGCCCTGGGATTTGTTTATCGTGAGTGCGAAAGAAATTTTACTGGAAATGGAGCCTTTTGAAGGTATAGGCAAATCAGTAGGGATCATGGGTATTCTTGGTATATGAGCTAATTCACCAGCTGCAGGGCCGGTGATAATCTTCGCAACTATTAAATTATCTTTTAGCTACTTTATAAGAAGTCTCGTGCCATTACACATGTTGGGGGGTCTTAAATTTCTGAGAAGCATTATCGGCGTGCCAACTTTTAACGACAGTTCATGAGGTGGAAGCCCAGCGGGGTTCAGAGAATTTAAAAATTCCTGGGGGTAGTGCACTGCGTCCTCGATGTTAGTGACGGTGTCTATGGATTTATAGCACTTAACTTCACCCGGTACTTTCTGCATAATTAAATTGTTTATTTCGTTGACTGTTTCATTCCTGGGAGAAACTATTACTACAACATAGCCAACGAAAATCAATTTTGATGTAAGTTTTCGATGTCAGGATATATAGCATCTAAATTATAGACTATTTGCCCTAGAGACTCATCCAAAGTAACCGCATAATCGGTGCCCAAATTTAAAGATGGAAAAATTCCTTCTCCCAGTTTCAGCAGCTGTTGTGGAAAATTGCTATGCGTATTTCCATGTAGATGAGCTCTCATATTAGTACGCAAATTCAAATGTTGAACAGATGTCCAAAGGTGAGACGATTTTAAACATGCCTTCATAATATCTGCTCGCGTACCTCTGTTGACGACAGGAAGCGTTTGTCGGAAATCTCCAGCAAATACAAAAGTGATACCACCCATGACATTAGCAGAGCTTCGGAGGTCTTTTAAAGTACGGTCCACGGCCTCCACATGAGCTCTATGACTCATGGTGCTTGCAGCAACTTACCAAGAGGCCCATTTTTCCGAATAGAGCACGTAGACCGTTGATCTAAAGATACGGATAGCAGGAGTTTAAACGTAGAGTGAGCAGTTTTCCTTCGTTCAAGAGAGTTGCAGCAATTCCTGACGAAGCAACTGCAATCGCTATCTTCCTGATTGCCGTATCTTAGCAAGTATCAAATTTGCGAAAAGTCTTTCCGGTGCCTCCTGGTGCGTCAAAAATAATCTCCCCATGTTATTGTTCACGCTGTCCACAATAGTCTCATAAGCATGTCTTTGATCTGGTACTAATTTTGGCACATTGTCATTAACAAACGCTGTTAGATCATTGCTGTTATACTGTTGTACCATTGTGTCAATAGTATTATTCTGGTACGAACGGGAGAAGGTAATCCAAAATCACTTAAATTTTTGTCGTTTAGTTCTAGAGTTTGTTTTCTATTTCAATTAATACTTCATTATAAATGACTTCAGTGAAGGGTGAAGTGTTATCCTGATTTTGTTGTCTGATACGATGTCTAATATCTTCACAGAACTGATCTTTGAAAGTATCCCATAACTTCAATGGTTCCGATGGTTGACAAAATAAAAGTATGACTACGAACAACTCCTTAGTTTTTGGACAATGTGATAACGAAGCTTCGCTTAAAGTGTTACCCAATGATCATCGTTTTCAAGTAAACCTCAGTCACGGCAAGCTGCTTGATACGTCTCTTTGACAATACCGTTTACAGTTTTAAGGTATGCAAATGAGGTCGGACCGCGTACGTGGTGCAGTAGAATCCTAAGATAAAAACACTCTGATTGGGATGGATGTATCCCGTAGACTCTACCTAAAGCGGCATCTTTTTTTATCCCCGGATGTCCAACTACATCTTCACCACGCTTCCTTCTAGTGAATGTATTATTTGCCCATGTATAGTATTGCGGGACTTCATGATACAGAAGAGTTTTCGCATTCATCTTCATTACAGAGAACAAAAATGCCAGTAATGTGGTATTGCGTGGGTTTTGGACAACTTGATGAGCTGTCCTGATGTAAAATACACCCTTTGAGCGTTCTCTAGATGAACGGCCAAATGCACTACAGTAGGATGCCGCTCGTGAATGGGAAATTCAAATAAGCGCCAGACAGCTTCAGATGTGCTATGTACCTGCCATTTAAATAGTTTTCGACCTCATCGTGTGGGTTTCTAAGGCTAAAGTTGCCTGATCTGAACCTTTATTTATATACTTACATATATATTTAATGGCTTGGACAGGTGGCAATACTCCACGTTTATATGAGCGTTAAAAGTCTTACATAGTAGCGGGAGTATGGAACAATCCACCTATTATCTATCGTCACCATGTTGCCCCTGATTTGTAGCGTAGTGCTCCGACCGCCATTTCCTGTATCGCGCCTACGATAAACTGGATACCCATCCTCTCCGGTCTGGGTATCGTTCATGAAACAACGAGGTTATTTTTTGTGCAGACACCGTTCTTCATGCATGGTGCAGCTAAATTATGTTCTCCACAGGGTCCATGTACCATATTTTTAGTTATAATGTCGTGTAGTACCGGATCAATTTGTTGATCGGGTAGCTCCTAACTATGACACTGTCGATCTCATCTGGTTGTATTTTAGTTTCTAGCCAGAACAGCAAATGACAATGAGGTAAACCGCGCTTTTGCCACTCCACTTGCCATATAACATTTTACTTTACCGAATATCTGTTCTTTGACAAATAATTTGATGAATTTCTTCATCTTTAAATGAAATACACGTGAAATTATGTCATGACGGTCGAAAGACCGTTGTCCTGGTAACAGCTCGGCTTTTATTTCAGGCCATTCAGGGTTACATGTAAAAGTGACAAATAAGTCAGGTCTACCATAATTTCGAACGTACGTCATCGCGTCCTGCGTTTTCTCGTGCATGAAACGCGGAGAACCCGTAAATGACGATGGCAATATGACATGTTGACCGATATTTGATGGGTCAACATTTGCGTCATGATTTAAGGCATCTCTGAGATGAATGTGAGTCATCAGCCCTCAGTCTTTGTTGATTCCGACAAATATAATTTAATCTTTCCGATATCATTTTCGCCATCATGTCAACACAATATTGACTAAATAAGTCTCTGTAATAATGTAACGGATTAAAGTTAGTTCTAATCATTAATCTAAATGCATAAAATTGCATACACGAAACAGTTTTATTACGCAGAACCCTGCTGAGGATAGTCAAATAATAACCGTCTTCTCCTGTCACAAACATTATAGGATACTGTAGTGGATCATAGGACCGATGTAGCTCAGAAACTCTTTGAGCTGCCCGTCTCTACCGTGTAAGACTATATCCCTGGGACCTTTGTCTTCATCGACCAAGAGAACAGCTACCTCGTTTACAGTAGGAGCATTATATCTGCCTCTGTGTGCTGTCTGTGGGTGCGATCTGAATGAATAATTAACTTTAAATTATCTGAGGAGTTAAGTTCTAAGTTTTGTTTAAAACTTCGTATGTACACGTTATGATTATTTAAAGCGGTCTGTAATTCGTGAATTAAATCCATTTTAAGGTTGGTGCGATGCTTGATCGCAACGATAACTAGTCTGCATCCGAAATAAAATATATTTGCAAGAACTGTGGGTTTTGGCCTGATGGTGGTAAAGGCTACCAATTAGATGATACACTTGTCCTTCAATTTTAAAAGTGGGCATAAAATTTCCTTCCTGATTTCTTTTGCATAAACGAAGTCATTTGAAAAAGACTATTGTATTTACGTATGTTTGTTAAAAATGCCCAGATAATGGATGGTTATTAGTCAAAAGATTTTTTATTGGTTGTGGCGGCTCCTGCAGGTTAGGAAGACAAACTTTACCTGAAGCACAGCACATACCATTAGGTTCGTCCGCCCATTTCTTGGCAGAGCAGTTAGAGCAGATCTTATTCATGACTCCGATTTGGACGGACGCTTGTTGTGCATAATCAAACTGCGGATCATATCTGAAAGCCAGTCTGTTGCTGTTAGCTAAAATTCGATTGCGAACTCTATTTGTGGACAACTGCTGTCTCTCTGCCTGAGCTCTAAGTCGCTGCAAACGCTCGACACTCGACTCTCTTTCGCGCAACTGAGAGGTCCTATATTTTGTTCATGAAGACGTTGGAACGCTCCAGGCTCGACTCTTGAGCGCGTAGCTCAGAGGTTCTCAAGCTTTGTACGGCAAGGCGTTGCGAACGCTCGACACTCGACTCTCGTTCGCGTAAGTCAGAGGTCCTTACATTTTGTTCATGAAGACGTTGGGAACGCTCCAGCCTCGACTCTTGAGCGCGTAGCTCAGAGGTTCTCAAGCTTTGTACGGCAAGGCGTTGCGAACGCTCGACACTCGACTCTCGTTCGCGTAAGTCAGAGGTTCTTACATTTTGTTCATGAAGACGTTGGGAACGCTCCAGCCTCGACTCTCGTGCACGTAACTCAGAGGTTCTCAGATTTTGTTTTGCAAGGCGTTGTGAACGTTCGACACTCGACTCTCGTGCGCGTACCTGAGAGTTTCTCTGATTTTGTTCAGCAAGGCGTTGTGAACGTTCAGGTGAAGATTCTCCCATACGACGTATTTTTGCTGCCCGTGCTTGAGAACTATGTTTAGAAAGTTGAGACCTGGCTCTCTTAGGCATTTTAAATGTTTAAGATAATGTTATTAGCGTGTAATATTCTAGCTCTAAAAGAACTGTTGGTTAGCCCTGAAAAGAACTGTTGGTAAGCCTGAAAAGAACTGTTGGTTAGCCCTGAAAAGAACTGTTGGTTAGCCTGAAAAGAACTGTTGTTTAGCTCTAAGAAGAACTGTTGTTTAGCTCTAAGAAGAACTGTTGTTTAGCTCTGAGAAGAACTTTTGCGTAGGTGTGGTTTAAAGACGAAACCTAAAAAAATCACGAAAATTATTAGACTTCACGCGACCGCTGCGTAGGGAGCCGACCGCGCGACTGAGCCGCGCGGGTACCTTACTCATAGATCTAAACTCCCCCTCCCACACGCTCACCGGGCCTTGGTAACGCCTACTTCGCAACGGGCCGTGCAGCAGAAATCGTAATATTTTAATTTCGCTATAACTTCAGAACCAAACGTCCAATTTTAATCATTCAAAGACCAAATATTATCTACATTAACTGTACTTAGTGATGAAATAATTTAGGTAAAATAAACGCGTTTAAATGTTGTCAAAAAAAATCAAGATTTTCAATAAAAATGGTTATTGTGTCTCACTCGACATAGATAGTATAGTGTGTCGCGGACTTTTTGTGATATTTATAAGATCTACAATTACTTAGAACATTTTATGGTTCTATCTTTAATAGTTTAGGCAGGGTACATAAAATAAGTAACTTTTTGGTTGATTTTTTACCTTGTGTCCGAAAAACCCTAATATCTTACGGAACCCTATTTTTGTTCAAAATTAAATATAGCCTATATTACTCGTGGATAATGTAGCTTTCAATGGTGAAAGAATTTTAAAATCGGTCCAGTAGTTTATGAGCCTATTCATTACAATCAAACAAACAAACAAACAAAGTTTCTCTTTATAATATTAGTGTAGAAGTGTAGATATAAAATTAGTTAAGATAAGAGTAGACCTGCTCGATCTACTCGAAAGGACAGAAACGAGTACAAACGAAACCAACGGTCGTGATTAGCCGCGACTAATGCTGCGTCAACGCCTTTTCGACTCGTTCGGCGTCTACTTTATTGTTAACTAATAAATACTAATACTAAGAAATATGTTCACCACAATATGACGTTTTCATTATCCATTCCATCCATTACAGCCTATAAAAGTCCACTGTTAAACATAGGCCTCCTCATAGGAATATCATAGTGAAGATTTTCCTGGTTGCCACACAGCAGGCGGGTTGGAAACCGCAGTTTCTTATTGTTTTCCTTAATGAAGTTGTTATCAAGATGACGCTTTAGTACAGACGATAAAATTTCAATATGTTTCTTAAGGGTTCCTTGGCTTTCACAGTGGAACGTTAAAATGAAGTTTTATTCTATTTAAAGAAAACATCAAGTAATACAATATTTCATTTAAAAAAATAATGCTCAAAGCTTATACTCGTATCTATGATACCTATCTACAGTATTGCAATATCTGTTATTGAAAACTGCACATATTCATAAGAATACGTGTACATTATGAGCGCGTATTTTATGAGCTACGTATTTACTCAAAGAGCGATGCACTACAACTCCGATTTTTCCCAATGAATAATAGGACGTCTACCAGTGCAATTACTTCTACAATATTCTGAACGCTTTTCAATTCCAATTTCATATGAATATCACATCGTAAAGTTTCCACACCGCGCCAGTATTTCATAAGTTAATGAGAGCAATTTACTTTTATTTTTATACTTGTCTGAAAGCGAGAATGAAATATATCAGAATCAATTACATTATTCACAACAGGCGTTTTGAATTATACACGTATGTTTAAAGTTGAAATAGCAACATAATATTGTTGTGTCTTATGGTTGGTGATGAGGACAAAATTACCTTACTCATCATCATCAACATCAATACAACCTATCAAAGTCAATTGAACATAGGCCTTCCCCATATATTGCCTCATTGGAGGGATGTTTGCAATAGTTGTCACGCTTGCCAGGCGGGGTCGCAACCGCATTTTTTATTATTTTGTGTGTTATCAGGAAGATGCTTCTGCCTATTTCCTATTTCAATTTCCCTCTGTCGCCACTTACGACACTCGCCACTTACCCACGGTTGAGTACACTCCTTGAATTTCTGAGAGGATTTTGGATCGATAAGTCTACCGCACTGCTGCACTACAGTATCGTATTTTTTTTTATTTTTTTTTATAGAATAAGGGTGACAAACGAGCACACAGTCCACCTGATGGTAAGTGGTTGCTGTGGCACATAGACATCTACATCTATCTTCGTTTGCAAATTTAAATGCAGATGCGTTGTCAGCCGTGAGGACTAAGATAGAATGCCTCTTTTCCAGTAAAAAGGGTCTCCGGTTCTCTACACTCACCATACGACAGAAGCATTAAGCTGCTATTTTACGCTGGTATCCTGTGAGAGCGTGGTCCTTCCCCGGTCGAGCCGACCCATTCGTGCTACAACTATACTATTAATATAGCTGCAGCATGGCTCTACCACGTAAATATAATTTAATATAATTTTATTAATATTAAATGAAATATTAACAATTAGTGGCAGTCCATGTAACTACTCTTACTACTTAGTACAAAAGTAAGAAAAAATACACATTACCTTCTCACATATTGGAGCTGGCTTGTCGAACGTATAATTAGCTGAACAAACGATCCTAGAAACAATTCAAACTTGTTGTTGGTTTTTGCGCAACGTCTGCTAACGAGCTTCGCAATTTGCTGGAATAACAAATTCCTGTTAGTATATTCGCATTACTGTAAAGTATATTTCTGTACCAGTTAATGTCATGCACGGAGAAATTAAAATGATAATACACGTAGGGCATACAACGATCTGCGCGTCCAGTACTATAATAATAATAATAAAGCTTATTATTTGTCTCAATTCACACATGGTTGTTAAAATTTACAAAAAAGATCCTCACAAACTTATCTTAAACCTACTTAGGTAACATAAAAGTAGTGAGGCAAACTAGCCTGTGACTCAGCCATGTGGTGATTTGAGGTCGGCCATATTCTGCCACAGCCGACTTTTTAAAAAACAGTATCTTAAGATAATTTTGGTTGACGTGAAACAACATAAAGAAAAGACTGAAATGTATACTCATATGTGGTGTTCAAATTTCGGTAAATTTATATATAATACTTAATACCTACCTCCAATTTTTATTTTTCAATTAACCATTATTTGCTTTTCTTTCTAAATGATTTTGTATTTACGATCTCCTGCAAAGGAGAAGGTATATTATTCCAAATTTTGAAGGCAGCAAATTTAAAACATCTTTTCGCTTTAACACGCTTATAAGTTGGAAGTATACGAGTATATAATAGTTTACCCCTTCGTCTCAAACGTGTTAATTGACATTTTGGAGATAATAATAATAAATAATAATAAAATCCTTTATTTCGACCAACAATAGTCATAGATTGTTAGTAAAACAAATCTTAACCTAATGTTAGTATATATTAAAATAGAAATTAATATTAAAATGTTAGTAGCAATGGTACTTATCCTATATTAGTAACTTAACAACAAAACGAAGTGGCAACCCCGGTGACAAGTTGTAAAATAATTGCTCCCAACAATTTTTAAAAATTAAATATTGTAAATTGATAATATCCACCTCAATTTTGAGTTGCAGTTATGAAATACGACTTATTTGTATTTGTGAAATTAGTAAAAGTCGGAATTACCTATTTTAATTACATTGTGTTTAGTGTTCCAACTAAAAGTGACTCATCAACATTTCTCATTTCTAAGATTATCACGCAGAGAAACTCCGAACATAGCCCTCTCCATAGCTCGCTGAGCGACCTTGAGCTTCCTCATACGGCCAGTAGTGAAGGAGCACGTCACAGTTACATATGTCATCACTGGCAACACGCACTGGTTGTACAATTTAGTTTTGAGGTTTTGAGGTATGCCTGACGAGAAGATGGGTCGTAATCTCCCGAACGCTGCCCAGCCGAGTTGAATCCGTCTATTGACCTCTCGGTCGAAGTTGTACTTACATAGTCGGACTATTTGTCCCAGGTAAACATATTCGTCAACAACTTCGAGCTTAGTGCTCCCTACAACTACCGGCATAGGTGTGACATGGACATTAAACATGATTTTTGTTTTGTCCATGTTCATCTTGAGACTTATCCGTTGGGAGACACTATTGAGGTCATTGAGCATAGTGCTTAGGTCTTCCAGCGATTCTGCCATAAGGACTATATCGTCGACAAATCGAAGGTGAGTGATGTACTCGCCATTGACGTTAATACCGTATCCTTTCCAGTCCAGTAGCTTGAAAACGTCTTCCAATGTAGCGGTGAAGAGTTTCGTGGATATTACGTCACCCTGTCTTATAAATCTCTGCAGTTGGATAGGTTTCGTACTCTGTTTCTGTACTCGGATAGCCATCGTAGCCCTACTGTCCAAACACTTCAGCACCTCGATATACCGACAGTCCACTTGGCACCGCTGAAGGGATTGCAGCACCGCCCAAATTTCGACGGAATCAAAGGCTTTCTCATAATCCACATACGCCAGACATAGTGGCAAATTGTACTCTTCGGACTTCGGGTATGTATGTGGTCTATGGTGCTAAATCCTTTTCGGAAACCGGCTTGTTTGGGAGGCTGAAAGTTGTCGAGTCTGCATGCGAGACGATTCGTAAAGACTCTCGAAAACAGCACGTAGACGTGGCTCAGAAGGGAAATCGGTCTGACGTTCTTCAAGAGAGCAGTGTCGCCTTTCTTAAAGAACAAGACCACCGCACTTCTGCTCCACGCCTCCGGTGTAGTGCCGTAGTGTAGCTTCTGAAGAACTACAAGTAACGGTTTTCCACCCGCTTTCAGAAGCTCCGCTGTAATTCCATCCTCGCCTTGGGCCTTGCCGTTTTTAAGATTCTGGAGAGCCATTCTAATCTCGCTCAGACTGACGTCCGGTATATCATCGGAATAGTATCGGATAAGACTTGCTCTTGGATCGTTACTCACACTTGCGTGTGGCTCCAACAATGATGTATACAGCTGCCCATAGAACCTCTCAATCTCACTCAAAATCTCAGGTGTCCCGGAAATGACGCTGCCACACTCGGTCTTCAGCTTCGACAGTTGGCTCTTTCTGGTATAAAGATCTCTAACAAAGACTTCGGAGCCCTGGTTCCGTTCGATCGCTTCTTCAATATGAGCAGTATTAAAGTTGCGTAAGTCCCGCCGCATGCATTTGGAGATCTGTCTGTTCAGTTGTCGTATTTTCCTGTCTAACAGTCATGAGATTAAGAGTGTGATCGGAGAGTTTATGTGTTCTTCTGCGGCGGGTCTTACGAAATTTAGCTCCGACCGTATGGACAGTTTCCACGAGCTTGTCATTCATATCGTCCACTGCATTGCAATCTTCTAGGCACTGAAAACGGTTTTGTAACTCGAGCTGAAAGGTTTCGGGACTTTGGATTAGAGCACGAGGGGGATGGAGCGTTGACTTCATTAGACGTGACCTCTCCAACTGTACGTTTAGGTTCAGTGTGCCCCTCACCATTCGGTGATCGCTGCCGGTTTTCACCCTCGCGATCACTGAGACATCACTGAACAGTTGGCGTCTAGTCGTCATAATGAAGTCAATCTCATTTTTTGTCGAACCGTCGGCGCTCGACCAGGTACACTTCCTGTGGGGCCGCTTCTGGAAGAAAGAGTTCATCATAAATAGTCCCTCTTTCTACATGAAGTCGGCCAGCTGCTGACCCCTTGGGTTCCGTTGCCCTAATACGAATTTCCCTATTTTCAGCTCACTGTTCTCTCTTGTGCCTAGCTTTGCGTTGAAGTCTCTTATTAACACCGTATGGTGGGTTTTGGAGGAATGCATGGCTCTAGAAATATCCTTATACATTTCCTCCACCTTCTCATCGAGGTGTGCCGAGGTTGGTGCGTAAACCTGTTTAACCTTCAGCGAATACCGTTTGGTGATTCTGAGTATAAGGTACGCAATCCTCGTCGACACACTCCCAATCTTTACAACGTTCTTAACGGTGGTAGAGCCACGCAGCAGCTTTTGCTGTTGCACGTATGGGCCGGCTCGAGCCGGGTTGGTACCACGACCTCACAGAATACCGGCGTGAAGTGGAAGCTCTGCTTTTGCGTTTCGTCTGGTGAGTGCAGGTGACCGGAGACCCAATTCCCCCCCCCCCCCATCAACATGGTAGCGGAATTAAATCTTAGACTACCCCAGGAGGGTACCAGCACCCCTGGAGAATCCCTCGCTGAGCATCCACGTCCATGCTACTCCACACCTGAGCGTGGTGCTCAGGCTGCCCTGCGTATTCTGGGGGCAAAATTCCGCTCAAAACAATAACTGCTCGGGGCAAACTGAGCAATAAGACCAAGGCGACCCCGCCACGCTATCCGTGGATTTCTGCAACATCAGGGACTTCACTCGAACCTTAACGCTGTCCATCACCATCTCGAGACGGCGAAGCCGGCCTTGCTCTTTCTGACCGAGACGCAGGTATCCTCTCCGGCTGATATTTCGTATCTCTCCTACCGGGGTACAAATTGAACACCTTTGTGCCTCGGGCTGGAGTTTGCGTATACGTCAGAGAGGACATCTGTTCTCGACGCCTCGGCAGTCTTGAAGGTTCGGACCTGTCCATCCTTTGGCTACGCGTAGATAGCGACGACCATCCGCGCGTCTACGGGTGCCTCTATAGGTCCCATAGCGGTAATGCCGAAACAGACCGACTCATCGACCACGTCCAAATGGCTACAGATTCCTTGCTACAACAGGTCCCATCCGCAGAGATCGTGGTCCTTGGCGATTTTAACGCCCACCACGCCGAGTGGCTTGGTTCACGTTTAACCGATCATGCGGGGAGATCTGTTTATGACTTTGCCTTGGCATATGGTCTGACACAGCTGGTTACTGCCTACGCGGATTCCAGATGTGAAGGATCATAACCTTCCCTGTTGGACCTTATGCTGACCTCTCATCCGGACGGATATCAGGTTTCCGTCGATGCCTCTCGGCTCTTCAGACCATTGTCTGATCCGGAGTGTGGTGCCACCACGCCTCGCGGTTGCGTTTTGCAGGTTGCCGCCGTGTTTGGCATTACAGGTCGGCGGATTGGGACGGAATGCGGTCTTTCTTGCATCCTACCCATGGGGGCGGGTTTGCTTCTCACCGGATGATCCCAGCGATGTTGCTGACTTTGTCACTGATGGTGCTACAGGAATGGAACAATTTATTCCATCATCTGTGGTACCCATCGGAGGCAGATCGCAGCCTTGGTTTGGTCGTCCTGTAAGACTGCATTACGCAGTAAGCAGGAGTGCTATCAGGCCTGGGCTGAGGCTTCGGCGGCTCGGGATGTAAACACCAGCATGCTTAAAAGAAGTATAACTTCGCCTCCAGGTCCTTCGTATGTTGCCAAGGCAAAGTCTGAGCACATAGGCAGAATTGGCGAAACTAGTTCGCCTTCCTTCGAATTCTGGTCTCTCGCCAAGGCTGTCCAAGGGAATTTCTGTAAGCCATCACTACCATCTCTGCACAGGAGGACGACCCACTGGCCCACGCCGCAAAAGAAAAGCCGACCTTTAGGCTCACTTTTGCATCCAACTCGACTCTTGATGACGGGGAACACACCGCCGATCATCCCGCGGTGTGAGTGCTCCATGCCGGATGTGTGGTTCTCACAGCGCTCGGTCGCACTCCTCTCCCTGGACATTCACAAGTCGAGGGCCTGACGGAATCCCCAATTGTGCTGAGGACGTGTGCTCCGGAGTTGGCACCGGTTCTAACGCGTCTTTTCCGGTACTCCTACCCCAGGCGTAGTCCCGAAATCATGGAAGACAGCTTTGTCCAACCGATCCCCAAAAGGCGACCGCTCAGACCCGTCCAACTACAGGCCTATCGCGATCACCCCCTTGTTCTCCAAAATAATGGAGTCCGTTATAAACTGCCAGCTCATGCGGTACCTTGAGGATCACCAGCTGATTAGTGACCGCATACGGTTTTCGTCGGGGTCAGTCAGCTGGTGATCTTCTAGTCTACCTGACTCATAGATGGGCGGTGGCAGTAGAGTCCAAGGGGGAGGCATTGGCCGTTAGTTTGGACATCGCGAAGGCTTTCGATCGGGTTTGGCACAAAGCGCTTCTTCGAAGCCCTTCCCATGGGCTTCCCGAGAAATTGTGCAATTGGATCACCAGCTTTCTTGCAGATCGGAGCATCAAGGTCGTTGTAGACGGTGCATGCTCCGACTACAAGCCGATTAACGCTTTCTTCTGCATATCAATGATATGTTGCAAACCGGTAGCATTCATTGCTATGCGGATGATAGCACTGGTGATGCTGTATACGCCAGCCGTGCGAATATTTCTCGGAAAACGTCGCCGAGTACCGGAAAAACTTGTGTCTGAAGTCGAGTCTTTGCTGAACAAAGTCTCGGATTGGGGCGACTAAATCTAGTCCAGTTTAATCCTCAGAAGACACAAGTTTGCGCGTTTACCGCTAAAAAGAACCGCTTTGTCCATCTCCTCAGCCTGGCAGCACTTTGTTGCCGCAGCCAGTATCGGAATCCTCGGCGTCGACATATCGAGTGGCGTGCAGTTTCGCGGTCACTTGGAAGAGAAGGCCAAATTGGCCTCTAAAAGCTTGGCGTGCTCAGCAGGGCAGGACAGTATTTCATGCCGGCACAACGCCTGCAACTTTACAAGGCGCAGGTTCGGCCTCACATGGAATACTGTTCCCATCTCTGACTGGGGCCCCAGTGCCAGCTCCTTCCACTTGACCGCATCCAGCGCAGAGCGGCTTGAATCGTCGACGACCGAGTCCTTTCCGATCGGCTCGATTCATTGGCGCTGCGAAGAGATGTTGCATCTCTTTGCATTTTCTTTCGCATTTACCACGGGGAGTGCTCTGAGGAATTGTTCGGATTAATCCCAGCCGCCAAATTTCACGAACGCACATCGCGGCAGAACTCCCGATACCATCCACACCATCTGGATGATTGGCGGTCCACCACTGTGCGATTTAGAAGATGTTTTCTTCCTCGCACAACTTCCTTGTGGAATAGTTTACCACCAGCGATTTTTCCGGACCGATACGACTTAGGGACCTTCAAGAAAAGAGCCTACCCTTTTAAAAGGCCGGCAACGCATCTGCAATTCCTCTGGTTCCCCTGGTGTTGCAGTTGTTCATGGGCGGCGGTAGTCACTTACCATCAGGTGAGCTGCATGCTCGTTTGCCCCCTCTCCTATATAAAAAAAAAAAAAGAGACTTGTGGACAACAAATCCGACACCTCCTTGGGACAGATGGTTGCCCTCCCGGTGATAGAACAAGTTGCCAGATTCGAGTATTACCGTGTCTTTCCCCTCTATTTGGACCTCGGATAATCCTATAATATTTCAGCTCAACTTGTCTATCTCTATTTCCAGCTCCAGGATCTTCTAGTCAGTCCTAAGAGTGCGTGCCTTATAAGTTGCTAGGTCGAGTCGTCGTAGGTGGCAACCGAACCTCCACCGGAGATTCTTAGTACCCCCTGCCCCACCGTTACCATGGTCGCCAACGTAACCAGGAATAGCGGGGCCGCCGGGGACTGGGGGCCGTCTCTTCGTATAGATATATATCTTTTGAGCAGTATAATGACTTAATATGTAATTTGGAATCAGTTCCAAGTAATTTAAATTAGAAAATGAGACAATAGAGATAATCTATAGCAGTTGTAATAATTTAAATAATTTAGAATGTAGCTTACAAATCTTTAATTGTATGACTCCACAGAGTGATAAGAAAAATTGTTTACACCTGGTGCATCAAAATATACAAGGAATGATAGGCAAAGAGCTACAAATTGAATTGTTCTTAAATAGCAACAATATTCATATTTTATGTACTACTGAACATTGGTTAAAAGCTTATAACTCAATGTTTAACTTCAATAATCACCGGGTGGTCAGTTTGTTCAATAGAAAACGGTTTTAAGAGGTGGCTCCTTAATATTAGCTAGTAAATTATTATCATGTAAAGCACCTCATTGTTGTGAGCGTCTACAGACTCCCATGTTCTATATACGATACTTTTGAAAAAATCATGGAGGAAGTTTTTGTTAAGCTTAATAAACAGAATAAATCTGTTAGTCTATAGTAGTCTGTTAAATGTGTAATATGTGGAGACTTTAATATCAATCTCCTATAAGTTTCCTCCACCAATATTAAATTTAGATCATTGTTTAAATCATATGGTCTTTTTAATTTATTTTTAGAGCCAACGAGTATTGCTCAATCTAGTGCAACATGTATAGCCGTTGCATAAATGTATAATTCAAAAATTAAATTCTGATCACTGTGGACAATTAGTTTCGTTACCTTATGTTCACAAAAAGCAAGTAGATGAGAAAGATGTGTTTGTTCCAGTAAATGCACGACGCTTGGAGAAGTTTAGAAGTAATATAGTGAAAAAACTTAATTTTTTGTACGGAACATTGTTTAAGCTTGTTTGCAATGGATTTAAAAATAATTTTACTTCAAAAATATTCTCCTTGAACAGTCGGAAGTCATTCAATGAATGGGCGACAGTAGGAGTCCATAAGAGCAGACAAAGGTTATATGATCTTTACCATGAAAGGTAATATAATCCTAGCATCGAATTTAAGGAATATGCAAAAAAATATTCAAAAATATATAAAAGAGTGTGCTCCACAGCCAAGTCTTTGCATTTGAGCAACAAAATTAAGACGGCTTCTAATAAAATTAAAATGACATGGAGTATAATTAATAGCGAAACTGGTAAGTGTTAACAACAAATTAACTGAATCAGATCAGGACGTTGCAATGGTTTTGGAGAAATATTTTACTGATATTCCGATCTTAACCACTAAGTCACTGAATTCTTCTCCTGCCGTTGCCGAATCATTACTTAAACAAAATGTAAATGCGTGTACAAAGAATTTTAAATTTCATAAAGTATCATCAAAAGATATTATAAAATATTTTAAAACTATTGATATTAAGAAACCTGCGTATATGTGGGGGATTTCCGTTAAAGTTATTGCGTCTATAATAGATACAATCGCGCCTCATCTAGCTATTATTTTTAATACTAGTATCAAATCTGGTGTGTTTCCTGATTCAATGAAGCATAGTAACGTAATACCTTTATTTAAATCTGGTAGTACATTAAACTCCGCCAATTGTAGACCTATTTCTGTACTACCAACACTTAGTAAGATTTTTGAAAAAAATATTCTTGATCAAATGTTAAATTTCTTTAATATAAATAATTCACATCATAAAAATCAATTTGGTTTCACAAGGGGTCGCTCGACAACTGATGCTGGTGTTGAGCTGATTAAATATATCTTTAATGCATGAGAGAATTCACAGGATGCTTTGGGTATATTCTGTGATCTATCCAAGGCCTTCGATTGTGTTCACCATGAAACATTAATCAGGAAACTTCAACACTACGGTGTAAGAATTGATGCTCTTAAATTAATTATTTCATATTTAAGTAACAGAACGCGAAGTTGTCATTAACAGTATGAGCTCTTTCGGTTCGATGGTACAAATGGGCGTGCCTCAAGGCTCAATTCTCGGCCCCTTTTAATGACTTACCTTACATAGTAGGGGATAACCATGATATAGTATTATTTGCTGATGAAACTTCTTTAATTTTCAAATTAAGACGACAATTAATAAAATATGACGAAGTAAATAATGCTATATGTAAATTAGTAAATTGATTCAATGTTAATAATTTGCATTTAAATGGCACTAAAACGAAATGTATAAAATACATGACTCCAAATGTCAAACAATTAAATACTAATGTGATTTTAAATGGGGAGGAACTGAGTCTTGTAGATACCATCCAGCCCCCATATATCAAAACTAGCAAGCAGACTTAGTTCTGCAGCATATGCTGTAAAAAAAGATTAGAAATCTTGCCAGTGTTGAAACAGCTAGACTAGTTTACTTTAGCTGTTTCCATAGCATAATGTCGTATGGAATTTTGCTATGGGGATACGCAGCTGACACTGAAATTATATTTGTTTTACAGAAGAGGGCCATAAGAGCAATTTATGATATAAAACCTAAAGAGTCGCTGCAACAAAAATAAAAGTAGTTTTAGAAATAGTGATATATTCATTCTGTAAATACTAGGAACAGACACAAGCTAGTAGTACCAGTTACTCGACTCCATCAAGTCAGTAATTTATTCTTGGGGCGATGTATACGCTTTTACAACAAAATCCCAGAAAATATGCAAAATTTGACCTGCTCAAAGTTCAAAAACTTTATTAAACAAAGTTTGTATAAAAATGGTTTTTATAATATTAAGGAATTTGCTAATTGTGTATTACACATTATTGTAAGCAGTTACTTAAAAAAAAAGTCCCGCTGGGTTTCTTGCTGGTTATTCGCAGGACAGAGGTTTTTTTTCGAACCAGTGGTAATTAAACAAAAGAGCGACTTTCAATAAGTATTATTTATAATCTATATTGAATAAAAAAGTTTCTGTTTCTGTTTCTGTAACCTACACCCAGCCTTACATAGCGAACACCAGGTGGGGTTCTCCTGGTGCTGGTGTGTGCACCATTCCAAGTCCTCCAGAGCGAGCTATCCAGCTTCACAGCCAATGTGCAGAAGGTGTTGAGCGCCTCATTTAACTGTGTATCAAGCAGACTATCCAGAACCTTAGCCGAGATGGTCTCTAAGGATATCGGCCTATAGTTGGTTTTATCCGCTGCATAGCCCTTCCTATTCTCAAGAATAGACACGACCACTGTCCTCATCATTGTGTCGGGCAAGTAACCATGACCAACCTGCATATCTGAGGTGTTCGACGCTGAGGCCATCGTGACCTGGTGATTTCCCACGCTTCATATTGTTTATTGCAGATTTAACTTCATCGATTGTGAAGCGCAGTGGGCTACCCCCCATATTCACACTGTCCCCAGCGTCACCATTATTCAACATACAATTAACCCTGCACGGTTCCACCTTAAACTGTGACTTGAACGAGTTCGCTATATTCCGACACCCACTCACGCCCCCCAATTGAGCTGAGAGACTCGACCTTACATCAGTCTATTCGTATGCTGACAGAATTCACCAAATTTCTTAGCCTCACACGAAGATGCCAGAATATCCATTTTAATTTGTTCTTCATTATCCTGGCACCACTTGAGTTTGCTTTTAAAAGCCTTACGTGAATATTTCATATCCTCGTATGCTGCTCCACACGTTTTTCCAACACGTACCCATGACTAAAAACAATAACGAACTCTGGCATGAGCTGAAATGCCTATTCCATCCCACTATCTGTTGCTTTTTGTTACGCTGTATATTTTTATGACTATAAATTGCAGTATTAAGCAATATACCTATAAAATTCTCGTATAATTTATTTATGACTAATTTATGTTCAAATTTATCACAGAATTTATCACAACAATTATTTTATTCTACAGGAAAATCTACTAACCTTAATCTATTTTTCAATACTCTGTATATAGGTTAATCTGTTCATTATCCTTGTGCCCCCAAATCACCCTATTTGTAGTTTTAGACTGGATGGGCTGGACCTGCGAGAAGCCTAAACTAATTTTACAGTCCACTTCCAAGGGATAGTGATCAGACCACGTCACATCGTTTATTACGTGTATGCTTTCGATATATTTCGTAGCCATACTCGTTACAAGGCAATGGTCCAACCATCGTGAGCAGCCATGAGCATCACTGGTGTATGTGTACACATTCGAATACATAATCCACAACATCTTGCTGTGTATTCTCCTTTGAGACATTATAAATGAAAAGCGGGATTTGCACATCGGCTGCCTTTAATTTATGTGACGGATCTACCGAAGCTGTTCCCCGCATGCCTTTAAAACGCGATGTCTTACGCCTTACGACCTGAACCCATTCTCCTTAACTATTATTTTGTATCTCAGCTTCCCCCGCACCGCCCGTTGTGATCTCGCGTGACGCCACCGCATCAGCTGGCAGCGAAGACGACGACGGCGGCGCGCGCGCCACCGCTTCGACGTTCGGCACGTGCGAAATGCATGCTTCATGCAGTGGGCCTCCTGTCCACGGTGGGCCTCTACGTTTCTGCCCGGGAGCGACAGAGAGAAGCTCACCGGTTGACACCGCCGCAGCGCTTGCGTAGGATGGAGATGGGCGCGCGGTAACTCGTTCTTGCATAGATAAGCTCAGCGGTGTGTCGCTTCCTAGGTCGGTCATTAACCCCATCGGCCTGCTTGTGGAGTCATAACTATCTTGCAGGAAAAAGCCGCCCCTCCTGCTATCACACAAGGTTCACACAATGTATCTGGATTGTTTTCTTTGTCTTTAACGTATTTTTCAAAATCTTTTCTTGTCATATACTCGTTAGTGTGGAGCGAAAAATTTTTTTTCACCTTATGATAATCTAATAAATGATTCCATGATGATGATGATGATGAAAAAGTGTGTAAAAAGAAATGATTTTCGACCCAGGATTGACGCTATGTTAATATGCTATTATTAAATAAATTCTTACATTTTGTTTTATTTTTTAATTAAAAATACAGTTAATTTTCACTAAAAGTAAAAAAAAACAAAAGTAAACTAAACTTACTTCAAATCAAGGTCATGATGGCGCGCGCGGGAAGTAATTTTGGCGTACGCGCGGGAGGTAATTTGTCGCGCACTTGTTGTCTCACTGCCAGTATGCTATTGCTTTTCAATGTGAAAGGTCGCGCTTTTATCTTCTTCATAATATTTCTTAGTTGTTTGAAGCATGAAAAGAACTCGTAGTGCATTAAAGTGTTCGCTTTTTGGTGATATCCAAGATATTAAAGAGAACACTTTACCTACGTATAAAGATGTGATGAATTACTACGAGTGGACCAGACATCAACTAAAATTGCAACTGGAAACAGCAAAAGAGCCAACATTTTCACAAATAGCAGATATTGTGGCACCTGGAGTTGAAAATATCTGGCAAACTGCGTCTATTCCAACCGTGACTAGAACACGAGTTATACAAATGTTAAAAGCCTACCAATTAAAATGTAAAAATTTACTCAAGTCTATTAAGAAGCTCTCTTTAGAAAAATTGGATAATTTTTGATAAAATAGTAAGCGGCTGTTTAATATTTCAGCATGCAAATGCAAGGAACTCACGAATTGCACCTGCCCAACCGATAAAAAGGTTCCCAAATGAGAAGATTCATTTTTGATTGATCAGCGAACTTTTCGCAAAATGATAATAGACGGAGTCGACTTTACTACTACGAAAAAGCTACAAAAGACCCTACAGAAGAAACTAGATCGGAAAAATCGGTCGGGTACATCCTCAAAAGTTAGTTCTACTTCAATTGATTCAGAAATAGACGTTTCTATGTTTCTATCTTCATGGGTTATGTAGTACCTAGCACTGGTTCGAGGAAAGCAGTAAAATCAGCAATCACAGTGTTCTTGGCAGAGGAAGGCATTTGCCTAGAACATCTTGTGGCAATAGGTTGTGATGGGACTAATGTAAATTCTGAAAAGTACGGTGGTATTATAAGACTCCTTGAAAAAAGGCTACAAAGGCCCCTCCCACGGATTATTTGATTACTGTATATGAACGAGCTGTCATTAAGGCATTTGTTTTTACATATTGACTCAGGCACTTCGGGACACAAGTCTTACACTGGTCAGTTGGGAAAGATACTGGAAATTTGTGAACAAATACCGATTAAAAATCAAATAAAAAAGCAGAATCACTCCCAGAAATGGCCCCAGATTTGAGCACAGGTCAAAAGTACTTGCACAGATCGTCTCTGCGGTACAATCAAGTTGTTTTCCAGAAGATCTAGCAAACAGGTTTCCAGGTAAACAATCTCATGCTCGTTCGCTCACACGTGCTTATTGAATCCTACGTTCGTATGTAGCAACAGAGAAACCATCAGAGAATTTGATTGCTCTGGCTACATTTGTCATAAAAGTTTACGCCCCAGCTTGATTATCGATTAAGAATAAACCATCATGTAAAGATGGAGCTCGATATGTATTCAAAATTATATTAGCCTGCAGGTATCTGCCAGAATCCTTGAAAGAATTGATTGACCCCGTCATTCAACGCAATAACTACTTCGCACATCCTGTAAATTTACTACTTGCAACGATTACTGATGATAAAAAGCGCATTCGTGAATTGGCAGCCCGGCGTATATTAAAAGCACGCAGTATATCGAAATCCCCTATACGAGATGCCTGATATTAATTTTAGCGCAACAACCTACATTGATATGATAAACTGGCAACTCACCATTACTGAACCGCCGATGAAACACTTAAGTGACCAAGAAATTCAGCAAGTAGGCCAATCTGGTGGTGAGGGTGAAAATTTGTTTTTACGTCTCCCGTGTCATATTCAGGCTGTTGAGCGAGCTGTGAAGTTGATGACAGAAGCGGCCATTTCTCAATGTGAGAATTCATCATGATTAGGGGTTATAAACGCCAAATTCGAATCCCGTAAGAAAATGACAAAATTCGACACGAAGAGAGATTTTAAAGCAAATTGACGATTTTTAATACATATGATTGAATAAAACTATTTTTACGGATTTTATCGCGTTTAATTTTACTAATTTTGATTCCCGACGTTTCGGGTGCTTTACAGCACCCATGGTCACGGGGGGGACTGAGGTGTTTGACGTCCCAATGTCATAGTTAGCCCGGCTACCTTCAGTTTTTTGAATATTAATTTTTGGTCCGATCTACGCAAAATGAGCTTACAGTATCTTGAAGTCTTGCAGTGGTATACTTGGGTTTGGATTTAATTTTGTTAATTATAGGATTACAAGCAGATGTCAGCACCCATCCATCTTCTCTATTGAAATTAGGATGTTTTTTAATTTCAATAGCCTCGCGTATCATCATTGGTAGGAATCGGTGTTCTTTGCGAGGATTTGTGGTCTATCAAATCTGATGTAATGGCGGGGACGATCTTAAACATGTACACAGACTGCAGACTTCCCAGAGCGTCGGTGCCTCACGTCAGCTATATGTTCTTTCACGCGGGTTTTAATGGATCGTTTTGTTTGTCCTATGTAAGAGAGACCACATTCACAATCAAGCTTGTACACTCCTGCATCTTTTAGAGGGGTATTACACTTGACGGATGGTAAAATTGACTAATCTTCTTCGGCGGCTTGAAGTATGTTTTAATAGAAGCTCGTTTCAAAATGTAGCCAACCTTGTCTGTGACTCCTCTGACATAGGGTAGTACAGCAGGCACACGCTCGACTGTGGCCGGCTTCACTCGGTCACTGTGACGTAGGCGCGGGACTCGAAGCTTGTTGTCTTGCAATACTTGCTCGACGTCCTGAAGCTCGGCGGCCAGATGTTTTCTGTCACAGATCCCTCGTGCTCTCTGAAACAAAGATTTTCCCACGGTAGCTAACTGTGATGGATGATGGTGCGATTCACCATTTAAATATCGGTTGGTATGGGTCTTTTTCCTATACACAGTGTGACCAATAGTGTTATCAGGATTTCGGATGACTAAAACATCTAGGAAAGCTAAAGAATTGTTTGCCTCTAACTCCATTTTATTTTAGAATTTATGGAATTAAGGTGGTTTAAAAATGCAGTTACTTTGTCAGATGGTAAAATTGTGAAAGTATCGTCTACGTACCGCTTGTAGAATCTTGGATATACAGGAGCAGTAAGAAGGGCTTTCTCCTCAAAATCCTCCATGAATATGTCGGCGACAATGGGAGATACGGGTGAGCCCATTGCTACGCCATCTACTTGCTTGTAGAACTCCTCCTTCCACAATAGATAGCCAGATGTATGGCAGTGTTTCAGTACTACTGCATATTCTGTAGGCATGTTGTATTCTTCTAGCTTCCTGGTTACAATTGAGATGCAGTCTTCAATAGGTAAGCATGTAAATAGTGACTGAACATCAAAACTGACCATAGTTTCATTGTCAGCGAGATGTAGGTCTTTTATCTCACTAACAAAATGGTACGAATCCTTCGTGTGTGCTTTGGTTTGTCCTCTCAGCGGTGACAGAACTTTTGCCAAGTGTTGAGCCAATTTATAAGTTGGTGAGTCGATCTGGCTCACTATAGGACGTAGTGGAGCGTTTGGTTTGTGTATTTTTGTAACCCATACAACCTCGGTGGTTTGGTACATGGTGGTATTATCGAATTTACGTCGAGATCTAATTTTTCGGAGTAATTCTTTAATAGATCGCTTGTTGTTTTAAGCACATTGGTTGTAGGGTCTGTTTTGACCTATTTGTACGTACTTTTGTCCGATAAAAGTTGTTGTATTTTAGAATTATAATCTGACGTATCCATTACTACCGTAGCATTTCCTTTATCTGCACGGATAATTGTGAGCTCTGGTCTGTTGCGTAAGTTGTACAACGCTTTAATCTCGTCTTTGGGTAGATTTAGTTTCGGCACTGAACTTCGACGTAAAAAGGATGAAATGTCTTGACGTATGGCCTCCAAATCTTCCTTTCCCACATTGTTTTTAAACAGACAATCCTCAACGTTACAGATAATTTCCTCATACGGGATTTTTCGCGGTGTTATTGCGAAATTCAGGCCCTTCGATAATACTTTTATTGTAGGTTCGTCCAGTGTTTGTTTTGACAGATTATAGACCGTGCGTTGTTTATTGTTTGCGTCTGTGGTCAACGGTTGTTGTGTTTCGTTTCTACGTTGCCATGGATGTTTGGCATTTGATTTGATAGTTAATTTTTGATATTTTTTTATTTGTTTATTTTTGCATTCATTATATTTCGATGTTTCGCGTTTGTTTAAAGTTTCAATGCAATTATTAAAATCAAATGTCGTTAAAACTGTCTTTAACTCACTGGACAAATTTTCTATGGTATTATTTATGAATTGTAGATCGAACCGTTTTGCTGAATCACCGTTCGTAACAACTTTTACTTGCCTGATTTAGGATCTTAGCCTTCCTCGAATGTCCTATTTGGTTGATATTTTGACACACGTAGGAATGAGATTATGGTCTCTGCATCTCTTCAAGAAATTTAAAGATGTTATATATCTTGCACTTAGTTTTAAGATCTTCTAATCGGCGAATTTTATTTGCTATTACCAGTCCGTACTGGTTTACATAATGATTTCTTATATTTACGCGAACACTACACATTGAATAAAACTATTTTTACGGATTTTATCGCGTTTAATTTTACTAACTTTAAACGTGATAAAATCGCGTTTAATTTTACTAACTTTTAACTTTAGCAGTAGTACTGAAACACTGCCTTACATCTGGCTATCTATTGTGGAAGGAGGAGTTCTACAAGCAAGTAGATGGCGTAGCAATGGGCTCACCCGTATCTCTCATAGTCGCCGACATATTCATGGAGGACTTCGAGGAGAAAGCCCTTCTTACTGCTCCTGTATATCCAAGATTCTACAAGCGGTACGTAGACGACACTTTCACAATTTTACCATCTGACAAAGTAACTGCATTTTTAAACCACCTTAATTCCATAAATTCTAAAATAAAATGGAGTTAGAGCAAACAATTCTTTAGCTTTCTAGATGTTTTAGTCATCCAAATCACTGATAACACTATTGGTCACACTGTGTATAGGAAAAAGACCCACCAACCGATATTTAAATGGTGAATCACCATCATCCATCTGATTAGCTACCGTGGGAAAATCTTTGTTTCAGAGCACGAGGGATCTGTGACAGAAAACATCTGGCCGCCGAGCTTCAGCACGTCGAGCAAGTATTGCAAGACAACAAGCTTCGGGTCCGCGCCTACGTCACGGTGACCGAGTGAAGCCGGCACAGTCGAGGTGTGCCTGCTGTACTACCTATGTCAGAGGTCACAGACAGGTTGGCTACATTTTGAAGCGAGCTATTAAAACATACTTCAAGCCGCCGAAGAAGATTAGTCAATTTTACCATCCGTCAAGTGTAATATCCTCTACAAGATGCAGGAGTGTACAAGCGATTGGAGATGTGGTCTCTCTTACATAGGACAAACAAAACGATCCATTAAAACCCGCGTGAAAGAACATATAGCTGACGTGAGGCACCGACGCTCTGGGAAGTCTGCAGTCTATGAACATGTTCAAGATCATCCCCGCCATTACATCAGATTTGATAGACCACAAATCTCGCAAGGGACCGATTCCTACCAAGGATGATACGCGAGGCTATTGAAATTAAAAACATCCTAATTTCAATAGAGAAGATGGATGGTGCTGCCATCTGCTTAATCCTATAATTAACAAAATTAAATCCAAACCCAAGCATACCACTGCAAGACTTCAAGATACTGTAAGCTCATTTTGCGTAGATCGGACCAAAATTAATATTCAAAAACTGAAGGTAGTGGGCTAACTATGACATTGGGACGTCAAACACCTCAGTCCCCCTAACCATGGGTGCTGTAAAGCACCCGAAACGTCGGGAATCAAAATTAGTAAAATTAAACGCGATAAAATCCGTAAAAATAGTTTTATTCAATGTGTAGTGTTCGCGTAAATATAAGAAATCATTACATATGATTGAATTTTGTTTCACTTTTTTATTAGATTATATTAAAAGGATTCTAGTTATATTATTAAGTTTCATTTATAATCTCTAGTTAACTCTGATCAATTATTTATCTTAGCCCAAACATACTAATTTTTTTTAAGTAAAACATTAAACTTTGAGGCCCTTGCGGAGACAATGGCCTCAAAGTTGTTATTCAATTGAGCTGGAAAAAAAACTACATTGACTTTTCGCATAAGGCACTAATCCCGCGCTATTAGAATTTAAAATATGAAAAAAAATATTTCATACAACCGCGCTCCACCCTATTATACACCCAGAAGGAAAAAATATCGATGGATTACAAAATATATTTAAATACGTAAACGTTAAACCTTCATCCATGTTAAGGCCTAAATTACGAATGCAATCATCTCGAGGAATAGTTGTGCCACTGATCATGATAGTTGGATCAATTTTTTTGATAGGTGCAACCCGACGACGTGTACCCATAATTATACAAGTGCTTTTTTTGGGATTCAGTAGTAGGCCATGAGACTTTGATCAATGCTCTATTAGTTTCAGACCATCGATTAAGCTGGTAGCCGCAGTTGTTATACTGTCGTTTTTTGGTGACATAAAAAAAGTAAAGTTACAGCCTATATACGTCCCACTGCTGGGCACAGACCTCCTCTCATTTCTGAGAGGGTTTTAGGGCAAGGAAATGTCCACCGCGCTGCCCCAATGCGTGTTGGCGAACTTCACATGTCTTCGAAATTTTTTTTTTTGATTTCTCAGACATGCAGGTTTCCTCACTACGTTTTCCTTCACCGCCGAGCACGTAGTAAATCAGCACTTAAAATTGCAATTAACAATTTCATTGGTGCCGGCGGGGATTGAACCCGGATTGCTCGCGTACTGTGTAACTTACAGAAATATCAGCAGTACCTTCAGTATTGATGCATTTAACTTTTTGACTCCGTCCGCAGAAGTATGACTGAAACCACGAACATGCCGTTTCAGAAAATCCAACGTTTTTTTTATTTTGTTAGTAAAAGCGGTATATTAATGCAGTCAAAAGCCCGAGTAAAATCTAGTAGCACTAGAATTGTACCTAGTCTATTATCAGCGGTGGTAAGAATATCGTCCGTTATGTGTAACAATGTTGTAGTTGTGCTAAATTTTTGCCAAAAACCCGATTGGATATCTTGGAGGATGGCATTATCTTTCAGATAGCTAGTAATTTGTGACTGTGCACACTTCTCCACTATTTTTGACAAGGCAGTTAATGTACTTATTGGCCTGAGGTCGTCAAAGCTGTCTATCCTGTGTTTCTTGGGTATGGGTATGATCAAGGAGCACTTCCAAACATCGGTAAATACTCCTTCTAACAATTATTTATTAACGATGGCTTTAATGCAACCAAAGTATAGGGTAATTTAAACTTAATCATATTCATGCAAATTTCATCACATCCTTTAGAGTTAGAAGAAAAGGAATTAATAATCTTATATAGCTCTGAATCACTCACTCTATTAAATTTGAACTCCGATAAGTTACTAGTACGAATACTTTCAAATTTTTAAAACTGTTTCAAATCAACCGGTATCACAGGAACGTTATTTATAAAATGTCTATTGAATTTTGTGGCGTCCAAAAGATGTAGGAATTGATTTACTAGAACCGTTCTTAATTGTTTTATTAATGTGATGCCACATTAAGGACGGATTATTAATATTACTATTTACAAATTGGGTAAAATATGCCTGTTTCTCAACACGAACAGCGCAATTATATAGGTTGCGCATGTTCTGGTAACATTTATAAGCGGATTCATAATTACCTGTTTTAGCTTTCTGACACGTTTTATTACGAATATTTCTCATTTCTACAAGAGTATTGGTCATACATGGAGATGGATGTTTTTTAAATTTACGTGTACATGTCGGGGCAAAAGTATCTACTAGGTCTAATATAAGAAAGTTGAATGAGTTAACCATTTCATTAAGGTCATTATACTCTAGTATGAGTTTCCAAGGGGCGAATGCAGATGCTTTATATTTGGCATTATCTGTCAGTGGTCTATACTGGACGGTGCGGGGTTTTATATTAGGAACACTAATAGAAAATGTCGCTATTGCTAGTCCATGATCACTTAAGTCATCATTATGTACAACATCTACCGATATGGGCTGCAGATTAACTCTAGTAAATATGACATCAATAAGTGTCGAAGTATGCGGCGTTATACGAGTCAGCAAGTTAACAATTTGATGTAGCTTGTATGAGTCAGTCAGATCTTGGAAACATTTAAGTAGAGTTACAAAATTGTTACGATCTATACAGTTTATATTAATATCACCAACAACAACTATGTGCTCGTATTTAGATCCCAGTACTGATAAAGATTCGTGAAGAGAGTCTATTGCAATTTCTTGACTTACACACTCAGGACGATATGCAATTCCGATTAATAAACTATGTCGCTTAATTTTAATGTCAATCCATAATTGTTCAAGTATAGACTCGGGGTAATTAAGTTGTTGTACATGCATATCAGACCACACATATACACATACACCACCACCACGGCCAGAACGCGGCTTATTAGATTATAGCTAGGAATAGTATAAACATTAGACAGACGACATCAAAGTTAGCCAACCGAACAAATTCATCCCAACATGTATTAAGCGAATGAACATTTAACAAAACTATCGTAAACTGCCTACTTTTGTTTTCTGAATTGAATTTACTCATCTTTATGCACGCGACATTCATAGTTAAAGAAAAAAAAACTGTAGTCTAAATAGACCATAGACTTAGTATATTCTAAGTCTATGAAACAGACTTAGAACTATTTTTTTAAATATCCATGTTGACAATATGAATACACTCAGATTTTTCTATTTACAATAATGCATTCAGGATTCTAATGGGGTTGCCACGGTATTATAGTGCCTCGGACATGTTATGAAGCATATGTTGATGGGTTCAAAGCCATAATGCGCAAATATTTGCCTCCATGCTGAGTCGCATGCGAGCTAGCACCAATATCATCCTGAGCGTAATAGTGGACCGATGCGATTAACCAATGTTGGGGTGTTGGATAAAACTGCATACAGTAAATTAGATACGCCCTGACCTTGGTTAGTCTGTCTTTATTAGTATTAGTAGGTTTATATTATAATAATTTTTAATTATTAATATGTTGGTTAATAAACCCTGGGATAAGGTGATCGCTTCCAACAATTAATTTAAACGAGTTTTGTAAATAATTAACCTATATGTACTTTATTTTGTACAATGTTACTGTAGAAAAAAAGTCCCAACGGGTTTCTTGCTAATACATATATCCCTTGACAAAGAATTTTGTTCCGAACCAATGGTAAAAGTAAAAATATGACTCTCAATAAGAATTTTTTATCATCAATCGTGAATAAATAATTATTCTAATTTATTCTACTCAGATCGTCGTTTTTCTTGGCCCCTTTTCACATTTATTTTTTGGTGGGATTTATTAATACAATCTAAATGTTGACTGCCATGTTTTCATGAACAAGCCAAGATAAGTTTTTCTTTTATTTATATTTCGTTCTTATTAGAAACGTCACCACAGATTAGATGAGACATTACACGTACATGAAAAAATACGATTGACCCTGGAACTTTCCGTTATGTTCGATATCAAAACGCCCGACAAATATTTTAACGAACTAATAGTTAACTCATTACATCAAAATGATCCCAGCAGAAATTTCGAAGTTATTAAAAAAACACTTTTTATGAAATATTTTGACAAAGATAAGTTTAGAGTGGATCAACCGATTTTGATGAAATTGGTAGCAATCGACGAGGTATTTTAATAAGAATAATAAAATTTATTATAAAAAAACGATAGACTATAAATTCAAGAGTTATGTAAAAAAAACACTTTTTTAGAAATTTTTCGTCATCGATTTCTCTTCAACGCATTAACCGATTTTGATGTGATTTGCAGAAATCGCTGAATTATTTTGAAAGCTGATTAGATTTTCGAATTGATCGTTACATCTGTTTAAAAGTTTAAAAAAAAATTTTTTGTTGAAAATAATATTATTTTTGAGATTTCTCAAAATCTACCAGTTCAAATCGGTTGAAACAATATTGAAAATATAAGTTTCCTTTCGAATGCCATCAAGTACAAAACATAGTGATATCCTCATAGGAATGGTCAGAATAGCTTCCTAGGACCTCAAAACTTCGAGATCTGATGAAACTTCCGATTTCGAAAACTGGGGTGAAACCAATATCTTCCCGATTTTTTTTTAAATCATTGATTTTCATAGCGGGAAGTTAAAAATATTAAAAACTGAGACAAATATTTGTAGGTCTTAAAACGTATGTTCTAAGCAAAATTTTAGCCCACGTCTAAGCAGCATCGAAGCCAAACGCAGACGGTAAATACATTTGGTTTTAAAGAAATTTGAAATAAAATAAAAATACGGAATCGAATCATATTACAAAGGGAAATTCTAGTAAATTTTGCACAACTTCCATTTGCCGACTCTCATGTTGAATAAACATAAAAACAAATGACTTGAAAATGTTCACGTTGACGAAATCAAATAGACGGTATTAAGAAAATGTATCCGAAGGTAAGCACTTAGATGTAACGATGATAACGAGTCGTAAAGAAAACTAACCTTAAAACAGGAGACTCTCTAATAGTATAAAACTAAATATAATATATAGAAACCAAAAAGTACTATAAACTGGCTTATAACTTACTTAATAGCCATTTACTATCTAGTGGACTACATTACCAGTTTCTTACATCTCCAACTATAATATTATACCCAACATAATATTATACCTTTAAAAACTCTTTATTTCAAATTATAATATTTATATGTTGTATACACTTTCTAAAATATTATGTATCTACATCATTAGACAAAATGACTGAGTCATATTAATTCTTCTTTTTATGTTCTTATGTTCTTTTTTCTGTTTCTTCTATTTATTTATATTGCGTGATAGAATTCGTAATAAGGGTATCCTCAGTAGAACTAGAGTAACCGATTTATGCCGTAACGGATCAATAAGCTGAAGTGCCTATGGGCCGGCAGTATAGCTCGAAGTACCGGCAAATGAAGGGGAAAGGTTTCTGAATGGTAGCTTCGAAGCGGTAAGCGGAGTATAGGGCGGCCCGCCACTAAATAGGATCACAACCTGGTAAGAGATGCAGGAAGTCGATGAATGCATGTGGCCAAGACCGTGCTTTGTGATGTTCCTTGGGGTAAGCCTATGTTTAGCAGTGGGTTTGAGACAGGCGATGAAAGGCCTAAGGAATAGGCCAATGAAAGATGTTAAAAACAAATTAGCTAAGATTCGCGTAAAAATATAGTAAAATGATCTGTTTCACCTAGTTTCAAGACCACCTTCCACCCTCCCTCAATTGCATGCACGTGGTAATGTGGATAGTGCTCGCGATTGAGAGAGGGCGGGAGTTGCTCTTCAAACTAGGTAAGATGAATAATTTTTATTTTATTTTTTTGCGGATCTTAGCTAATATTTTTTTACATCTTTAATATGATGGATTTTCGCAAGGTAATGCCTGAGTCTATTAGGGATACAGAAACCGTTATTTACTAGAATGCGAGATTCCTTTTTGTCTAGGAGTCGTCTTGGTTGGTGGATCTACTTGTATATACATTATTGTATTCCGAGTTGAATGTTAAGAAATTTAATACTTTTACAGGCTTTTGGCGCATTTTGAGTTGTCAGATTGTGTTTTTTTCTTTGTTTCAAGTTATTTCCAGATGACCTTGGTTTGTACAAGAGTATTTCAGTGATACGCATGTGGCCTGTTAACAAAAATTGCAAAATGCTTGTGGCTAAAGCTGGGTAAACAATACAGTTTTTTCATCCCCTATACATCTATATATGAACAGATTGAACAGGCGATAATAACGTCATATTTAGCCAAGATTTATCGAAAGTTTACGATAGTTTTTCTATGAATAAAGAAGAGTTTTTTGATCTGTAATTATTCGTCGCAGTGCGCGTGAAACTTGTGAAAAGACAATTTGACGCCGGAGATTGCCTGGCAAATTGATGTAACCACATTGTCTACTTAACAAGTAAACAATGATACTGTTACTTGTTAAGTAGACAATACTACTCTCCTATACACCAGATAAATGTTTTTTTTTTTAGAGAATAAGGCTGACAAACGAGAACACTGTCCACTTGATGGGAAGTTGACGCTGTGACTCTTAGACTGTTATTCTAAGAATCAATCCTAATAATCCAAAGTCCTCAAATTGAGGACTAACACTGCCTCGAGGGTAAATGTACTGCCTGTTGGCGGAAGTCATGGCTCACGAATAAATATTTTTAATTTTTATGTTTTCTTCACGATGCTTTCCTTCGCCAAAGAGTTCAAAAACCAGTAATTTCATTTGTGCTTTGAAATTTTAAAATTTTCACCTTAGATACCACTATAATTATTAATTATTCCAATAATTATAGAACTTTTAGAGTGAAATTGGATCAAAAATTAATTAACTACATTTTATACTAAAATTACTTAAGTGTCCATCTGATGGTAAGTGGCAACTGCAGCCCATGCATGTGGAAATATGGAAAGGACTGCTCAGTTTCTCTGCATTTTGATCCTTAATTGTGGGGGAAATGAGGATGTCTATAGGCCACAGTATCCACTTGCCATCAGGTGGACTGTGCTTGTTTGTCACTCTTATTCTTTAAAAAAAATGTCATTAGCGTCCAAGTCTATCAAAATATTTTATTTATTAAATCAAAGCTAGGAGCCTACAAATGAGCGCTTTGTTTGCCCTACAAGGATAAAAACGTCAAATATTATATTAAGAATAACATACACAAATAATATACAACATACATAAAAGAACATTGGTTATATAAATAGTAATACTATTAATATAGACAATGTAATTTTTAACCAGGTTTAAAATGCTTGTGTTAAGAGTGGTTTTATTCGAATGGCAGATTCAAACCTATGACTTTCCAAGTTTTCAGTCCGCACCCTTAATCACACTAACACTTACCTACTGTCGCTTCCATAAACACTTGCATTTGAGTGTTCAATACTTGCACTTATTTTTTTGCTAAATTATGTTCATTAATAAGAATACAATTGCTCCAACTTTCCAGTTTAATTTGTTTCAATAGTAATATTGTATCGACAGTGTACCGGTACGAGAGTATATTAACAGTATTGCAAAACTATTTTACAGTATTGCGAATTTGGAAAATTCCAGAAAGTTCTCACGATCTTCAAAAATTATACCATTATCTTATAGTTTGGCGATTTTAACCTACCTTGTTTAAAATAGAGCTTCTCAGGATGGTCGACAATACATTCTGGCCGAGCTGATATTCAAAAAACTGTTACTGTTTTGGCCGAGGATTTTTTTTTGGCATGAATCAATATAATTTACTTTCCAACCATTGTAACAATATACTGGATCTATGTTTCTCAAACTTACACTTGGAACTCAACCATTCTGACCCTTTATCTAAAGTCGATACCTTACACCCACCTTTTACCATTGATATACAAGACATTTTTGTAAAACCGTTTAAAGAATATTTTCACTCAAAATATAATTTCCGAAAATGTGATTATGTTAACATGAATACCTTTTTAAAAAAAGTAGACTGGGATCAATTATTATTAAACACAGATACAGTCGACCAAGCCGTTGAGATTTTTTATGAAAAATTCCACGAATGTTTTGCTTTATTTGTATTACTATCTTCCCAAATTAGTAATCGTTACCCGTGTTGGTACAGCCGCGCACTTATTAAAATAATTCGTGAAAAATTTAAAGCACACAAAAAATGGAAAAAATTTAACAACCCTCGTGATTATAATGAGTTTAAGCTTCTCAGGGATAAACCACATAGAACACAAAAAAATGTTTTGATGATTTTATTCGCAATACGGAGAAGAATTTAAATTCGCCAAAGTATTTCTGGAAATTTGTTAAGTCTAAAAAGGAAAGATCTAATTATCCCCGTAATTTTACCCTAAATAACGTTACTAACACGGAGGGACAGGATATTTGCTCTGCCTTTAATGCCTTTTTTCAAAGTGTATTTACAGTTTCTCCTTTGACGGATTCTAGTTCACACTGTTGTGATACTCTCTTCTCGTCATGGAGTGATGATATCTCTCGAATTGACGTTTCTCAGGATTTTAAACTTAGAGCGGATTACGATGGAGTACCTCCAGTTTTTCTGTCATCCTGTGTCGAGAGCCTTAGTTACCCAATTACGTTGCTCTTTAAGGTTTCCCTCAGAGAATGTGTGTTTCCCACACTTTGGAAAAAGGCATATATAATACCGATTCATAAAAGGTTCTAAAACAAAAATTGATAATTACCTTCCAATTTCTATTCTCAGTAAAATTGCTAAAATATTTGAGCGACTTATTTTTAATAAAATTTACGCTACAATTATTAGACGCATTCCGAGTACGCAACATGGCTTTCTGAAAAAGCGTTCTACTACTTCCAATCTTGCAAATTTCACTAATTACGTTCTTAATGAAATGGAAGGTGGAGGTCAAGTTGACGTGATCTACACCGACTTTGAAAAAGCCTTCGACCGTGTGAATCACGTCATACTTCTTCAGAAGCTGCAGTCTCTCGGCATTCATGGGGACTCACCACTTTATGCTAAACATGTTCATAATATCGAAAGGATTCAAAATAAGTTCGTTTCCCATTTAAATTTTAAATGTATACTTACGTTCTGGCTCTTCACATCGAGACGATTGCAGATTTTACGGTCTGTTAATGCTTGAAAAAAGACGTACTCTGCTGGATATGGACTTTTATTCGATATATTACACGGAGGAATTTACTGCCCTGACTTATTGGCTTACATTAAATTTAACGTTCCAATGGAACGTACCAGACATACCAGAAACTCTTTGTTTTAAATCACACATTTCACCCAACCAATTATGGGAAAAACGGTGTTCTAACGCATTTGGTAGCAACTTACGATAAAAAAATTTAGCTCAATTGATCCTTTTAATAGTACTAAAAGTCGATTAAAAAATGAAATTAAGAAGTTTTTATTCACTCCAACTGAAAGTAATCAGTAAATTGTTATTAAAATAGTACCTAAATTATTATTTGTGCCCTCGTTTAATACTGTTATTATTTCATCATTAAAATGGATACATCTATGTTGTATGTGTATCTATGTCTCTCTGTATATATATATATATATATATATATATATATATATATATATATATATATATATATATATATATATATATATATATATTTTTTTCATTTTTATCTATTTTCTATATACAATATCACCAGCATATATTATAGAAACAGCAAATATTACATAAAATACAAAAAAATACAACTTATTAACAAATGAAATTAAAACGTAAATACTTCTAATTAACATAATAAATAAATTAAAGGAAAAAAGTGTTATACTAAATTATACAGTATGTAAAGCTTACCTTAAATAAAAAATACTTGCTAAATCGCCGCCGTCTGTTGGTAGTGTGCCCAAAAGACTGGCTGAGTTGCCTCGCTGTATTGCGAGTCTGATCCGCTGACCAAAATATCTGCCAGCTTTTGGGTCACCAGATACATTGACAAGGCGTGATGAGATATTTCTGTAAAAACGCCTTGCTTCAGGACCCCAAGGCCCCAGTGTTTCTACGCCAAACAGCACAAACATTTATCCCTCTCCGAGGGCTGCATATTTGCGCCGCTTGTTACACTCGGCAACAGCAGCAGCCGCGCCTGCCTTTTATGCAGTCGCCACAAGATGTGATGGCGCTAATGTATCAAGACAAGTCGCATCCCATGCTAAGGAGCGTCCATTTTTCCATGGAATGAGCATCATTCCATCAGGCCTCTTGCCATCGTCCCGCAATATACTGCTTGGCTCTAAAATTGCAGGTACGTTGGCACTGGTTAAGGCCCGTCAAATGACGTCATTAATGGCTGCATGGCGAGGGATGCGACCAGCGCTCCGCTGGCACGCCAGTCCGTGGTGTCCGAGAATGTAGACCTATTTACCACAGCGGCAGCAATGAAGCTCATTTGTTTTTAAACCTAATCTCAGGCTGATAGCAAGAGAGAAAGTAGTACTATCCAAGAGTGTTCCGATATTTGATGAGGGCAGTGCATTCAACCAGTAACCGGACTCCTTCAGATGCTAGGAGACGAGCGGGTTTCCGCAGTTTTTTAAAAGGTTTATGTGAATCTGGATACTGAGCGGCTCATCCCAAAGCCTCTGCGAAGCTGAGTTTGTCGGAAAAACCTAGTCCGGCCCTGTCTTATTGCTCCAGGCCTCCTTGGCCTCAGCAAGACCTCTACATCAATCGAGTGATGGGTTAATAAGTATTCCAATTAGGTCTGACGTGCTATGAACTGAAGCTACGCTAGAAACTCTTCGGATGCCTAGACCACCAAGTCTAACGGGAAGTGGGGCCTGAAACCAGGAATTTTAATTTAATGGACAATTTAGAATTTAAATCATAGTTTTCCTAATCATATCATCGAGACGATTTAAAAATGGGACGTGCATCCAAAGAGTTGAACACCGCAGCAGGTACGTAAAATTTGGCACAAAAAGACAAAATTTTAGTATGGCATATGCCATGTGTGGGTGCATTCTTTCAGACGACTGGATGACTCCTCAAATTTTAAAATCTTTTCACTGACAAAGCATTGAAAGGACTCATCCAGAATAGGAGCACCTAGAGGGTGAAGCGATTTGCTGTTAATTATTTTTATATTTGGGGCTAAGCGGTTAAATTTGCTAACAATTTGATCTTTTTCGGAGGTGGGTAAATTCTCATTAACAAAAAGTTCGCATTTTAAAAATTTAATTTGAGGCCAATAGAACTGAAAGAAGAAATAATACTGGTTAAATCATCAAGCACTGAGTTCACTTCGCCTCCTAGTGTCCCATCATCTAAATACCAGACATTGAATTTTGACTTGAGACTGGAAATAAATGGATATATTGCCAAACTAAAAATTGCGGGACCGAGCGGGTCTCCCTGCTGGCAACCGACAGAGGAAAAAATTTAAACATTGCCAGAGGTAATGGTAAATGGATGGGATATTTTCTTTTACCTGTGTCAGCAGGGTGCCTCGGTCTACTGAGTTAAATGCATTTTCAACATCCATCTTCAACAGCACCTCACTGCCGCCGTGTTTCAGAAAGGTGCGCGTTGCATGTACAGTCCTTTTATCCCGAAACCTAGCTGCACAGGCTGCAATATAGCCGCGAGGTCTGGCTGGATATATTTGCAGCAAACCTTTGAAACAGTGCGGCGAATTGTGTTACCAACTGCTATGGGCCGAATACTCCCATCCTTTTTTTTTTAAGAGCGCACAGGTTTGCCCCATAAAGTAAATGCATTATGTTTGGGCAAACTTTTCCGGAAAGCAATAAATTTACAAGTTGCGTCAAGACATTTAGAAGGTCTCGGCCAGTATTTCCCCTAGCACCTGATAGAAGATCTTTTAAATGTTGAGGTGAAAGACCATCGAGACCACTGGCCGATCCATTACTAAAGGAACTGATCGCAGCCTGTACCTTCTCAGTAGTGGCTTCCGGTGTACGCTCAAATGGGTCAGAAGCATCTGGTAAATTTAAGGCAGCCGATGGGAGTGGATGTTTAGCCCTCAGGGAATACAAAGTTTCCGGAGTGTCAGGGGCCAACGCATCACTTGTGAAAAAAAGGTGAGCGGCACCTCTCAAATCACCGTCACTCAATTTTGATTCAGTTTTTTTTATTATTTTATAACTAATTTTACTTTTAAATTCATCTTTTGGGTTAAGTATTGTCGAGCGAGTTTACTGAGCTAAAACAGTTATCTTTTATTCTTTGCGTGAGAGAGATGCCTACCTCCATCCTTAGCAACGTGCAGTGTACGATATGAAAAACTAAGTAATTTTTTCCAACTTTCTGAATCATTTTTATTAATTATGTCATTGATACACGATGACAATGAGAGGGCTACAGTGTTTCTTGCACCCCTTGGTATTCTTTTTATAACTGGACAATTGAACTTTAAATAGCTTAATTTTGAGGAAATGTTTTCGTTTGATGGGGAATCTATTTGTGGGAGGCAATCTTGGATTTGTAATGGCTTGTGGCTTCCTTCTGGATTTATGAATATTTAGGCCTCTTTGCCCTTTGAAAAAGCGTGGTTGTGAACAGCCTGTACACTGCACGAGGTCTTGTGATGCGATCGCCGCTGTCCTCTCCCTTGGGGTAAGCTTATTAGCCAGAGACATACAAACTAATTACATTTAATACATTAATATATACAAAAATAATAAAAAATCTAATAAATGTAATAAAGTAATAAAATGCACTTAGAGAACTAGAGCATAAAAAAAGAAACATTGTATTTATATCACCAACACACTTATTTACAAATATATATGATCACGGAATTAGAATAAATAAATAATTTAAGGAAAAATAAAATTTCTTTAAAAATAATATGTCATATAAATGCCACTCGATTGAAAAGCGCAGGCATGAACAGTAGACAATTACGTATTACTAGGTTGCCAACCAATAGGAGTCTTGGCGATTGATCGTCACCATGGCAACAGCTGCTTTTTTCGATGGTTAGTGCTTATCGATTTTATTTTGTATTGTATTAGATTTACAGTGTTAAGTTTGGTTATTTACTTTGTGGATAACTATTAATGGCTTTTATATGTTTAATAATTTAATTAAAAATGTTTAAGTATTAATAAGTGGTTGTATTCCTGAATAAAAAAAAATTAAAATTCGAAGTTTTCCGGATAAAATAAAGCCTAGATCATTTCTGGTATTGCTGTCTATCTGTTCTTGAAGTTTTATTACAATCGTAATAAAACTACAATTAAATCAATGTATACAAATAAATATATATATTTATTTGTATACATTGATTTAATTGTACAAAACTCCCTTTGCTTAGTTCTTAATCTAGAATTATACAGTTTAAATATCTAATTATATTTTACAATTTAAATAACTAATCAAATTCTAAACCAAATCTCACTACAAGTTTGCGAGCTCGTTGGGGGTAACGAGGCTCCGGGATTCTTTGTGATGCATGATTAGTAGTGATATCAGTATCGTAATTAAGTTCAACCGCGGATACTCTTTTAGATTCTAGTTCTGGAACTGGACTTACATCGTGTTCTTTACTGCCCTTACTGACATCCACCTCTTCCCTTACCTCTACGATATCATCCTCACTTCCGTTTTTAGCATTTTCTTCACAATAAGGGTTATCGAAACAAATCACATCAGACATGTGCGATCTACATCGTATTTGATCAATATGTCTTTTAAATAGTTGACCGTTATCACCCTCTAGAACGTACCTATTTGAACCTTCTATCTCATTTACTTTCCCCTTAATCCACTTATCCTGTGAACTAAACCCTTTAGCCCAAATTGGTTCCCCCGGCTTTAAATTCCGTTTAATTACCCTGCATTTTTTCTGTCTATCCTCAGCTGCATAAACCTTATTTTCTATTACCCGATTGGCACGTAGCAAATCTACACGCGAGCTTAATGAGCGACGTTGTAGTAACATGGCCGGTGTTTCACCTGTTGTACCGTGTATGGTATTTCGGTATCCTAAGAAAAACGTCTGTAAAGCTATGTCAACGTCGTCTTTATCTCTGATAGCCTTTTTTATCGCCCTTTTACAAAGCTTGACTGCATTTTCTGCGGCACCATTTGAAGACAGATGATATGTTGGTGAAAACAAATGACGTATGCCGTTATTTTTTTAAAATGATCCAAATTCCCCGCTTGTAAACGGTGGACCTTGATCCGAAACTAGATCTACAGGCAACCCGAATCTCGCAAACATACAACGAAGGACTCGTATTACACTCACGGCATTGGTTTGCCTCATTTCTACGATTTCTAACCATTTGGAATATGCATCGATTAACACAAAAAATGTTTTACCTAATATTGGGCCTAGGAAATCAACATGGACCCGGGTCCAAGGTTGAGGTGTGTATGGCCGTGGGTGTGGAGGAGACCGAGATGGTGCATCCTGCTCCCGCGAACATTTCTCGTAATTTCGGCTCGTCGCTTCAACCTCTTCGTCGATGTGTGGCCACCAAACATAGCCTCGAGCACAACTTTTAGTTTTTACTTTACCCATATGTCCGCTATGTAATTGCTTTAAAATTAATAACCGTAAACTAGTAGGTATAACAATCCGATAACCCCACATCACACATCCACACTCGACATACATCTCATACCGTCGCGTGAAATAAGATTTTACCTCGTCGTCAGGACAAACCGTAGGCCAACCTGATTCAATGTATAATTTTATTCTACTGAGGAGTATATCTTTACCACCAGCTTCAAAAGTGCCGGCTCCTCCCCTCTCCCTCCCACCTTTAATTTTTGCAATTTTGTATCTTAAAGATTTTAAATCTTTAAAAAATTGGATAATATTTAAAAAGCAGTGACCTGCCCTGGCTACGCCTGGTTAGGATCTTAATATGGCGTTATTTAGATTTCAGATAATCAAAGACCGTTTGTTTTATCATTAAAAAAAACCTTCAAGTTTTTCTAATAAAATACAGCTTAGATCACACTTGACATTGCTATCTATCAGTTAGTGAAGTTTTAATACAATCAGTTCAGCCATTCCAAGTATTAGCCCGAACAGACAGACAGACGGTCAGACAAACATTTTAAAAATGGTTATTAATGGCTTATTTGCATGCAAATAACTCCCTCAGTTTAATATAAGGCATTTATTTTGATATTACAGACAAACACTTCAATTTTATTTATATGATAGATAAAATAAAACAAATAATGCATTTTTCATAATTATGCAAGGCAAGTGAGTGTAGAGATTATTAGAATTGATTTAGATGTTAGAGATTTTTAGTAGCATAATTTAAAAGTTAAGTAAAAAGCTGACTAACCCTAACCCAAAATGCCGCCCCCTGAAATCTGTCGCCCCTGTCCATGCCCTCGCTCCTCCACTTACTACGCCACTGTTTCAATTAGATAAATATTTTCATTGATAAATTCATTTTCAAAAATATAATCATAATATACTAATATCATAATATACTTTAAGAGTGTAATAATTGGATTCCGTTTACAAAAAATAACCATGAAAATTCATCATAAAATTCCTAAAACTCATCCTTGAACAACCATAATCATTCATCTTACTGTTATATATTTCTTATACCAAACATATAATGTTTCCAATGCGATCATTCTGCTAATAGTTTTAATTTAAAAAAAATCGAATCGATTCGTTTCGATTCAATTTGAGTGATACCGAAAGTCGTTTTCGATTCATTGCATCGGAACGAAACTAAAAGGAGATAAGAGATAGTTTAAATCGAAATTTTAATATAATCTTATATTATTTAAAAATATTGAATCTGTTTCTAAAATTTGTACACGAGCGCGAACAAACTGCGTCATAAATGTTCCTAACGTCACGTAGTCACAGAACAATGATTGAGCAAAACAATACATTACGTACACAATTTTTTATTATACATATCAGTGAGTAAGGTTTTCAGGGAGCGTAATAATAGAAGGTATCTAGAAGATTTTATTACAAGAATGAAATCGGAATGACAATAATATTATTTCTAGAGCAGCGCTAGATTCGTTTTCATGTATGTTCCAAAGTCATACCAGATTCTCAAGTAACAAGAGAAAATGATGATGAGAACAAACACGTTCGAAACAAATGCGCGTCCTTTTAGAAGCTAAAGTGCAATACATTTTGATTGTTCGCAAGTTCGCACCGAGTACAATTTGTTTAGTATCAATCAATGCTTTCAAAATTACCGGTAACTAAACAACGTCATGACACCAATGTCTACATTTCTCTCGGTTGTTTATCAAATTTATGTTGTGATTGTAAATACATATATTATACATTTTGTAATGAATATACATATTAGTGCCAGATAGGTTTTTGTATGAACGTTTTTAGTAAGTGGGTAGTTGTGAGCGGGGCTAGATTATGAGTAAGGTGGATTTTAATACTTTCGGTGTTAGATTTATACGTCGGGATGAATATATCGGAGTGCTTTAAATTTCGTGCGTTTAGTACGGATGAGTACCGTTAGTAAAAAAACGGTCATGCCTCCGCAGCCTACAACTTGACAAAAAAAAACACAAAACGTAACGTTGGTAATAAGAATCGAGATGCCTTGTACATAGTAAATTGTAAGAAATGTGTAATTTTCATTCTATATTTTAATTTATATGTAAACTATATTTATAGTTAAGCAGACAAGGAGAAAGGAGATATAATAAAATTTGATTAAGGTAACTATTGTGAGTGTGTGTGGTGTACGAGGCGAACGTTGTTCTTGAGTGAATTCGTTTACAGCAATGTGGATATTTTTATTCGGTAGTGGAGCTTGCAGCGTTCAGTTGTTAGTATATTTTAGTGTAGATTAAGCCGATGTCGCGAGTCCCGCGGGTCCGGTCGCATTACCCTACGCTAGTTACCTGCAATATTAGGCGTCGAGCCAGCGCGAACATCATACTTAAGTATATTTATTGTCCGTTACGAGGACAGCCTCCCATCACATTTATTTCGTTCGTAGATTATCGGTACTTACAGTTCGCACAAATAATTTATATTTAATTATGTATTACAAATGCGTGCCTATCGCACACGAAGCGAAGTTTACTTAACTTGAGAACGGTACTTCTAAAGCATTGCGCCAAAATTTTGAATCTGCCTTTGGTGGTAGCCTTTATTACGTCATCATTCGTAATTGGTAAAAACTGTTCAACAAAGTTAAGATACTTTATTTCATTAGTCGTATCACTCGTACTTGCCTCCGATGATAACCGAGACAAAGCATCTGCACAATTTTTCGCTGAAACAATATATTCTATATCATAATTATAACCCGACAGCAGTAATTCCCATCGCTGCAAACGCGCTGCCGCCATTACCGGTATACCAACCTTATGACCGAAAATTTATGTCAAGGGTTTGTGGTCTGTTCGTAGTATAAATTTCCTACCATACAAGTACTGATGGTACTTTTGATCCCAAAAATTATCGCAAGAGCTGCTCTATCTATTTGCGAGTAACTTAGTTCAGCCGGAGAGAGAGAACGCGACGCATATGCCACCGGCCGCTCACAATGCGGCGTAATGTGCGTCAGAACAGCACCAATACCCACAGTACTCCCATCTGCCGTCAGTACTAGAGGCAACTCTGGCGAATAATGCATTTACACCTCACCGCTTGTCAAACTCGCCTTAATAGCACTTATCCCAATGAAAGTGGACTCCCTTTTTCAAAAGCGTATACAGTGGTGCTAGTTAGGTGCTTACGTTTTTTATAAATTTTGCATAATACATAACCATCCCTTTAAACGTTCTAAATTCATGAATATTCGACGGAGCTGATGTGTCTTTGATAGCTTTAATTTTATTGGGACAAGTGTGCACGCCGTCTTTACTTATCACGTGTCCTAAATAATTAATAGACTCCGCAAAAAACTCGCACTTCCCCTTCTTAACCTTGAGTCCGTTTTTCTTCAACTTTTCGAATACCTTGTACAAATTATTTATATGTTCCGCTGTCGTTTGTCCACTAATAATAACGTCATCTAGAAAGACACCTACCTGAGGTATGTCTGCAAACATTTCTTCCAATCGACGTTGAAAAATCCCCGGACTAGACGAAAGGCCATAAACTAAACGATTGTATACAAACAGACCTTTATGTGTATTAATAACAGTATAATTTTTTATATCATCCAAAACCATTTGAGCGTACGCCTGAGAGAGATCAATTTTGCTAAAATGCTTTCCCCCGTTTAGCCTTACCAATAAATCCTCAATACGGGGAAGGGGATAACGGTCAACTTCTAAAATTTTGTAAGTGTTAATTTATAATCAGCACAGATTCTAATGTTACCGTATTTTTTGAGCACCGGTACAATAGGCGTAACCCAATCGAAAAGTTCGACCGGCGTGAGGATGCCATCTCGTACGTGCTGCTCGAGCGCGCGCTCCACAGGCTCGGGCAGCACATACGCCAAGGGCCGCGCACGCATATACACGGATCGTGCACCCTCGCGTATATGAATGCTAACCGGCGCGCCCGAATACCGCCCGAGTCCTTCCGCAAACACCTCAGAGAATCTGGAACTGAATACATCGAAATTGAATTTATCACAGCTTAAACTATTTAATGGTTGATAATCATAGTTAGGCAATTTAATATTTAACTCAGCTAGCCACTGTCTATCGAGCAGTGCCGTTTTGCCATCATTAATTACGTAAAGTTCTAAGCATTTCGATCGGGTTCCTTAAGTAACAATAGGTGTTATTAACCCTACCGGACGTATAGTTTCACCCGTATAATATCTTTACATAAGGTTACACGTTTTCAATTTTAATTTACAAAAATACCTATTATGCATATCTAAACTAATGCAAGAAATCACCCTACCTGTATCAATTTCCATGTTAATAATATTAGTATATAGTATAATTATAGGCGTACACTGCTTTATTGTTAATTTATTTAATTCAATAAAAATTACCTCATCTTCGTCCTCGTTCCATCGTTCTTTTTCTTTTTCTATTTCGTTCGCAACCACACAGTGCTGTTGCGATGTCAGTCAGGCCGGACAAATGCGCTTCAAATGTCCTTGTCTGTTGCAAACGCGGCATACATATTGCGTGAATTTACATGTCACCTCACTATGTGCACCTCCACACGCGCGACACTGCCGCTGCCGCTGAGCCCGCTCATCCGCCGCCGACGCTGCCGTCGCGCGCGCGGTTGACCGCCCGCCGCCATCTTGTACAGCCCGCACGCGCGCATTATACTTCCTATACATGCGGTGCGCCATATTCACCGTCTCGGCCCGAGTTGTTAAGTGCCTCCCTGTCGCCCTAGTTATGACCTAGCAATCAGCTGATATGACTGTATCCGATGACCAGCCGTGACCTTGTACTATCGCTGCATCTTTCTCGGCCGCCTCCATGGTAATTGCCACATTATATGCTTTCATGAAGTCAAGCCCCTTTTCTGCAAACAGACGCTGGCGGATTACCTCACTATTTATTCCGCATACGAATTTATCTCGCAAGCTCTCTTCTAGCCAACTACCAAAATTGCACGTTTTTGACATTTTCTTTAGTGTGCGTCCACAGTGAATGCGCGGCGACTTGAGCCTGTTGCGGGCGCGACGGCGGGCGCGTGCCGTGGCCACAGTGACGAGCGAACTGTTGGTGTGCTTAGACCGTATTTCAGGTGTTGCAAACCATACGCAAGGATTTAGTATATTTACTAGACATTTCTATCCTGAGATGGGAGTTGAACGGAGGGTGTGCACGATGTAAATAAAAACAGAGAAATAAATGGTAAATTTTTTACTATGTATGAAGAATTGAGATGTATCCTAGAAAATTCTTTGAGTACACTAGGATGTCCGTGTCAACATTTGATTACATCATGAGTAAAATATCACCTAAAGTCATTAAAAAAAATTGAAGACGCGCTAACGCCGAGCGATAAGATCGAACTGGTTTGATACCCCCGCACCCGCGCATTGGATCGCTTGCTGACTAGGCCTGTAGTGTGGCCAAAACACGCGGATAGGAACGTTTGAAAACTACGCGCGCTATCTCGCTCATGCCCGTCGCGCTAGGCGTCCGCCTTAGTCACTACACTAAGGACGCAAGCGGCGGTTTCATATGTTTGATAATTCGCGCCCGTCGTCGCAACCGCGCTAGGCTCGCACTGTGGACGAGGCCTAGAACTGCCACGTATTCAGAAACTTTTTCGTCACTACGTTGTTTCCTATGCCTGAAGTTATAACGTTCTGCTAGTTCACTAGGCCGTGGTTTTAAGTGTTTTTCCATAATTTCCGTAATTTGTTGAAAACTTTTAGTGCTAGGTTTTTCTGGGGTACACAAATTAACTAAAAGTTCGTAACTTTCTGCACAACACGGTTATTAACGTCAGCACTCGAAGGTCATCAGCTACGTTATTGACTAAGAAATATTGTTCCAGACGGTTCACGTATAATATCCAGTCGTCCTTGTGAATGTCGAACTCCGATAACTTTCCGATTGACATCTTGTTTCTTTTCTTTTATGTATATAATTAAATGCACGTGAATTCTTATTCTCGTCGACACTGTCGAATCTAGACGTATTAAGATAGGAAAGCAAACACTACTTACTGCTTAAGCCTTTAATGCGAGACTGCCGTGACTGTTGCAATTCACAATGACGAATATTACAAATTATTATTCTACTTACATTACAGATGGAAACAGTAAACATCTGAAAGGAAAGCATCGTCAAAAGAGGCTCGCAAATCAAGTTGATTACGGCAAATCTTTCCTTGTATGTATGTTATAGAATAGAATAATTTTTATTCAATATAGATTAGACGAATACTTATTGTAAGTCGTTTAAGATTTACTACTTGTTCAGAAAAAAAACCCTGTCCTGGGAAGAACCACTAAAAAACTAAGTGGGCCTTTTATGAGGCATTAATTTACAATATAATATGTTATAAAATTAAGTATAAAAACATTTAGGAACAGCATGGTAGCGATGACATAATTTCGAAAGGTTATTATCAATAATTACTCTTTAGTAGTATTACAGTTTTTGTAGGCTTTTTGATAGACAGGGCCTGCATATTTTCTGGGACTTTGTTGTCAAAGTGTATACATTGGCCCCATGAAGGAATTACTGACTCTTTGGAGTCAAGTAACTAGCGTAACTAGCTTGTGCTTGTTCCTAGTATTTATAGAATATTTATAACTATCTTGAAGAGGCCCTTGTCCAAAAATCAGCATTAGTTTCAAAAGAATATTTTCGTGACAAACAAAGGCACCAAGAATAACAGTTACAAACTTTCCTGTTACGAATCAGCGTGACCCAGCAAATTTATTGTTCTAGAAATCAACTGGACAGAAACACCGATATGACAGCTTTCTTACATGACCGCTGTCATCGCACGACGAAAAAAGACAGTGACAGTGTACAGTTCATTTATCATGCCACCAAATTCTTTTTTATTATTATTTTAAGCCAGTGCTTGACTACAATCCCACCTGATGATAACTTGGTTGAACAAAAATTTTTTTTTTAAATTCTTATATATTAAGGAATTTTAGTGTTCACAATAGGTAACTTACAAAATTCAATTAAGTGAAAAAAGTTATTCACATATGATGATTTCTTATGTTTACGCGAATACTACACATTTAAACAAAACTAGTTTTTATGGATTTTATCGCGAATATTAACTTATTTTATATTCCCGAAATTTTGAGTAGTTTACAGCACCCATGGTCACGGGTCGGGTTTACAGTCCCCTCCAATAATCAAAGAGAAATGTAGGTCTCTATAGGCCACGAAATCCCTTTACCATGACGGCAGTGTTAAGCTTATTAAACATATTTTGTGTACATAGGAGAATGCAATGGATGCTTTAGGTATATATTGTGGCCTTTCCAAGGCCTTCGATTGTGTTCACCATTTATTGTGAGACATTTATCAGGAAACGACAGTATTATAATGACAAGAACAAAGCGCTTAAATTTATTATTTCATATTTAAGTAAAAGAACGCACAAAGTTATTATCAACTAGCTGTTACCCGCGGCTTCGCCCGCATGGTCACTGGGAAATGAACTATCTATTGCTTTTTGAATTGAAAGAAAACTGAGTTTTATAGATTTTTCAGAGATGCAGCCATTAAAAGGAAACTGAGCAAAATTGATTCGTCAGCCTATTTAAATGTTTTGAAACAGCGTATAGGAAAGCATGAAAATAGCCTGTTTATTCCAAATGGAAATGGGATATTTTTTTAATTAAAGGAAACTGACCATAATTATCCGTCAGGGATGCAGACTTTTGAAAAGAAACTGAGCTAAATTGATTCGTCAGAGATGCAGTTTTCTGAATTGAAAGGAAAAAATAACAGGAAGTTAGTGGTAAACTCTTTGCAGCTGCTCGATCATTGAACAGATTAAGGAACTTTCTACCTACTGCCACTAAAATTGCGCTTGCACAATCTCTGCTTCTCCCAATTATGGACTATGCAGATGTCAGCTATCTTGATCTCACCGAAAAGCAACTTGATAAACTTGAGCGTCTTCAAAATTTTTGTATAAGATTCATATTTGGTTTGCGCAAATATGATCACGTTTCTTGTTTCCGTAATAAGCTCAAGTGGCTTCCTATTCGTCTTCGCCGGAATGCACATATTCTGTCACTTCTTTACAATGTTCTCTTTAATCCTTCCTATCCTTCTTATCTTAAGGATCGCTTTGAATTCCTTCACTACTCCCATTCGAAAGTTTTGAGATCATCAGAAAATTTTACATTAAAAATGCCTGCCCATAATACCAAATTTTTGGACAGGTCGTTTACTATCCAAGCAGTCCGTCTATGGAATGCCCTACCTCTGTCAGTCAGATGCGCCCAATCTTTATCTGTTTTTCAGAAGCTTGTACACAGTCACTAACTTAACTTTTGAATTCGTGCCAACTATATATGTATACATTCGTATTTTATGTCTTTATTTGTTATTTATTTTTATATATTATATGGAAATCTTTATAAATATTATTTCTGCATCACCAAAGCACACAATTTTCTGCTTTTTGTAATCCTGTCCATCCAAAGGTTGTCTGGAAGAAATCGCTTTTAGCGATAAGACCGCCCATTGTGTCACTATTTTGTTTTTATTTTTCTTTCGTTTATGTATTGATTTGGTGTACAATAAAGAATTATCTATCTATCTATCTATCAAATAACAAACAACCGAAATCGAAAGTAGGTAGTCAAATAAGCTACGAAATAGAAACAATTTAAGCGTATAGGTACCGTATGCACTATAAGTTGACGCGCGGCTCAACGGCGGGAGTTAAGTACATGTCAGTAAACATTTCGTTACCGCGTTTTAAAAACCTAGTAACGACATCTAGCGGAATCAATTTAAACTATGTATACGTTAGTTAATAAGAACTCTCAAAAAATATTTTTCTTATAATTTAGCACAATTTTTCTTATTGTAATACCGATTCATTCATAACCACATATAAGAACTGTATTCATTTCCGTTCAATAAATATTACTAAGGCTTATTAATAAGGCTTACTAAGAACTGTTTCTACCATTGTTAAGTAATAGTTAAGGGTGAAAGCGTGACAGGTGGTGATAGTATTTCTGAACCATACTTATAATCACGCCTGTAACCCTTGCGGGGTAGGCAGAGCATCAACGGATTACTTAATATCGTCTGCGAGGTTATCGCCTATTCTGTGAATTACGATGCACCAAAACGTTTGAAGAAAATCAGCTAGTGAATTTTATGTTTTTATCGCTCTTCCCGGTCTTGTGGAAAATACAGATCCATACATTTTTTATCTTAATTTTGGTAAAAAGACATAATAATCCAGATATTCTGACCTTCTGTGTTCGTCCATCGTACCGTCGTCCGTCTTGTAGAATCACGGTGGCACCATCTAGCTGAATTAAATTTTGCAACATATTCGATTTTCCCACGGGAATGATATGTTTTTCCGCTGAAAAAAGTAGCCTATGTCACTCTACAGCCACCGAACTATCCCCATACAAATAATCATGCCATGCCGACGCTCTGTTGCGACGTGAAAGAAGGACAAACTTGTGCAACATATTCGATTTTACCACGGGAATGAGATGTTTTTCCGCGGAAAAAAGTAGCCTATGTCACTCTACAGCCACCGAACTATCCCCATACAAAAAATCATGCCATGCCGACGCTCTGTTGCGACGTGAAAGAAGGACAAACAAACAAACAAACAAACACACTTTCGCATTTATAATATTAGTATGGAGTATGGATATGGATGGTAAAAGTTCTTCCGGGTCATCTGTACAGTGGGTGTCCGTCAAGACTCAATTATCTATATATATAAAAGCAAACCTGACTGATTCATCTATCAACGCACAGTCGAAACTACTGAACGGATTTCGCTGAAACTTAGCATACAGACAGTTGTAACAACAAAAGCATTCGCTAAGAAAGGATTTTTGAAAATTCGCCCCCTAACGGGGTGAAAAAGGGGTTTAAAGTTTGTATTGAAGTCCGTCATTTTTAGAGCTAGAAGCCTGAAACTTTGTTTTTAAGTTAACGATTAGAAATAAACAATCACATGTCCTAGGGTTTTTGAAAATTCAACCCCTAAGGGGATTAAAAAGGTGGTTGAAAGTTTGTTTATTTGAACTATTTTATTCGAAAATTCACAGGAGTACTCCTATCAATAAATGAGTAAACAAGTGTTTCAAACTGAAAGGTGGAAAAGGGGTGACAAATTCTGAAAATCAACATGGGTATCGTTTTTATGGTTTATCGGGTCGCTGATTACGAAAACAACAACTATTTCAAAATCCAACGTAGCAGACAGGAAATACCTACCATCATCCCCTGTGGGGGTGCGATGTGGTTGGAATGTCAATATGGGTGTCGTTTTATGGTTTTTTGGGACGTTAATTACGAAAAAGGCTTCGATTATGGTTTGAAACCAACATGGATGGAAGGATGGATGGATGTATGTTTGTATGTAAAAATCATCATGGGTTGGGTGACTTGGGTGTTATTTTTAAGGTTTTTGGGTCGTAAATGATATTGATAAGTATTTTAAACTTAATTTATTAGAATAGAAAAGAATATACTTTTATTGCACAAAAACATAAAACAAAATAGGCAAGAAGATTTGTACAAAAAATTTGCACAAAATTACACCTGAACAAAAAAATACTAATTTAAAAATTAAAAAACAATGAAAATAAACAAACAAACCAAATATATTTTTTTACAAATTAATAAAATGGCAAAACCAAAAGAAATACTTAGGTACCTAGCTATTTTGTATTGATCTTCAAGTTCCAATCCCTACCAATAGATAGCGTTGGTATCGTTTTAGAACGCGGTATCCTTGTGTTTTTTCGAACTAATATAAAGTGAATGGTGAATGAGCGCTTCAACCTGTACCACATACGGCACCTATTCAATGTTAACGGATATTTGACTAGACTTCGACTTTGTTTGCTTGCTTACGGCTTAAGATTTGCTTCGTGTTTCGGATTAGTTGCTTGATTTTGTCTTTCTTACAACCACTGTTCAAACTTGGAATTCGATTTGCTTTGTGATTAGGTATTGTTGATAGAATTATTTTTTCTCATTGAAAAAATGACTACAGAAACTCTTAATATTAAAGGAAAATTGGTAGAACATACTGTCGTCCCCATTATAGGTGACGGCGCATGTTTGTTACGTGCTCTTTCATTTTTAATGAACGGAACGCAAGAAAATGTGATGGTGGTGCGTTCACAAATTTTTAGATTTGTGGTAAATGATTGGCCTAGGTTTTCAGTTATGACCCACGAAAGAAATGGTTAATTTCAACAGTAATAATTATTATTCAACAGCAAATGAATATTCAGACGATATGTTAAAAAATGAAACTTACGGTGAACTTTGTGAATTGGTAGCTGCAGGATTAATATTTCCGTTTCGGTTTGAAGTATATCGAAACGGTCTGCTATACACAGAGTCCGGAACAGATATCTGTCCATTAAGGCGATTACGATTTAGCCATGATTTATCTAATGTACATTTTGTCGCCTATCTGCCTATTGTTGCGAAGAAAATTACACAGCGTCGCATAGAGGTACCTGTCGAAGAGCGTGATCCTTTTTCAGAGGAACCTTTTTGTAAACAGTGAAATATCATCTCCAACCAGCGGAACAGATCAATCTGTATCGTCGATATTAAAATATGAAAAAAAGAAAAATAAACGAAGATCGAGATTTACTAATTATAAAATTAAAAAGTGCACAAAAAAGATATAGGCAGAACAAGCCAGATTCTATTAACGGTGGTAGAGCCACGCAGCAGCTTTTGCTGTTGCACGTATGGGCCGGCTCGAGCCGGGTTGGTACCACGACCTCACAGAATACCAGCGTGAAGTGGAAGCTCTGCTTTTGCGTTTCGTCTGGTGAGTGCAGGTGACCGGAGTCATAGACTACCCCAGGACGGTACCAGCACCCCTGGAGAATCCCTCGCTGAGTATCCACGACCATGTTACTTCACTCCTTAGCGTGGGTGCTCAGGCTGCCCCGCGTATTCTGGGGAGGGCAAAATTCCACTCAAAACAATAACTGCTCGGGGCAAACTGAGCCCAAGGCGACCCCTACCACGCTATCCGTGAATTTCTGCAACATCACGGGACTTCACTCGAACCTAAACGCCGTCCACAACCATCTAGAGACGGCGAAGCCGGCCTTGCTCTTTCTGACCGAGACGCAGGTGTCCTCTCCGGCTGATACTTCGTATCTCTCCTACCCAGGGTACAAATTGGAACACTCCTTTGTGCCTCGGGCTGGAGTTTGCGTATCCGTCAGAGAGGACATCAGTTCTCGACGCCTCGGCAGTCTTGAAGGTTCGGACCTGTCCATCCTTTGGCTACGCGAAGATAGCGACAACCATCCGCGCGTCTACGGGTGCCTTTATAGTCCCATAGCGGTAATGCCGAAACAGACCGACTCATCGACCACGTCCAAATGGCCACAGATTCCTTGCTACAACAGTTCCCATCCGCAGAGATCATGATCCTTGGCGATTTTAACGCCCACCACTCTGAATGGCTCGGTTCACGTTTAACCGATCATGCGGGGAGATCTGTTTATGACTTTGCCTTGGCATATGGTCTGACACAACTGGTTACTTCGCCTACGTGGATTCCAGATGTGAAGGATCATATACCTTCCCTGTTGGACCTTATGCTGACCTCTCATCCGGACGGATATCAGGTTTCCGTCGATGCCCCTCTTGGCTCTTCGGACCATTGTCTGATCCGGAGTGTGGTGCCACTCACGCTCCCCTCGCGGTTGCGTTCTGCAGGTTGCCGCCGTGTTTGGCATTACAGGTCGGCGGATTGGGACGGAATGCGGTATTTCTTTGCATCCTACCCATGGGGGAGGGTTTGCTTCTCGCCGGATGATCCCAGCACTGTTGCTGACTCTGTCATTGATGTGGTGCTACAGGGAATGGAACTATTTATTCCATCATCTGTGATACCCATCGGAGGCAGGTCTCAGCCTTGGTTGGTCGCTCCTGTAAGACTGCATTACACAGTAAGCAGGAGTGCTATCAGGCCTGGACTGAGGCTTCGGCGGCTCGGGATGTAAACACCAGCATGCTTAAAAAGAAGTATAACTTCGCCTCCAGGTACTTCAAAAGAGTTATTGCCAAAGCAAAGTCATGAGCACATAGGCAGAATTGGCGAGAAACTAGTTCACCTTCCTTCGGGAACCCGTGCATTCTGTTCTCTCGACAAGGCCGTCCAAGGGAATTTCTGTAAGCCATCACTACCGGAACAAACTTGTGTCTGAAGTCGAGTCTTTGCTGAAAAAAGTCTCGGATTGGGGCGACTAAATCTAGTCCAGTTTAATCCTCAAAAGACACAAGTTTGCGCGTTTACCGCTAAAAAGAACCCCTTTGTCGCATCTCCTCAGTTTCAAGGCACTCCCCTTGTTGCCTCAGCCAGTATTGGAATCCTCGGCGTCAACATTTTATTTATTTATTTATTTATTTATTTCCCACTATACAATTATCTTTACAGGTTTATCACCTAATGCGATAATGTAGTAGACAACTATTTTACAAACTACAATTTCACATCTACAAACTTATAATTTTCAGTCAGGTGTACTTATTGCTACTGCAAACACCATATCTATATCACAGTAGAACCATAACTTATTTCAAAGAGAGCCCTCACTATGAACCCACCCAGAGTACAACAAAATAGATCTATGTCTTCTGCTATACGGTTGAGGATATGGAGTGCCCGCGTAAATGGCGCTTCAGTCACCAGCTTAGTGCGGCCGCGAGGCTCAGCTAGCAGCCGCGGCCACCGCCGCCGCCACACGTATCTGTCCGGAACACACACATGCGCACTTGTTGCAATACTTCTGGATTGTGAATCTTTCCCCTCATCACTTTAAAGATATATGAGACTAGCTCTAAATTCCTTCTAACTTTTAACTCATTATATCCTACCATACCTAAGATGAATAAGGTAGGATACTTATTTGGGTAAAATGGGTATACTCCATACATTTTCTTATATAAGTATCTAATAAATATATTCTGCACTTTCTCCAACCTGATACTATATTTAGTTTCACGTGGAGACCAGATGACTGCGTTGAACTCTAATTGGCTGCTCACTAAAGAGTTATACAATGCAATAATTGCCTTGATATTAGTGAAGCCCCTAGCTACCCGAAGCACGAATCCTAAATTTCTGTAGGCTTTCTTACAAATTCTCGAAATTCTAGTTTAGAAGAGAAATTAACCCCTAGATCTCTGACTTCTGACACTTTCGCTATTGGTATCCCGTTAATTTGGTATTGGTACGTAACTGGACATAGTGCACGGCTGAAAGTCATAGTTATGCACTTCGAGATGTTAAATTGTAAATTATTACGTTTGCTCCAGGTTACTACCCTACCTATATCTTGTTGTAACTTTTGGCAATCCTCTCTGTTCCTAACAGCAAGATACAGTTTCAGATCATCTGCAAATAGAGTGCAATGAGCATCTTTGACAACCATCGGAAGGTCATTTATCATTATTACGAATTCCAACGGACCGAGGTTGCTGCCCTGACTTACTCCGGACCTAGTAAAATAATTTTCAGACCTATACCCCGCATATTCTACATACTGCTGTCTATCCCGCATATAACTAGCAAAAAAGGTTAGTAAATGGGGAGTAAACCCTACACCTGCTAGTTTTGTGAGCAGTATGTCATTATCCACTAGGTCGAAAGCTTTTTTGTAATCAAAGAAAGCTACATCTACCTGTCCTCCAGCATCCACTTCAGGTACAATATAATTCATGTAATTAATTAGGTTGCTGGTGGTGCTCCTGGTGGGTCTAAAACCGTGTTGCTCATCTGAAAGCTGTACATTAACCTGCGAGAGGAGTATCGAGTGATGTGCAGTTTCGTGGTCACTTGGAAGAGAAGGCCAAATTGGCCTCTAAAAAGCTTGACGTGTTCAGCAGAGTGGGACAGTATTTCATGCCGGCACAACGCCTGCAACTTTACAAGACGCAGGTTCGGCCTTACATGGAATACTGTTCCCATCTTTGGGCTGGGGCTCCCCAGTGACAGCTCCTTCCACTTTACCGCATCCAGCGCAGAGCGGCTCGAATCGTCGACGACCGAGTCCTTTCCGATCGGCTCGATTCATTGGCGCTGCGAAGAGATGTTGCATCACTTTGCGTATTTTATCGCATTTACCACGGGGAGTGCTCTGAGGAATTGTTCGAATTAATCCCAGCCACCAAATTTCACGAACGCACATTGCGGCAGAACTCCCGATACCATCCACACCATCTGGATGATTGGCGGTCCACCACTGTGCGATTTAGAAGATGTTTTCTTCCTCGCACAACTTTCTTGTGGAATAGTTTACCAACAGCGATTTTTCCGGATCGATACGACTTAGGAACCTTCAAGAAAAGAGCCTACTCCTTTTTAAAAGGCCGGCAACGCATCTGCAATTCTTCTGGTTCCCCTGGTGTTGCAGTTGTTCATGGGCGGCGGTAGTCACTTACCATCAGGTGAGCCGCATGCTCGTTGGCCCCCTCTCCTATAAAAAAAAAAAAGATTCAAATCGTAAAGCTGTGTCCGCTTATCAGAAAAAAATCCTAATGTACACAGACAAGCTGTTGCAAATTACCAAACTGCGAAACCACAAGTGCATAGAGCAATTCAGTCACGGTATGAGGAAAACATGACACTGCGTTTATGGAAAAACAAGGTACATTCCACTATGTAGTCTGACCCTGATATTACTTATAGAACTGACAGCAGTGTAGCCTTGGGTTCTATGACGTACAAATGTCAGTGGTGCCATGCGCTGTAATGGAAGGATGAGACACCTGGTATGTGTTGCAGCGCTGGAAAAGTGCAACTTGATCGGTTGAAACAACTGCCTGTACCTCTCTTTAGTTTGATAATGATCTACACCCAGATCATGACCATTTTCTGTTTCCAGATGACTTCTTTTGGTGGTAAACAGGTAACAGCAGATGGTTTTATCGACTTTTAAATTACAAGGCCAAGTCTACCATTTAATTTGGAAGTATATTACCAGAAGCCAAACATGGCGCTCTGTACCTTCAAATATATTTTGTAGGTGAAGATGATCGAGAAGCAAAGATTCGATGTTCTAAATTTCCTAACTTAAAGCCAAATTTAATCAAACAATTGCAGAATATGCTGCATCAAGTGAAACCGTATATAAAAGATCTGAAAAGTGCCATTGATAAAGCTCCTCCTTCAGAGTCATACAAAGTTGTCATACATGCTTATAAAAAACCACCAGAAGAACATAGAGGTAGGTACAATGCACCAACTACAAATGAAGTGGCTTTAGTGTTAGTGGATCAACAATTTGATCGAAGGAACATCATTCTCGAGAGCCGAAGTAATTCACTTCAGCGTATTAGTGAGATACATCGAGCATATGATGCGCTACAGTATCCATTGATGTTTTGCTGGGGGGATGATTGGTATTCAACCACCACTTAAATACCACACCGCGATCCCACAACTAAGTTGCCGCTTAATAAAACTGTCACTTCTGCTAGTTTCTATTCGTATAGAATAATTATTAAAGAAGGAGAAGATAACTATTTAGTAAAATATCGTGCCCTTTTTAGTCAATATTTGGTAGATGATTAGGCCAAAATAGAAACAGAGAGATTAAATTATATCAAAAATAATCAAGCCAAATTATGTGCTGATAATTACATCCATTTAAAAGATGCTATTGGACGACGACAAGACGCAGAAGCCAACCAACTAGGAGACATGGTTGTCCTTCCATCATCTTTTACGGGGGGAACTAGGTATATGCACGAAAGAACACAGGACGCTATGACCTATGCTAGGAATTACGGCCGGCCTGATCTTTTTATCACTTTCACATGCAATCCACGCTGGGACGAGATAAAAGAGCATTTGCTTCAAGTACAACAATCTCATGATAGACACGATATAATTTCGAGGGTGTTTCGACTAAAGGCGAAAAAATCATGAACTTATTGACAAAGGGCAAAATATTTGGTAAAGTGCGGTGCTATATGTACTCAACGAAATGGCAAAAGAGAGGTCTTCCACATATTCATATACTTTTATGTCTTCAAAAACGTATTACTCCGGATCAAATCGGAAATATAATTTGTGCTGAAATAATCCCAAACGTGACCCAGAGCTTCACAAAATCGTTAAAATATGATACATGGTCCATGTGGAACTTTAAATCGAAAGTCACCATGTATGAAAGATAACATGTGCAGTAAACGATACCCCAGGGCTCTCATAAGGGAAACTTAAACTGGTGAAGGCGGTTATCCGCAGTACAAGAGACGTTTACTAGATGACGGTGGGTTCTCTGTTGATATCAAAGGTACAACCATAGATAATCGCTCGGTAGTCCCTTATAATCCATTTTTATTAAAAACATTTAACGCTCACTTAAATGTGGAATATTGTCATTCGGTGAAATCAATAAAATACGTCTGCACATCCGTAAATAAAGGTTCAGACCAGGCATCGTTTGCTTTAGAGAATGAGAAGGATGAAGTTAAAACCTACACAAGTGGAAGATATATAAGTTCATCAGAGGTAGTATGGTGAATCCTTGAATTTCCATTCATGAGCGTTTCCTTCCCGTAGTCCACCTCGCTGTTTATTTAGAAAATGGGCAAAGGGTTTATTTTAATGAGCAAAATCTGAGTAAAAGAGTGAATAGACCGCCAACAACCACACTCCTATCCTTTTTCGATTTGTGTAAAGTGGATAACTTTGCAAAAAAATTGCTCTACCTTGGAGTACTTGCATACTATGTTTGGGATAAAAGAAAGTTCCAAAAGAGAAAGAGAGGAGCAAACGTTGAAGGCTGGCCAGAGGTCAAAAAAGAGCACGTTGTGGGCAGGGTTTATACTGTGCATGCGAACAATACAGAAAACTATCACCTTCGCATGCTTCTTCATGAAGCGTTAAAAACTGTAGATAGTCATGTATATTCCACGTTCCAATCAGCGTGCAAAGCTCTCGGCTTGCTTGAAGATGATCAGCATTTGTTCGCAGCAATGGAAGAGGCAGCACTTTGCCAATCACCGCAAATGATGCGGAATCTTTTTACGATTATTTTAGTGTTCTGCCAAGTATCAGACCCTTTAAGTCTTTGGGAGAAATCCAATGAATACCTATCGGAAGATTTTAAAAGGCAATTAGAAAGATAGGGAGATGTGGATGTAGAGCACATAACAGATGTGGTATTTAACAAATGCCTTTCGGTAATAAAAGATGCCGTATTAGCGTTGGGTGGACGGCTACTAAAAGAGTATGGGTTTCCTCAGCCACGCAAAGAACAACAATTTAAAAATAGAGAGTTTCTTAAAGAGACAAGTTACGACTTAGCATTATTAGAAAACACAGTTAAAAATAATGAAGGATCACTGAATGACGAACAAAAAGCAGTTTACAATCAAATTAACACAAAAATTGAATCAAATGAGGGTGGAATATTCTTTTTAGATGCTCCCGTTGAAACAAGCAAATTCCTCATAAATTTGCTATTAGCAAAAGTTAGAAGTACTCACGGAATTACTTTGGCTGTGGCTTCTTCTGGGATCGCAGCTACACTGCTTGAGGGTGGACGAACTGCTCATGCTACCTTCAAGTTACCACTCAATTTAACAACAGCTGATATTCCCATTTGTAATATATCGAAACAAAGTAATTTTTCTGAAGTATTAAAACATACGAAAATGATAGTGTGGGATGAAATAACCATGGATCATAAGGGTGACGTAGAGGCTTTAAACAGAACTCTACAAGATATAAGAGGAAATAAGAAGTTAATGGGTGGTGTAACGGTTTTGCTGGCTGGAGATTTTAGACAGACTCTACCAGTAGTGCCAAAAGGAACTAGAGCAGATGTAGTTAAGGCGTGTCTTAAGAGATCCACTTTATGGTCTCTAATTAAAATACTCAAGCTCTCGAAAAATATGCGGGTACACTTATGAGAAAAAGAGTCTGCTGGTGGATTTGCGAATTTCCTACTTGAAATCGGCAACGGTGATTACCCGATAAATGACGGAATGATAACCATCTCTGATAATTTGTGCACAGTTGTATTTACGTTACAGGAGTTAATATCCAAAATTTACCCAGATATTGCTCATATCCACGATAAGCCAATGGTATGGTTGTGTGAACGTGCCATACTAACCCCGAAAAACGACCAAGCAGCGGCAATTAACGATATACTGTTAACGTTTTTTGAGGGGGAAGAAATGGTGTACACGTCAATAAACTCTGTGGTCAACACAGATGACGCAATTAAATACCCTGTCGAATTTCTTAATTCACTGAAACCATCGGGTCTTTCACATCATAAGCTTATTTTGCGCGTGGGCATTCCTGTTATGTTGATGCGAAATTTAAAACCTCCTCAACTGTGCAACGGAACCAGACTAAAAGTAAAAGCGTTACATCGCAATGTAGTGGAAGCCACAATTATAACTGGATGGGCGCAAGGGGAAACTGCATTTGTACCAAGAATTCCCTTGATTCCGAATGATCTTCCCTTTGAATTCAAACGAATACAGTTTCCCCTCAAAGTCTCCTTTGCAATGACCATAAACAAATCACAAGGGCAGACATTAAAATTTGCGGGTTTAGACTTGAGAGAAAATTGTTTTTCACACGGGCAATTCTATGTGGCTTGTTCACGCGTAAGCTCGCCCAGTAGTCTAATAATTTTGGCACACAGTAATAGATTAGCAAAAAATGTGGTGTATAAAGAAGTTTTGTAGTTTACTAGCTTTTGCCCGCGACATCCAGTTATAATTGTGGCTTGTACCAGCAGACTCTTTTTCACACATGGGCGCGATATAACCGAACTCCACGCGGACGAAGTCGCAGGCAAAAGCTAGTTTTTTTTACAGAAGAGGGGGCAAACGAGCATATGGCTCACCTGATGATAAGTGACTACGGCCGCCCATGAACAACTGCAACACCAGAGGTGTAGGTGCGTTGCCGTTCTTTTAAAAAGGAGTAAGCTCTTTTCTTGAAGGTCCCTAAGTCGTATCGGTCCGGAAAAATTGCCGGTGGTAAACTATTCCACAGAAAGTTCGTACGCGGAAGAAAACTCCTAGTAAAATGCGCGGTGGTGAACTACCAAGCATTCAGATGGTGTGGATGGTATCGGGAGTTTTGCCGCGATGTGCGTTCGTGAAATTTGGCGGCTGGGATTAATCCGAACAATTCCTCAGAGCACTCTCCGTAGTAATTACGAAAGAAAATGCAAAGGGATGCAACTTCGCTTCACAGTGCCAGTGAATCGATCCGATCGGAAAGGACTTGATCATCAACGATGCGAGCCGCTCTGCGTTGGATGCGGTCAAGTGGAAGGAACTGGCACTGGGGAGCCTCAGCCCAGAGATGAGAACAGTATTCCATGTGAGGCCGAACCTGCGCCTTGTTAAGTTTCAGGCGGTGTACCAACGTGAAATACTGTCCCGCTCTGCGGAGTACGCCAAGCTTTCTAGAGGCCAATTTGGCCTTCTCTTTCAAGTGACCACGAAACTGCACGTCACTCGAAATATCGACGCCGAGGATTCCATTACTGGCTGAGGCAACTGCCTTGAAACTGAGGAGAAACGACAAAGGGGTTCTTTTTAGCGGTAAACGTGCAAACTTGTATCTTCTGAGGATTAAACTGGACTAGATTTAGTCGTCCCCTAAAGAAGGCGAACTAGTTTCTCGCCAATTCTGCCTATGTGCTCTGACTTTGCCATGGCAATGACTCTTTTGAAGGACCTGGAGGCGGAATTATACTTCTTTTTAAGAAATTTACTTTGCCAATATTTCCAACTTTAATATAATGGATTTCCGCAAAGTAACGCCTGATTCTATTAATTTCATTTCATTTCAAGAGTCTTACTTCATGCGTGCTGAGAAAGATAGAAGAAGAAAAAAGAAAAAATATCACTCTATTTTCGCACAGACCAATTGACGTACAACAAATATGCTAATTTATGAAAAACAACAAAATTGAAAAAAAATGGCTTTGTACGTCGAAGGCATCCAAACAAGGTCCATGATCAGCGTGAGTTGTGGTGAAACCACAACGCTGATTTTCAGTAATGATAAAAAAACAATAAGAACCAATAAGACAATTCAATACTCAATTCCGTGTATTGGGAGTCGGTATCTCATCCCCCAGCATCTTGTACGTGGTAGAGCTACGCTGCAGTTATTATATTTGTAACAGGAATGGGTTGGCTTGACCGGGGAAGGACCACGCTCTCACAGAATACCAGCGTAAAATAGCTGCTTTATGCTGCTGTTTCGTATGGTTAATATAGAGAACCGGAGATCTTTATTACTGGAAATGAGGCATTTCATCTTAGCCCTCAAGGGTGACCACGCATCTGCATTTCGATTCTTAATTAAAGATAGATGTAGGTGCCATTGGGCCACAGTATCCATTTTCCATCAGGTAGACTGTGCTCGTTTTTGACTCTTATTCTTTAAAAAATACATATATCTAATAGTGTATCTTTAAATTCAAGGGTAACAAATTAAAATATATTTCATGCACGTAGTGAGTGTGACCGAGTTTATAAATGGCATCCCGTTACTCGCTCTCACTGCGGCAAGAATCTTGAAAGCCAATAATATTGCAGTTGACACATTTGTGCAACGCGTTATAAAGCTGATAATATTTTCAAACGTTTTGCTTACTTTTTATTAAAAAAATTAAAAATATTATTACAATGGTACATAGTTATAAATAATGAACAAACGGAAAGTAAATCTTATAAATTAATATTACTAATTAGATTATTAATAGAATCAGGTGTTACATTGCGGAAATCCTAATTAAATATGTGAAAAATTAATTAGCTAACATCCGCGTAATAAAATAAAATTATGTGTATTACATAGTCACCACAAATCCCACCACATCTACTACCAATACCACTACACTAGGAAAGACACGCCACCGTCGTTTAATAGTTATGAATTAGTTCCCATAACTTTTTTTTTATAAAACTGAAGTGACAAATGAACTTACAGCCTACCTGATGGTAAGTGGCTACTGCAACTGCAAGCAATTCAAATAAAGAATTCGACAGTTACGTTGCAACATTTAAGAACTTAAGTCGAATGGCTTACAGCTGTAACTATACTGGCTCTCTGTTTTGCCTTTAGACGTAAAAACAGCTGCGCACGCAGTTGCTCAACGGCAGACACAGGTAAGAGGGTGTTACCTAGTCAGTTGGACGTTTAGCCAGAAAAGGAGTCCTAACGCCTATCTATGTCGGATTTAGAAATATCTGTAAGTGTTTTCACGATACGAAGTGAACATCATTATAATATTGTCACAGATCTTTACGAATCGTCTAGCACGCATACTAGACGACATACCCTGCGGCTAATTATAGAGAAGACCGAAGAGTATAAGCTTCCGCTTTATCTTGTGTATGTGGACTATGAGAACGCCTTTGATTCCGTCGAAATTTGGGCGGTGCTACAGTCCCTTCAGCGGTGCAAAGTCGACTGCCGGTATATCGAAGTGCTGAAGTATTTGTACAACAGGGCTACGATGGCTATTCGAGTACAGAACCAGAGTACAAAACCTATTCAACTGCAGAGAGGAGTAAGACAGGGTGACGTTATATCCCCGAAACTCTTCACTGCTGCATTAAAAGACGTTTTCAAGCTACTGGACTGGAAAGGATACGATATTACCATCACTGGCGATTACATCAATCACCTTCGATTTTCAGACGGTTTAGTCATTATGGCAGAATCGCTGGAGGACCTAAGCACTATGTTCATCGAATCTCAATAGTATCTTCCAACGGATAGATCTTAAAATGAACATGGTCACACCTATGCCGGCACATGTTGGAAGCACTAAGCTCGAAGTTGTTGACGAATAGGTTTACCTGGGACAAATAGTCCGACTAGGTAAGTCAAAATTCGACCGAGAGGTCAATCGACGTATTCAACTCGGCTGGGCAGCGATCGGTTGATTTCGACACATCATCTTCTCGTCAGGTATACCTCAATACTTGAAAACAAGATTATACAACCAGTGTGTTTTGCCAATGATAACTTATGGATTTGAGACGTGGTACTTCACTGCTGGCCATATGAGGAAGCTCAATGTCGCTTAGTGAGCTATGGAGAGGGCTATGCTCGGGGTTTCTCTGCGTGATAGACTTAAAAATAAGGATATCTGCAGTAGAACCAGCGTACCTACCGTACCTTACATAGCCCAACGGTTTAGTAAGCGGAAGTGGCAATGGGCCGGCCATATAGCTCGAGGAACCGGCAACCGATGGGAAGAAAGGTTATCGTAACGGTAGATTAAGTGTAGGATGTCCCCCACTAGATGGAGTGATGAACTGGTAAGACATGCAGGAAGTCTATGGATGCAGGTGGCTTAGGACCGTGCTTTGTGGTATTCCTTGGGGAAGGCCTATGTTCAGTAGTGGATTTGTAAAGAGCTATAATGATGATGATGATGAATGTTGGGCGAACAGTATTCATCATTCATTCAACCATCATTGGTGCTCACATGTGGATCCGCCCTTATACCACACAACAAATTTAATGTGAACACTTTTCTATTAAAAGTCACAAAAATCACAAGCACTTATTTTAACGTTGTTGATTAATACTTAAAAAACTGTTCATTCACTCTAATGTCCAACTTTTTTCTTTTCTTCTTTTAGGACATAGATAGTTGAGGAGCGAGGAGAGGTAAAGCAGGAAATCACCCTCTGAATCCCCCACTCCTTTCCCTGGGTGATTAAGGGGGTAATTTCCCGTCTGCAATCACCTTCAAACGAAGAAAGCTTTAGATGAGTTGTCAGATAGAAAGCCTCACAGCCTGTATTCATAATGTCTCTTTATAACCTTTAGACTTAAACAAAGTAGTTGACCGCGTAGTGGCGGTGTAAGAATATTCACAATCCCACATCGTCTTGGGTGTCGTAAGAGGCGACAGAGGGAAACAAACCAGGAGATGTGCAGCGTGGACGGTTGAGTAGTTATCTTTACTTTATCCTATGCGGGAGAGGCACGGTAGATCTTTCGTAATTACTACTTTCGCTTATTTTTTAGTTGGTAGTTATTGTAGGCCTCATTCAAAGTATTCATACAACCATATAACCTCATATAGTTTTATTCGTGGTACTCTTGATTTACGGGGGCGAACCTTAGGATAATTTAGGGCAGTGATGGTTTACGCGAAGGTTCGCGTAAATATACGGATTGGCTTGTGAATAATTTGATTTAGATTGTACTATTTTCAAAATTGAAAAGTTTTTAAGTCTTTTTTGAATACCACTCTCTATAAGTCTGATTGGAAAATAAGTCCTTCAGTTACCATCGTCCTATTTAGGCCCATTTTTAGTCGTTATAGCGGTCAAACTGCGAACTCAATATATTAATGAGCGTATATGCTCATTATCAAGAGAGCTCATTTATTGTGACGGGCAACTACGAAACCCTACATCTACATTGTGCGTGGCCCGACACGCACTTGGCCAGTTTTCCTTAACGGAGATGTTGAATTTAATTAGCTAAGATCTACGAGTAGTGGCAGTCTAAGAATAACCAGCAGCAGATGTCATAATATTAGTAGTTAGTTGGACTGATAGCGAACTTTCAAATCTTATACTATAAAGAACTATAAAGTAGAGCATTAACGGATGCAAACGTTTACGATTTTCAAAAGGTTTTGGACGTAAAAAGAAAGTCGGGAAAAATTTATAAAATAAACTGCGGTTATAAGCGTGGAAACTATGGCTAATTCCCCCATGAGGCAATTTATGATTTTAAACGTGGCAGAGCCATGCTGCAGCTATATTAATAGTATAGTTGTAGCACGAATGGGTCTGCTCGACCGGGGAAGGACCACGCTATCACAGAATGCCAGCGTAAAATAGCAGCTTAATGCTGCTGTGTTTCGTATGGTGAGTGTAGAAAACCGGAGACCATTTTTACTGGAAAAGAGGCATTCCATCTTAATCCTCACGGCTGACAACGCATCTGCATTCTGATTCGCAAACGAGGAGGATAGATGTAGATGTATATGGGCCACAGCAGCCACTTACCATCAGGTGACATCCACTACCCCATATCGTCTCGTGGGTGTCGTAATATATGACAGAGCAGCAGTGGACTTTTGATAGGCTGTAACAGTAACAGTTACAGTAAAACACCTATTCAATAAAAAATAATAATCATCAAAATTGGTTTATATTTGACGAAGACATCGCGTTACATACATACAAAAAAGTACATACAGTCAAATTGTTAACCTGCTTTTTTCGAAGTCGATAAAAAAGTAATTTTACGTGCCAGAGTCAAACTGTATCATAGTTGCAGCACGAATAAGTCTGCTTGACCGGGTAAGAACCTCGCTCGCTCAGAACACCAGCATGAATAGTAAAATTCTGCTTTTTTAAAACAAGGATAACCGCCACTGCACGTTAGGGGCTTTAATTCTTCTATAAAATATGTCTTAGCACTGACTTCAGAATGTGAAATTATTTTAAATTATATGTATAGATTGTATTTAATTGTTTGAATTCGATTTTTACTTTTTATTAAAAGTTATTTTTTTATTTTAATGTCGGTTTGAAAATTACTGTAAAGCGAATCCATACAATGTAACATGAAATACATCATAAAACTTAAAAAATTGTATCAGTATTGTAATATATTCATAATAGTGCGATGTAGTATACAAGAACAAATTCGTAATTTCAGCGAATTGCGCGGCTCGTTATTAGATGTGCGAAATCTAGAACAAGTCGCGTTTGAAGTGAGTGATCGTTTGTTGTTATATTACATGTGTGACATGCCAGCTCTAATGAGGATCAGTTCGTGTAGGTTGGGCGCATTTGAAGGTTTTTTATTAAAGATGTGGCTGCCATAACTTCTCTAAAATATCTATACATATAAATAAAACACAAGTGTTTATTATTAAGGCATAAATAACCATTTTATAAGAATTGTTTTTGTGTCTGTCTAGGCTAATCTTCGGAATTGTTGAACTGATTGTGATGAAACTTTGTAAATAGATAGAATAGAATGCCAGGGATCTAGGTAGATGTTTATCCGATAAAATTAAATATTAAAAAAATACAATTAATTCATGAAATCAATGGTGTTTGATTACATAATATTAAATTTAATCTAAATAACGCCACATTAATAGATAGATCCTATTCAGGCGAAGCTAGGGCGGGTCGCTATAGTTATTATATAAAATTAGTGGAACAATAATAAAGTAAAGTTAGGTCTCGTAAGACGCGCTGCTTGAGAGAATGCTGGTAGACTTCACATTTCTTTGGAAATACTTTTTTTTTAAATATAGATGACAACGAGTACACATTCCAACTTTTTTTATTTATTTTTTTATTAAAAGCTTCACCAACATTTGTATACATTGTTAAAATCATAATTTACATACATACGTAGTTAGGGTATTACTTTAAATGCTACAAACTATTCTAGGTGATTACAACATGCACTGGAATAAACATCAAGTATAATACACACTTACAGCAAACTAAAACGTTAAAAAAAATCCATAAACTTAATCTATTACATTTGCGTTATGTTTGAGTAGTTCTTTTTTGAGCCTGTTAGGTGAGTCGGAATTAATATCAAATGCATAGGAAAGTTCATTGAACAATTTACTTAACCTAGAGATCGGGGAATTTGCGCCAAATACCGTTCTACGAAGAGGTGGTCTAATAGGAATTATTCTCTTACGGGGGTACCTATGAGGTACGCGAAATTTTATCTTATTCAACAATTGAGGGCAGTTAATTTTATTATTTAATAATTTGCTTAAGAAAAGTAAGTCGGATATTTTTCTACGATTAGCCAAGGATGTCATTTTGAAAAAAGGTAGCTGTTTCTTATACGAAGAAAGTTTCTTTTTTGAAATTTGATTTGAGTATACTAAATGCCACATGAATCTTTTTTGTATTCGTTCTAAGCGTAAAGAACCTTAAAAAATAATTTCAATAAAAAGCCTTTTTCATTGAGCGCAAAGTGGATTAAAGTAAAATATATATTCAATTGAGCGTTTATCTATGGAAATACAGTTATTTTTAAATTATTCTTGCTTTCGGCGCAGGATAAAATATATAATTGACGGCTCTGTGGTGCAGTGGCTTAGAAATGAGTTGCGGTTCTAAGGGCCGCGGGATGGAATCCCGCACGGAACAAGTAATTGTATGGCCTGCAAATAATTGTTCCGGGTCTTGATGTTTGTCCTTGTGAAGTTTATGTTAATAAAAACGTTTCGTTTTAAGATTGATAATCTACCTGCCAAGCCTGATGATTCAAGCAAATATTTCTGACTGCGTTAGTGAACCATACTTAGACATAAAGGATTTTTGACATGGGAGAATACCTACGCATACCCACCTCGCGGGGGCAAGGATGGGATCTTCACCGCATTTTGGCAGGACAAAGGCCAAGGCCAAAGGAACGCTTTCGCTCACTTCCGTGGCCTCACCAGCGCCGGCCGTCCCATGCAGCTCATCCTCGGGAGAGGACAACTACTCCCCCTAGAGGACAACGCCTCAGCTAACCTAGGATGAGTAGAAAAAGAATTTTATACAGAAATTTTTTGGTGACCAGGCAACTAATAAAACTTTAAATTTTCCTTCACAAAATACATATTTGGAATAACTTATTTTGTTATAATTGAACATACAACAGCAAAATAAATTATTTTCTTGTTTAACTTTTTTTTTTATTTTCATTCGTTTTTATTGGCGCATAACAACACATTGCTGGATATGAATATTCTCTTAATATGGAGGATTGGCCAGGCCATAATCGATAAAATTGACAAGTGGATTGTTTATGGCAAGACCAGGCGTCTCACTCTTTTGACGCTGCTCTCTGTCGTCGAACTGGTTATTTAGATCTGATATATTGTATTAGATCCGGTATTTGCGAAATAATTATAACGCCATGATATATCGCCTGACTTGTCTTGATGATTTGACTGCCTCTGGTCAAGTGGTTGTAAAAGCGACTGATGATCATGAGGTCCCCGGTTCGAATCCCGGGTCGGGCCAAGAAATCAGTTATTGAGTTTCTTGGACAAGAAATTCTCAGTAGCTGCCCGAAGTCAGGAAGTTAGCGGTCTTATATAGGACAAACTAAAAGATCAATAAAAACCCGCGTTAAAGAACACATAGCTGATGTGAAGAATCGACGCTCCGGGAAGTCTGCAGTCTGTGAACATGTACAGGATCGCCCCCGTCACTACATTAGATTTGATAGACCACAAACCCTCGCTAAAGAACACCGATTCCTTCCAAGGATCATTCGCGAGGCTATTGAAATCAAAAAACATCCTAATTTCAATAAAGAAGATGGCTGGGTGCTACCATCTGCTTGGGATCCTATAATTAATAAAATTAAATCCCAACCCAAGCATACAACTGCAAGACTTCAAGATACTATAAGTTCATACTGCATAGATCGGAACAAAAATTAATAATTTTAATCTGGAGGTAACCGTGGTTAACTATGACATTGGGACGTCAAATATCTCAGTCCCCCCCGTGACCATGGGTGCTGTAAAGTACTCGAAACGTCGGGAATATAAAATAAGTTAATATACGCGATAAAATCCGTAAAACTAGTTTTATTTAAAAGTTAGCGGTGTTTCAGTCCGTGCACTCACGTAAAGCCTTATGTCCTGCGCTTGATCTATCTGCGATCGTGTCACTTTTCCGTCTCATCGGCCTATGATAGTGAAGGAATAGGGAGTGCACTTGTACATGCGCATAGACTTGGGCACTATAATTATCTCCTGCGCAGATGTCTAGTCTCCGTTGAAGCTGTCCGCCATGATCGAAATTCGTTTAGAAGAACATTATTATTATTATTTATAGCGGCCACAAGTTTTTATTTTCTTTCCCACAGTCGATTCACACTCACAGGAGTACGAGTATTTAATTACAATATTCAGTTTAATATTGTATCTTATGTTGCTTAAAAATGTTTTATAATTACGACATTATTTATATAATGATTAAGTCTATACACTCGCTCAAATCCAACAATAAATCACATTTAAGAACGGATAGATCCGGCCTTTCAGACGGATCCACAGCGTAATTGATATCCATTGATCAACGTAATTGGTATTGATAAATGGTCACAAGGATCTAGATATAGATTAAATGCGTGTATTTATCTTAACGATGCGTTCATCTAAACGTGTATAAAATAACCGTTACCGTTACAGCATATCAAACATTCAAAGCTGAACAAAGGTCTCCCCCATAGTTTCCTATAGTGTTGGGAGGTTCTGGGAATAAATAACACGTCTAGTGATCTTGACTGTAGATTTATTACTGTCCAATTCATCTATCGTACATACACATGAACATACACTACACTACACGCCCATCGGTAAAAGAAAAAAAATATTATAATAATATTTTTTTTTTTTTAAATGTTACACAACTTGGAGTAAAAGAAATCAAAAAGGTGTAAATTATTTTAAAATATTAACATTCTTAATCTATAACATAATAAAAAATATATCGTAAACACTTTATAAGTAGAAAATTATTTAAATTTTAAGTAAAGTTTATTTGTATACATAGTAATAATAACAATTTCATTATTTTATATATGGTCTAGTGCGATTTTATGTATTGACTTATGTTTACCTTTATAATCTATTGTTACATTTGGTTCACAATCTCGATAACCTGAAATGGTCCTATATAAAGAGGATCGAATTTGCTTACACGTAATTCATTCTTATGAGTATCATATCACCGGCATTATACTTAATTGGATTTGTATAATAATCATACTTTGTTTTCCTACTCTGTTTGCTTAAAATTAAATTATTTCTTGCATCATATTGCGATTTTTGAAGTCTATATCTAAGTTGCTGTGGGTAATCATATGGGTTATATAAAGGGTCTATATCTAAAGTTAAATTAGTTGGCAAACGGCAAAGCTTCCCAAAACAAGCTCATATGGAGTACTTGGTTTCCGTGTGTACAGTGTTATTATAACCGAAACACCAATGGTAACCAAGTACTCCAATTATGTGGTTCATTACCTGTTTGAATTTGAGAAATGACATCAGATTTTTGCTGTTTTCTAAGGAACCTATAGATTGGTGATGGTATGCCGTTGACGTTACCTGTTGATATTGAGTATACGGCACATCTTTCATCACAGTTGAGACAAATTCTGTCCCTTGATCAGATTATTTGTCGAGGAATACCATATCTCAAAACAAAATTATTTATGAAAGCCGATGCCACTGAAATAGTATCCTTATTTTTCAATGGATAAGCTTCAACATACTTACTTAGATCACACTGTAGTGAGTATATAAACATTACTATCATTATCCTTACATAAGGCCCTACTAAATCTAAGTAAACTCTGTCAAAAGCAGAATATCCCGTATCGGTTATAACCATTGGTTCTTTTATATATTTATTTAAGTGTTTATGTCGCAAACACTTGTCACATCGATTAACATAATTAGTAACATCTTTCTCTAATCCCGGCCAAAAGAATCTTTCTTTATGTTGTTTATCATTCGCCTTATACCGGCGTGCCCGCTAGTTGGCAACAAATGATAGTCGTTTAATATTATACGTTTTGTCTCATGATCGTCGACCTTATGGACACCATACAAAATTAATATTCGCGGTCCGGACCTATTTGGTGTCTCATTTATAACACGAGTTAACTCTTTAATTAATATATTATTATTATTATTTAGTATAATATACAGACGATCTATCTTTCGCTTATTACAAAGCAATCCAACTCCCTCAAAGGCATCTCGTGCACAATATGATCGGAAAGAAGGATTTACATAAATAGTTGACTTTGGTGAGACAAAACAAAATAACATAGAATTAGAATAGAACTTTTCTTTCATTCTGTTTATCTTTTCCCATTCTTTTCGTCTACAAACAACAATAATTCAGTGCAACTTTTTTTTTAAGTGTCCCACGACTTTTGGGTGATCAGTCCAATCGTTGGTGAAACCTTATCTACCATAGGGTTGTCACACTTATCTTGTGCTACCTTTTCATCCATCCGCTTTTGCGCTCTTGTTAGGACAGATATGACCTTTTCATTCATTTCTTTCAAATCTTCACTGAGATTTGGATGCGTGACAAAGCATCTGCAGCTGCATTGTCAGCTCCCCTTACATACCTGATAACAAACTTATATTCCTCAAGCAACAACCTAAACTTCGTAAGTCTACTTGACGGATTTGTCATGTTGAATAAATATACGAGAGGCTTATGATCTGTTTCAATAATGAATTCGCGTCCATATAAATAAGGTCGAAAGTATTTTACTGCCCATACTATCGATAATAATTCCTTTTCGATAGTAGGATAATTTTTCGGCTTTGTTCAATGTGCGACTAGCATATGCAACCGGTCGTCCGTCATGATTACATAAAACTGAGCCTATAGCAAAACCAGACGCGTCAGTTTTAGAATAAATTTATGATTTTGGTCAAAATTTGGATACTGGAGTATGGAGGAGTCGTTAAGCTTTTTGAGCATTGAAAAGATGTTTTACAGTTTTATCCCAATGAAATTTATTTTGCGACATAAATTGTTTAGAGGTAAAGCGATTTCAGAAAAATTTGTATAAATCTTCGATAGTAATTCAAAACGCTACTAGTCTTTTTACATCGTTGGTACTTTGAGGAATTGGGTAATTTTGTAATACTGATATCTTTTGGGTCAGGCTTAATACCTTCGAAGAAACAACATGGCCAAGATAAAGTAGTTCTTTTTAGAAAACACATTTTTAGGGTTTAACTTTAAGTTTACTTTTCTTAAGCGAGATAATATTTCTATTAAATTTTTATTATGGTTATCTAAATTTGGCCAAAACAAATGAGGTCATCTAAATAAGTGAGCGCTGTAATTTAAACCAGCCATAGATATTGTAATTGCACGAGAAAAGGAACTTGGGCTTGTCTTTAAGCCCATTGGCATTCTGGTCATCTGATATTGACCAGAGGGTGTAGTGAAAGCCGTATACCTTCTACTAGATGGATTAAGGCTTAATTGGTAAAATGCTTGATTAAGATCAAGGTGGAAAAATACATTGCCCTGATAAAGAATCCAATATGTCCGTAATATTGTAACGGAAATTTGTCATCTACAATACAGTTGTTTAATTTTCGAAAATCAATAACCAAACGCCAGCTCCTGTCTTCACCGTTTTCTGATTTTTAGGTAAGAAGTACAGGACTTGACCACTCGCTACAAGATGGTTCAATAATTCCGTCTTTTAACATATTTTTGACTTGTTTTTCTATTTCGTTTCTCTGAGAATAAGGTAATCGATACTGTTTCACATACACTGGGTCACTATTAGGTTTTAATTGTATATTATGTTCGTATAAATTACAAGTTGTTAATTGATCTCCTGGCAATAAAATACGTCGGAAAATTTTTGCAGATATTTATAATAGAAGATTTTTCCTCTTTATTTAAATGATCTAAATTTAGTAAATTTAACATTTTACGAACACGTTCGGGATTAATGAGACTTTTATCAAACTTACAAATTGAGTAATTATATAAACTATCGGTTTCGGGTCTAAAATAACTAAGATTAATTTGATCCTCTCGTATTTAATATTTGTATTGGTATTTTCCCGTTATTTACTTTGACAATTCCACCAGACAGAAAAACTCCTCGCATAACTCTCTCTCGAAAGACGACACAATCTTCTTTCATACTCGTGTTGATATAAAATAAACTCTCACATCTCGGAGGTATACTCAAATATGTATTATTTCCCAAAATACCCATATGCAATGGTAAAGTTACTAATTCATTCATATTATGCAGTGTAATATTATTCAATTCAAAATTTATTACAATTAAACTTACGTAAAAAATCTATACCTAGAATTCCAGAAGTTTCAGACGGCAATTGCTTTATAACATGAAACTTATTATTAAATTTCAATCCGTTAACAGACAATGTTAAATAAACATATCCCACGGTTCGTAATTTGCCTCCAATTCCGTTTATTGTAATCGGTTTCTTTTGTAATGATATGTTGAGCTTTCTAAGCGTGTCATATTTAATTGCGCATAAAGAAGCCCCGGTATCTAAGCCATCTACATTTGATACTACCTATTGCTAACTCAACACAATTACTATATTCGCAACCAAATATACTATGAGTCTCGAAAAATTCTAAATTATTATGGTTATTAGGGTTAATTTCAACATTTTGAGAACTTTGCATACGCGATATTTTGGCGTCATAAAATTAATCGTTGGGTATTGTAACCACGAAAGATCCGCGATTCTGGTATGAGTACTTACTGTAATTACCGCAGTTACCTTTTTCCCACGATGTTGTTGATTTCCCGCGAAAACTGTTGGGGTACGGGTTTCCTCCAGTTGACGCTATTTTTTGCATGGGTAGGCAAAGGTATGTTTGACGTGGTACATTATTGTATGTATACCTACCGCGTAAATTTTACGCATTCCTGAACCACCTCGATTCCGAAAAATCGATGTTCGGTGTACTCGTTAGGTCGAATACAGGACGCCTCCTCATCCTTTGCTGCTCTAATTGTTTCTTTTAATGTATTATAATTACGTGCTGACAAAATAGTACTGAGTTGTCGATTTCGCAAGCCATTTGTGAAACTTTTAATAGCAATCTTTTCATTTATCGGACGTAAAATTTTATGCGTTTTGGTCGCCATCGGCTTGGGAAATCGTCAAATCTACGAATAATTGTTCGATTTTATTGCCATAATTATCTATGGAACTACTATTTTGCCTTATTTGCATTAGTTCGTTATGAATGGAAGTGCAAGATTTCTTTGTTAAAAGATGGTTCCGCATATCACTTATAAGCGTCTCGCATGAGTCATAGGAATCTAATAGGCGTAATTTAGCTTATTCAAACGATTTTAAAACAAATTTTATTAACATAGACTTACCTTCTTCTTTAAGCGAAGAGCTATATAACTCTATCGAGTCCATCAAGGTTTTGGTGACCGATTCCTCGCCCGTCATCACTGGCAGGAGTGACACAGCAGTTTTAAAGTCGAAACTTTCCATGGTGACTACTTCGCTTGAATAGTGCCCTCGAAGTTGATTGAGAACTGTAATCCTTACTACAAAAGTTTTCTATTTGTATATATAAGTCCTTAATTAAATCGCAATATGATTGTATTTCAACTAATGCTTTACTCTTAATTTGTTTACTTTCTATCTCTTTATTTAAGATTATTAAACAATTATCAAATTCCTCACGTAACTGTATTGATTCTCTAAGGTTTTGTTGTAAAATACTTTTAGTTCGCCTAGCATAACTTAATTTAACCAAATTATTTTTAATACTTTTAAATTTTTCATATATAATTATTAATTCACTAGACATGAAAATACAGTTAAAAAATACACTTAAAAAAATATACTTAAAAATACAGTGTATACATGGCTATTTTGAATTAATATTAATTTCTTAAACTTAAACTATTATATATTTTTTAATTTCCACCTTATGTCCATTTTTTTTTTTCACTTTGACGCATTCGTTGTCTCCCGGTGACCATCGTGGCGGCACTCACAGCATACACGGGGTACACGAGGTCCTGGGTCAGGCGACCGCACAAAAGAGCGACGCAAATTTTGCATTACCATCTCATTCCGCATCCAGCTTGTATGACACCTTTTATATATTTTGTATACACCATAAACAAGAGCCAAGCCCAAAACTGTGCATATTATAAGCAGCACGACGGATATCCCAGATAGACTTTTAATTTCTATATGTGCAGAATTTGAGCCTCCTGAAGTATCTTGCACGAACACTTGGTCTTTCTTAAGTTCAGAACGACACATTTTTTTTTTTTTTTTTAATTATATAAGTCCAATATTATTTATTCTTCATTTTCATATTTAATTTGTATTCACATATTTTAAACGCGGCTCATGACTGAACCCAGGCAGACCGCCGATGAACTGGCAGGGTCGCCATATAGTGTTGGGAGGTTCAATAAATAACACGTCTAGTGATCTTGACTGTAGATTTATTACTGTCCAATTCATCTATCGTACACACGAACATACACTACACTACATCCCCTCAGGCTTAAATATTTGACATAGTGTTGCTGGCGGGTTGGCAACTGCAGTTTTTTTTACTTTTTAGTTGTTATTAGGAAGATGCCGCTGCCCATCTCCTGGTTTGTTTCCCTCTAAGAGGTGACTTACTACACCCACGAGATTTATTGGATATATTTACACCGTCCCCATAGGCTAAAATAACTTTTTCTTCATGATTCTCTTTTAGCACAAAAATATTCCTATTTTTTTTTTGTTTAAATACTAGTAATGCTATTAAACATTACTAATACTCCCTTTAACCACTTCTGGTAAGCTTAAAATGCTTGTGTTAGAAGTGGTTCACGACAGTAGTCAAATGGCGGATTCAAACCCACGATCTTTCGAGTTCGCGGTCCGCGCCCTGCCATTAGGCTGCTGACGCTTCTATGAGACTAAAATTAATATGTGACCCTAATATTTAAAAGCTTCGCCGAGTAATGGTGACGTAAGAGTATCCATTACCCTATATTAACACGTGGTTATCATAAGAGGCGACGGAGGGAAACTGAAACAGGTGATGGGCAGAAGTATTTTCCTGACAGCAACACAAAATAATAAAATAACTGCGGTTGTCAACCCGCCTGCCAAGCGCAAATATCTTCCTTATGAGGCAATTAACGAGGAAGCTTTACGTTTAACAGAGGACTTTTATAGGCTGTAATGTATAGAATAGAACAAAATAATTTTTATTCAATACAGAACACAAGTAATTCTTATTGAAAGTAATTTTACTTTTGTCAATCTTTAATCATATTGAGCGAACACGGATACATAGCTTGGAAGGACACTTTTACTAAGCTAAGCATTAAATATTATGCAGTTTAAGTTGAACAAAGTCGGTTTCGGCGGATGTGAAAGTTCGCTCCGTGATTTCTGAATTTTTGATTAAATCAATATACGCAGCATGTTTGCTTTGAAATGGGCACCAAACTTTACTAAGCTTTATGAAACTTTTGATCCTACTTCTACATTATAATTTCACGTGAGTTTTGTTTTCCTTCTCTGAACATTTTTCTATTTAAAGGAATCAAAATCAGCATCATACAATCTCAGATACCTCCCCAACAATGTCTACCTAAGCCACCTTCATTCATCGACTTCTAGCATAAATTTTTCGCTTCAATTAACGATGTTTAAAGGATTTGTTTTGGAGTGTTTGCACAAGAATTATATGCCTAAATTTCTGCCTTCATTTCACCATCGGACAAACAGTCAGTCTACGGGCCTCCTCCCTCTTGGTATCGATATTTCACGCATTTGCACAAAACGAAAGAAGACAAAGAAAATCGCCTTTTATATAAAATGGGATAATTTGTCGGCGTCTGTTTCCTATTACAATATTTAAGTCTTCAAATCAAGTTTGAATAGGCTTTTACTGCACTAAGGCAGTACGTTTACCATTTAGAGCTTTATAACCTCTTACCACCAGGTGCGATTATGGTTAAGCACAGGCTTATTATAAGTAAAAAAAAATGTGTGATTACTAAATTAAATGTATGCAATGGAATTTTAACGAAGGCGTAATTTGATGTTTGATTTATATGTTAAATGTTAATGTTGTATATAACCAGTGATGTAAATTTTTAATTAAAATAAATAAGAGGTTTGCTGGTTTCTTAACTATGACTCAAGCTTAAGTTGTTTTCAAAGTGAAATCTTAAAACTGCATGAAAGCCTCTTCAAGAGTTTAAATTTTTATATTTATCAAAGCAGTAAACATTTATCATACATCCAATCATCCATTACATCCTTTCAAAAGGCCACTGCTGAACATAAACCTCAGTCAAGGAATGCCACAAAACACAGTCCTAGGCCACTCGCATACATTGACTACCTACATATGTCTTATCAGTTTATAATAACTAAAATATCAAAAACGGATGTTTCCACGCCTTTAATCAAATTAATATTTTTTTAACTATTTCGTTTAGGTACAGACCTAAGAAACGACAATGATCTTCATTACATGCTTGATTTTGAACCTCAATCATCAAACATCGGATAAATTATCCCAGTTAGTATGGTAAAATAATGGACTATCACAGCCTTGAAGTCTACAAATCCTCATAAAACTTGCTTCAACGACGTAACACTTGTAGTTCATTTTATGTATAACCAATATTTAATGGAAGCAATAAATAGCCATTGTGTTGCATGACTGCAGATACGCGATATAATTTAATAACGGGATCATAATTTATTAATGGGATATCATCATATGATATGATGTAATACCAGGAGCTTTTGGGGAATTATTTCGCAGAACAATCAATGAATAGTACTAATTGTTATTAATACTTTTTTATAACATCACGTATCAGCATGACTTTACTACTTACGTCTTGTACGTAGTAAAGTCATGCGGAAATTGTTATCAGAAAGATATCTCCTGTTTCATTTATGGTTTCATCATTTAATTAAATTGAAAAAGTACTGATTATATTTGGTTTCAATTTATACTAAAAAAAGCCGATGTACATTGTAAGTAATCGTCCAGAAAATATATAGTTAAATTATTTCACAAAGATTAATCCTACGTCAAGAATTCAAGTACTTGAACAGCTTCAAGAAAAGTATTTATGACGCCATTAAACCCTTTTCAATTAAAAAAACATAAATAACTTCATGAGAAAGTCAAAAGCTAGAAAAACAAATGTGACAGATGAAAACTTGTTTTCAAGAAAATTTACGTATATTTGTTAATCCGCAGTAGAATGGCATCGGTCCGCAGCACTATTTCTTTAAAGCGCGTAACTGCTCATAGCTGGAAATGAGCCTCTCCCATTGTAGAAAGGATTTATCCTAAGGAAGTGTCTGTCTATTCATCCGATCGGACGCTAATTTTTTCTTATTTATACGATTATCGTACATATTTTATTCGTCCGATATATTTTAAATGTTTTAAATTTAAAATTTTACTTTTAAACAAAATATTTTTTTATAATTTTAGATAATTGAATAAAAGAAAGTAATTTATATATATCGCAATATCATATGTCTCGCACCTGTGGCGCTGATTCCAGTAATTTACATATGAAATAAACGAGATGGTACAGCGCTATTTATCGAAGGTGTCGAAGTTTTTCTGATTTTCCCTATGGTCACCACTATCACACTCACGGGACGTTTTACGAGGTAGAGGCACGCTGCCAAGCGTCAATATTATGAGTATAATTTCATGTAGTGATTACCAAATAGCTGTTTCATAAAGATAAACTTCACACTTATAAAACTAAAGCAGCTATATTATGGTTGTACCACGAATGGTTTGGCTCGACCGGGGTAGGACATGACAACGCATATGCATTTTCATTCTTAATCGAAGTCGAAATTAATGTAGATATCTATGGGTCACTTACCATCAGGTGGAATGTGTGCTCGTTTGTCACCCCCATTCTGTATATAAAAAAACAATGTGAATAAAACTATTTATACGGATTTTATCGCGTTTAATTAACTTAATTTTAATTACCGACGTTTCGGGTGCTTTACAGGACCTATGGTCACGAGGGGGGACTGCGATGTTTGACGTCCCAATGTCAAAGTTAGCCCGGCTACCTTCAGTTATTGAATATAATAATATTTTTCAACAAATAAAACTATTTTTGGTACGATCCACACAGCATCAAAAAAAAAAATAAATATATTAGTAGTATAAGCGTAAATATAAGAAATCAATAAAACAATTTGCAATAAAATATAAACAAAATAAAGTAAAGCAGTGGAATGACAAATATTTTATTATTTTAGGTTAACGAGCTTATTTTTATTAAATTAGTAAACAGCACGTCCGACCCCCGCTGTTTATTAATATTATAAAAAAATCCATGAAAAGTGCAACAAAACTGTGATTCATGATTTAGAAAGGCTTTTAAGCCTCCTTTCGGAAAGCTATTGAGAGCCAGTATATTTATAAGTTGTGAGGTATTCCATCTTAGTTCTCAAAGGTGACAACGCGTCTGTAGCCTTCTATGTTTGAAGTAGGTTGCAGACACAGAGTTGCAGGTATCGATAGGTTTCACAGTAGCTACTTACCATCAGGTGGGCTGTAAATTCTTTCTTCATTTAATTTTTATAAATAAGAAGGAATGCTTCGTCGGAAATCATGTATCTTTGTTTGTAATTTTCACATGCAGTCAAAATAAATTAGAAGAAAATCATTACAAATATAAATATTTTTATTTTTATTAAAATTAAACAAGGTAGTAAATTTTCGCTTAGGACAAATTTCTATTCCAATAAACAACTGGGATAGAGAAACTGTATTATAATGGAAACGACATACATTTTCCCTTAACAAATCTGATTTTAGGGCGCAAAGTGTACAGTAAACAGAGCCTGCTACTTCACTGAACGATTCTCAACGACTTCTCACTTGACAAGTATTGTCAGGACCCTCACTATTTATACGTAATTCGGTGCTATGTTAAAGTGGAGAAATATTTGAACAAATGAAGCGAAGTAAAATTGTGTTTTCTATAGCATAAATGACATAACACCTATAATTACATTTGACAGATTAAATATCACGGAATATAAGAAACAAGAGGAAGCCCAAAGTGGGCGGGCAGGCGAGTCAAAATTAGTGACAGTAGAGCGTAATTGACGGTCAGTCGCAGGCTCAAATTTTTGCGAGCTGACGGATCGCTACTAAGTGATATATGCGAAAATATGCCCTTTTGGGCAATATTGGAGTGTAAAAACGAAAGTAAAAAGAAAAATTTTGAATGGAGGTGTTGCGTAACAAAAGCACGTGCAATTTTTTCCCCTTTTTTGTATAGAAACTTGACTATACATGGACAAAATATCAAATTGCCTTTATTACAAGTAATATTCAACCTTATTTCGTTATACTAAGTTTTATCTGTAAATACATTTTGAATAAAAATAGCTATGATAGTGTTTTGTGACTACGCCGATATTAAAGTTTTCGATAAAGTTTTATCACAGTCCTGTTAATTCACTAATATATTAATGAAAATTTGCAAATACTGGATGTTTATGAAAATATGAAATCATAGGGTGATACTCTATGAATGAACTTTTGTTAGGGTTACTAGGGTGCTAAGAAGTAAGTAAGTAGTTTAGTAATACTCACGACTTTTGGAAAGAAGCAGAAATAAAAGTGATCTTAATATCATGATCTAAATTAGTATCTGAATTAATTATCGTCTAAACTTTAATATTAAAGTGTGAAAACGATAACTTTTAACAAATATGTTTTATTTCAATGACAATAAACAATTGCAAAATTATTGCTTTTAATAATTTACTTGTTTCCATTTCATAAATGATAATTTAGCTAACAATCAATAAATTTCCATTAAAGACAACTAATTATATGCCGGCTATATGAATTACGGGGATATACGTAATACATCAAGACAATTCCCAAAAAATTTTGAATTTTACTCATTTTATCATATTTGTTTTAAATTCTGTTTCTTTAGTCAATACATTTCATATACATGATAATAATCATATACTGAATATCAATATAAGCCAGATCACTTTCAGGGAGAGTAACTACATCACTAACATCAGTCACGTAGCAGTATAGGTTAGGTAGGGCAATGTCAACGTTATATCTATTGTCATTGTGTCTATAATAGTGTGAATTTATTATTGCGACATCTAACGTTAAAAAGCTAAACTTGCTCATTAATTCTAGAAACTTCGTTGGTGAAAAGTAATATGATCTCTATTTTTAAGAACATATGGTTCGTACTCAAGTCAATGGTGAGTAACATAATGCCTTTCTATTTTATTTTTTAATAGCCAATCACGCGAAAATTATTGAAATGGTACACAATTGTCGGTACACATTTCTCTTGCGTATGTGAGTTTGCTACAAATTATGCATTTTGCTACTTCCTCTTGTTTTTTATGTTCCGTATTAAATACTATGCTACATGGTACCCCTGAGGTACCCTGAGATGAGAGGCCGCCAAAGTGTCTACGCTAGTAGCATCCCACACTAGGGCTTTACCTCTCCAAAGGGACCAATGTCATACCGTTGGGTCTCTTGCCATTGTCTCTATTGTCTAATATTCCACAAGGCTCTAAAACCGAGGGAACATTTATAGAGACAAGAGTCCTTCGGATGACATCGTTCAAAAACCATTCCGTGAAAACCTACCTGCACTTTTCTTACATGAAGTCCAAATTTGGAGTCCAAATTTGTCGACGCTGCTACCACAGGGGCACTGATGGGGTTGACAAATCGCCGCTCCTAGTCGGATTCCTACGGCGATACGCAAGCTTTCCCCATCAAGTAATGTGCTGAGATTACTTGATGGTAAATCGTGTAACCAGTGACTAGCTTCCTTAGTCAAAACAGCTAGAAGGCGTGCCTGATCTTGGTCATTATGGAAATTATGAGACAAATCTTTCTGCACGCTCTCTACCAACGGAATGTCCCACTGTTTTTGTTGGTTAACTTCCAGTGGAACATTTTCGCCGGGACAGAGCATTCGCCATGTCTGCCCTGCCTCCGTAGCAAAGCACAGGTCCACTTTATTATTTAAAATTATGTTACATAAGTCACTGATACTACACACGGAAGCAAGGAAAGCAGGCAATGCAAAGATAGAAAGATTTCTCACACCAATACCACCTAATTTGATAGGTAAAGTGGCTTGAATTCCGGTTGTTGTATTTAAAGTTAAATATATAAATTTTTCTATAACTATTTTAAGATTATTATTAATATCTTTTAAAATATCCGAACATTTCCAGACTGGACTCGAGCGGAGTAAGTATGTAAATCTAGGTACAAGAAGACAATATTTTAAAAAGTAAGAGCAATGTGGGGCTTAATTTATAAAATTTTTCAAGGTGGTTTAAAACTGATCAAATTTTGTTTTTAAAACAGGTTTAATACTATCAAAACAACAGGACACCTAGCAGGTATAGCGATTCCGTACTGACAGTTTTATTCCTGGAGAAATATGATTGAAATTTTGTATTAAAGTGTCTCTGTTAGAACTAGATAAATTATTGGAAAAAAATATTTGACATTTATTGCTATTTGGTTCAAGACCAATATTTTTAAAATTTAGAAAAATATGAGTAAGGCCACTGAGGACGTAAATTGCTCTACCTCCCAGTGTAACGTCGTCCAGGTACGAATGACGAATGAACGAACGTTAGAATTCCCAAACTGAAAAGTGCTGGACTTAGTGGGTCACTCTGCTGAACACCGACAGCAGAATCGATAATATGGTTTTCGTAAAACAAGTTAGTATTTTGACTGTAACATTGCCAAACGTAATGATAAATTTCGGGGTTATTGTTAGCCACTTGTTTCAGCAGGATTACCCTATCGATAGAGTTAAAAGCATTCCTTAGGTCAACCTTCACAAGAACATCTGCATCAGAGTTTGTTAAAAATGTACGCGCTGAATGTACCACCGCCTCACAGCCACCTCTAGTGCCAAAGCCTGTTAATTTTGAAGTTAAGCGTGGAAATGTGGAACCAACGGCAATAGGACGGATACCGTTATCCTTTTTTTGTAGGCACATAACCATGCCCCATATAAGAATGGAATGAAATTTGGATTAACATTACCAGAAAGCATAAAGATACATAATTTTGTAATGTCGTTAAGAGTACCCGCCGGCGTCACCGGCAGAAGCGCTTACAAGCTATTTAAGATGTTGAGGCGTAATTCCGTCAATGCTGCCAGCAGAGCCATTCAAAAATGACATAATTGCTTCTAAAGTGTCTTTTCAGAAATTTGTTAATATTGCATAGAAGTCTTGGAAGGCGGCGGTAAACTTTAAGAAGGATTAACTAAACGTTGCTTCTGACGAAGGCCTTCAAGAGTGTCGACATTACGAGGAGCCAGGATGTCGTCTAAGAATAAAATACGGATGCATTTTTTAGTCGCCATCCATTACTTTCAACTCGACTACTTTATTAAAATCAAATTTAGGACGAGTTCGAGATAAATGAGTATTAATTGGGTAATCTAAATTTTGCAAAGATGTCTCTTTTAGTTGAGGCGTAATTCATTTATTTATTGTATTACGTAATTGATTTATCTATTAGTGAAACAATTTTGAATAGTGCATAACAATGCTTTAGCAAGCTGCATCCTAGCACCTCTAGGAATTCTTTTAACCACTGGTACATTACGATGATAATTGTAAATTTGCTCCGAAAAAGAAGTGTCTTGGGGTTTGTGTCATTAGAGGAATTACTAATAGAGTTATGAATTTTCTATAGTAGGCTGTGAAGTCGATATACTTTTACTATGGCATCGTTTAATTTGTATATTTAATCCCCTTTTAACTTTAAACAGCCTACCGTCTGTACAATTTTGACACTGTAGGAAATCCGGCTGAGAATGTAACGAAGTGGAGATATTCATTAAAAATCTAAACAGATCTCTACAGCACTCATAAGTATTTATATTACATAGCTTTATATTGATCTTTAAATGTGCTGTAAACCGCATCTTTCCCTGAAACACAATCATTTACGGCCTAAATAAAAGCATTTTGCTTTATAAATGAAATATTATCACATTACTTCCCTGAATTTATTCCATATTGATAAAAAATTTATATAGTCGTTATGCTTTGACAGCTGACAGTGACGCAGCAGAAATATTTTCCTTTGTAAATGAGTATTATGTCTGAAATCAAAAAATGTTCATTATAATAACTGTCTTATATATTTACTGATCTTTTTGTTGAAATTTGTAAGCCAGAATTGGCCTCTAAATAACAAAATAAAATTCATGAAATATAGGTAGCTTTTGACAGTTGAAATATTTTGACATTTTAATTACTTACATTTATAAAATAAAACTTTTAAATTTAATTTCATCAAAATGATGCTGCCACTAACATTCGCCTGACGAACTTAGTGAAACTCAGGTTCGTAATAGTTTCGTTTGTGTAGAATCACTTTCATGCAACAAATAAAACTAATCCTACACCAAGCTAAGTAGTGGCGACATAAGAAGATACATGCCATTTCGTCCTGTGCGCTTCGTGAGAGGCGACGATGAAAAATGAAAGAAAAACCTTATGGCTTCCGATGGATGTAGCATTTCATATACGTCAGACGCAAAATACCCATAAAACTTCAAACAGCAACAGCGTCAAAAGTGCGATTTGTCTGGTACTACACTTGATAAATGATATAATTATAAGAGTGATTTGTTTGATTGATAGGCCAAAAACCAGAAAGTTTTTGTGCGTTCATGGACTTGGAAAAGGCTTATGACAGAGTGGACAGGAATGTGTTATGGCAAACACTGAACTCATTTGGTTTGAGCGCTGGTTTGATACAGGCATTAAGGTCTCTTTATAGGACTCTAGTGCTTGTGTCAGGATCAACAGGGTCTACTCGGACTGGTTTGGCATCCAAAAGGTGTCAGACAGGGCTGTAGCTTCCCATGGCTGTTTAACCTATTTATGGACAGTTGTTTGCAAACTTTGAAAGTTGCAAACAACTGTCCATGGTTGGTTACTAATGAACTGGTAATTAAAAGAAAGGGTATAAAAGTGAACGAAAGCAAGATGAAAGTGATGGTTTTTGAAAGAGAAGAAAGTAAAACGTTATGTGAAATAAGAATAGAAGGGAGTTGATTGAGCAAGTGGATGAGTTTGTATATTTGGGATGTTTATTTAGCAGGGATGGTAGATATGATAAGGATATAGAACGACGAGTGAACGCAGGAAATAAAGTGAATGGGGCCTCACACGCTATTGTGAAGAGTCAAATGTGTCAAAAAGGCACGTTTGGCAATTCATAATGCTGTGTTAGTCCCTACTTTAATGTATGGTAGTGAAAGTTGGGTGGCAGAAGAAGCATGAGAGTAGAATAAATGTTGTAGAAATGCGGTCATTAAGGAGTATGTTAGGCTGAATCTGAATGACAGGGTGAGAAATAGTGTGATAAGAGAAAAGTGTGGTTTGCAAGATGACGTTGTGACCAGGATTAAGAAAGGAATGCTTCGGTGGTTTGGTCATGTAGAAAGAATGAAATGAAATTTAACGGTGGTAGAGCCACGCAGCAGCTTTTGCTGTTGCACGTATGGGCGGGCTCGAGCCGGGTTAGTACCACGACCTCACAGAATACCGGCGTGAAGTAGAAGCTCTGCTTTTGCGTTTCGTCTGGTGAGTGCAGGTGACCGGAGGCCCAATTCTCCCCCATCAACATGGTAGCGGAATTAAATCTTAGACTACCCCAGGAGGGTACCAGCACCCCTGGAGAATCCCTCGCTGAGCATCCACGACCATGCTACTCCACTCCTGAGCGGGTGATCAGGCTGCTCCTGCGTATTCTGGGGGCAAAATTCCGCTCAAAACAATAACTGCTCGGGGCAAACTGAGCAACAAGACCAAGGCGACCCCTGCCACGCTATCCGTGATTTCTGCAACATCAGGGACTTCACTGAACCTAAACGCCGTCCACTACCATCTCGAGACGGCGAAGCTGGCCTTGCTCTTTCTGACCGAGACGAAGCTTCCGGCTGATACTTGTATCTCTCCCACCGGGGTACAAATTGAACACTCCTTTGTGCCTCGGGCTGGAGTTTGCGTATACGTCAGAGAGGACATCTGTTCTCGACGCTTCGGCAGTCTTAAAGGTTCGGACCTGTCCATCCTTTGGTTACGCGTAGACCGCGACGACCATCCGCGCCTCAACGGGTGCCTCTATAGGTCCCATAGCGGTAATGCCGAAACAGACCGACTCATTGACCACGTCCAAACGTCTACAGATTCCTTGCTACAACAGGTCCCATCCGCAAAGATCGTGATCCTTGGCGATTTTAACGCCCACCACGCCGACTGGCTCGGTTCACGTTTAACCAATCATGCGGGGAGATCTGTTCATGATTTTGCTTTGGCATATGGTCTAACACAGCTGGTTACTTCGCCTACGCGGATTCCAGATGTGGAGGATCATGCACTTTCCCTGTTGGACCTTCTGACCTCCCATCCGGACAGATATCAGGTCTCCGTCGATGCCCCTCTCCATGTCTCGGCTCTTCGGACCATTGTCTGATCCGGAGTGTGGTGCCACTCACGCTCCTCGCGGTCTCGTTCTGCAGGTTGCCGCCGTGTTTGGCATTACAGGTCGGCGGATTGGGACGGAATGCGGTCTTTCTTTGCATCCTACCCATGGGGGCGGGTTTGCTTCTCGCCGAATGATCCCAGCGCTGTTGCTGACTCTATCACTGACGTGGTGCTACAGGGAATGGAACTATTTATTCCATCATCTGTGGTACCCATCGGAGCAGATCGCAGCCTTGGTTTGGTCGCTCCTGTAAGACTGCATTACGCAGTAAGCAGGAGTGTTATCAGGCCTGGGCTGAGGCTTCGGCGGCTCGGGATGTAAACACCAGCATGCTTAAAAGAAGTATAACTTCGCCTCAGGTCCTTCAAAGTGTTATTGCCAAGGCAAAGTCAGAGCACATAGGCAGAATTGGCGAGAAACTAGTTCGCCTTCCTTCGGGAACCCGTGCATTCTGGTCTCTCGCCAAGGCTGTCCAAGGAATTTCTGTAAGCCATCACTACCATCTCTGCACAGGAGGACGACTCACTGGCCCACGCCGCAAAAGAAAGCCGACCTTTAGGCTCACTTTTGCGTCCAACTCGACACTTGATGACGTGGGAATACACCACCGACCATCACGCGGTGTGAGTGCTCCATGCCGGATGTGCGGTTCTCACAGCGCTCGGTTCGCAAAGCACTCCTCTCCTGGACATCCACAAGTCGAGTGGGCCTGACGGAATCCCCAATTGTGCTGAGGACGTGTGCCCGGAGTTGGCACCGGTTCTAACGCGTCTTTCCGGTACCCTACCTCCTAGGCGTAGTCCCGAAATCATGGAAGACAGCTTTGTCCAACCGATCCTAAAAGGCGACCGTTCAGACCGTCCAACTACAGGCCTATCGCCATCACCCCTTGTTCTCCAAAATAATGGAGTCCGTTATAAACTGCCAGCTCATGCGGTACCTTGAGGATCACCAGCTGATTAGTGACCGCCAATACGGTTTTCGTCGGGTCGATCAGCTGGTGATCTTCTGGTCTACCTGACTCATAGATGGGCGGAGGCAGTAGAGTCCAAGGGGAGGCATTGGCCGTTAGTTGGACATTGCGAAGGCTTTCGATCGGGTTTGGCACAAAGCGCTTCTTTCAAGCTCCTTCCTATGGGCTTCCTGAGAAATTGTGCAATTGGATCACCAGCTTTCTTGCAGATCAGACATCAAGGTCGTTGTAGACGGTGCATGCTCCGACTACAAGCCTATTAACTCTGGTGTTCCACAAGGCTGCATGCTATCATCAACGCTGTTTCTTCTGCATATCAATGACATGTTGCAAACCGGTAACATTCATTGCTATGCGGATGATAGCACTGGTGATGCTCTATACGCCGGCCGTGCGAATATTTCTCGGGAAAACGTCGCTGAGTACCGGAACAAACTTGTGTCTGAAGTCGAGTCTTTGCTGAACAAAGTCTCGGATTGGGGGCGACTAAATCTAGTGCAGTTTAATCCTCAGAAGACACAAGTTTGCGCGTTTACCGCTAAAAAGAACCCCTTTGTCGTATCTCCTCAGTTTCTACCCTTGTTGCCTCAGCCAGTATCGGAATCCTCGGCGTCGACATATCGAGTGACGTGCAGTTTCGCGGTCACTTGGAAGAGAAGGCCAAATTGGCCTCTAAAAAGCTTGGCGTGCTCAGCAGAGCGGGACAGTATTTCATGCCGGCACAACGCCTGCAACTTTACAAGGCACAGGTTCGGCCTCACATGGAATACTGTTCCCATCTCTGGGCTGGGGCTCCCCAGTGCCAGCTCCTTCCACTTGACCGCATCCAGCGCAGAGCGGCTCGAATCGTCGACGACCGAGTCCTTTCCGATCGGCTCGATTCATTGGCGCTGCGAAGAGATGTTGCATCTCTTTGCATTTTCTTTCGCATTTACCACGGGGAGTGCTCTGAGGAATTGTTCGGATTAATCCCAGCCGCCAAATTTTACGAACGCACATCGCGGCAGAACTCCCGATACCATCCACACCATCTGGATGATTGGCGGTCCACCACTGTGCGATTTAGAAGATGTTTTCTTCCTCGCACAACTTCCTTGTGGAATTGTTTACCACCTGCGATTTTTCGGACCGAAACGACTTAGGGACCTTCAAGAAAAGAGCCTACTCATTTTTAAAGGCCGGCAACGCATCTGCAATTCCTCTGGTTCCCTGGTGTTGCAGTTGTTCATGGGCGGCGGTAGTCACTACCATCAGGTGAGCCGCATGCTCGTTTGCCCCTCCTATAAAAAAATGAACGAAGAAAGAGTGACAAAGCAAATTTATGCTGCAGAAGTGAACGGCAGAGTCGGAAAGGACGCCCTAGACGAAGGTTTATCGACCAAATTGGCGATATATTAAAATGGGCCAGATTAGGGTACCCTTAACCGACGTGCGTATGCGTAGATATGGATGTAAAGGAGGCGAGGGAGGTGTGCCAGGATCGTGCCAAATGGAAGTCCGTAGTCTCTGCCTACCCCTCTGGGTGACAGGCGAGTGTTTATGTATGTATGTATTGTTATGTTAATGATGATTTTAAACCTCTGTGTTGATTATATTGTGTTTTATAAATTAATAAGCTTAAATACTAATTAATAAGCTTAAATTTTAATTAATAAGCTTAAATCCTACGGGATTTGTGATGCCATATTAACACTTATCAAATTTAATTTAATGATTTCTTATATTTACGCGAACACTACACATTTAAATAAGACTAGTTTTACGGATTTTATCGCTTATATTAACTTATTTTATATTCCCGACGTTTCGGGTGCTTTACAGCACCCATGGTCACGAGAGACTGAGGTGATTGACGTCCCGATGTCAGAGTTAACCTGGAGTACCTTCAGATTTTTTTATTATTAGTTTTGGTCCGATCTACGCAGAATGAACTTACTGTGTTTTGAAGTAAAAATAGAAGTAATACTTTATCATCTATGTTTCTGGAAAATGAGTTAGCTGAGGATGATGTAAAGATTGGTGAGTTGTTTCATCTACTAATTTGTATAACTGTAACATAAAAAATACTGAAGAGCAGCTGAATACCTTAAATCCTCTAAAACTAAATGAATTAGAAGTCTTCGTCAAATAAAAAATACTTGTTTTATGCAAGGGACCGGGATCCAATGACATACCACCAGTTTTATAACATCATGTACGTACATATTTTTATTTTAGTATTTTTTTTTTTAAATAAGGTACAATTACATGCTGTGAGGCATTCCATTTTAGACCTCAGAGGTTAAAACTTTCACCTGTATGTGCCTTTATTTGTTGGAAATTGCCTGCAGATATCCATGGCTTATCTTAGCCACTTAATATCAGGTGGATTGTAAGGTCATTTGTTACTTCAGTTTTATAAAAACAAATTGACATCATTATCTAATATGATTACACAAGTCAGTAATCGTCCTATTTGTAACGCCGCGTACATCCCACGGTAAAAGCTAATCATCGAGAATTTTATGAACCGAACGTCGGAAATTTTTAGCCTGGTAAGCGCCTAAATGTTTTTGTTTGTACGTGACTCTAATGTTAGGTTCAGATCGTTAGCAATGAAACAAACATAAACGTTGCATTGTTTCCTAAGACTAAGTAATAATAAACGTGGTGCAATCTTTATTTGTTCCCAAAAATATAGATCTATTTAAAGTGCCGTTGATTGCTAACGGGTGCAGAGTGATGGTGCCGTAAGAGAATCCACCTTATTTAGTGCCGTGGGTGTTGTACGGAGGCGACTATGTGATAAGACAAAAAGATTTCATGGTTTCGAATAGATAAGAATATTATTTTATTCAATCTTATTGTCCAATAGATAGGAATTAGGCGGTATAACTGTGGCGGCGCTGTCGTCGCGCCAAAAGCGAAACGTATCAAAGGCATCAAATCACTCTATAAAGTTTCGAAGTACGGACCAAGAGCGTTGGCTGCTCCCCGGACTAAATACTTTGCCCGGCGAGAGATCCTAACTTTTCATTTTAACGCCTAGTTATCATCTTTAATAGTAATAACAATAAGCCTTTTATTTCCACATCAAAATATTTTACATTCTAAATGTTTGTTAGTTGTGTTAGTACATTTAACTTATTAGTCTAGTGTTAGTGTGGTTAGCTATTTTTCTGGAATGTGGATCCTCTTGGGTAAAGGCCTCCTTCTCCTTCCATAATTCTCTTCCTTTGCCTAGGGTCATCCAGTCTTGCCCTGCTTTTGCAACGATATCATCAGCCCACCGTCTAGCTGGTCTGCCGACATTTCTTTTGCCAACGGTCCCCTCCAACGTGTTGTTTTTATGGTCCATCTATCATCTGTGAACCTGGAGATATGACCGGTCCATTGCCATTTTAGTTTTAAGGCTTGTGTTAAAGCATCTTTTTTTTTTTCTCTCTCTGATTATTTCTGATCTTATTTTGTGTATTACCCTCATTTTTAATATACTTCTCTCGATTACCCTCTGTGTTGTTATTATTTTTTGTTTCATTTCCTGTGTGTAAATCCACGTCTGTTAACCATACTGTAATAAAGGCAGGGGACAGGTTTCAATTACATTTATTTTCATATTTAATGTATAATCTCCTTTTACCGTATGTGTGGAAAAGAATATTTTTGTGACGAACACTTTCTGTCGTCATAAGAGGATTCACATGTATATATGGGAAAGAGGTGATGATAGAAGCATGATAGATTTCATAATTGTGGATGAAAGAATGAGGAGCGCAGTGGTAGACACAAGGGTTTACCGGGAGTCCAACGTAGGGACGGATCATTACTTGATCTTATGCCGAATTAATGGTCTATGCAGGCGTTGGCGGCATCGGACGTCTGTGTCTACCACTGCGTTACAGCGTATAAGAACAGAGAGGTTACAAGATAGAGGTTTGAAAGAGAAGTATAAATATAGACTGAGGAAAATACAAGTGGTTTGAATGAATTATGTATGAATGATGATTTCTCATATTTACGCGAACACTACACATTGAATAAAACTATTTTTACGGATTATCGCGTTTAATTTTACTAATTTTGATTCCTGACGTTTCGGGTGCTTTACAGCACCCATGTTCACGGGGAGACTGAGGTGTTTGACGTCCCAATGTCATAGTTAGCCCGGCTACCCGAAAGGGTAAAGCACCCGAAACGTCGGGAATCAAAATTAGTAAAATTAAACGCGATAAATCCATAAAAATAGTTTTGTTCAATATGAATGAATGATTTAGACTTGAAGACTGTATGGAATAATGCTAAGAAAGTTTTGGTGGATGCAGCCACCGAAGTATGTAGTGTAAGTAAGAGAAAGAATACAAGGAAAAATAATACGTTGTGGTGGGATGATGAGGTACGGATGGAACTTGAAGCAAAAAAGAGAGCATGGCTAGATTTACTAGCAACGAAAGATGGTAATTCTGGCATAAAAAATAAAAAAGGCAGACTTTAGAAGTATAAATAAGAGAGTAAAAGAATCTGTTAAAAGGAAAAGCAAGAAAGAAAGGATAAGAATGATAACTTCCAGGCAAATATTAAAATGTTCTGGAAACTCGTAAGAACTGCCAGGGGAAATTCAAAACTGCGTAGAATGAATGCTATTCGAGACGAGAATGGCTGTATGCTGAATGACGAAGTTTCGAATTTAAAGAGATGGAAGGAATACTTTGAAAACGTGTTTATTAGTGAAGAGTCGTCTGAATTAAGTGAAATAGAAATTTCGAAAGAAATTGAGAGAGGTAGGGAGATAAGTGTAGATGAAATAATGAAAGCAATGAAAAGCATGAAAGCAGGTAAGGCAGCCGGATATAATAGAGTATCACTCAAAATGCTAAGGGCTGGAGAGGGAGTGGTGGCAGGCTACTGTGTTAATTTATGTTGGGAACTGAAGCGGGTACCGGAAGACTGGTGCAAAGCCGTTATAGTCCCAATATATAAAGGAAAAGGTCACAGGACTGTAAAACTACCGTAGTATCAGCTTGCTTAGCATTGTGGGTAAACTGTATGCTAAGGTGTTAATTGAAAGAGTTAAGGAAGAAACGGATGGAAAAATTTGAGATGTGCAAGCTGGATTTAGAAAGGGAATGGGGTGTACGGATCAAGTCTTTCCATGCGCATGATTGTGGAGAAGTTTTGGCCATAAACCAGAAAGTTTTTGTGCGTTCATGGACTTGGAAAATACTTACGACAGAGTAGACAGGATGTTATGGCAAAACTGAACTCATTTGGTTTGAGCGCTGGTTTGATACAGATATTAAGGTCTCTTTGTAGGGACTCTAATGCTTGTGTCAGGATCAACAGGGTCTACTAGGACTGGTTTGTAAGGCATATTTGCATCGTCAGCGGCCGAGTTGCAAATAATGGTTACTTTAATGAACTGGTAATTAAAAGAAAGGGTATAAAAGTGAACGAAAGCAAGATGAAAGTGATGGTTTTGAAAGAGAAGAAAGTAAAACGTTATGTGAAATAAGAATAGAAGGGGAGTTGATTGAGCAAGTGGATGAGTTTGAATATTTGGGATGTGTATTTAGCAGGGATGGTAGATATGATAAGGATATAGAACAACGAGTGAACGCAGGAAATAGAGTGAATGGGGCTCCACACGCTATTATGAAAAGTCAGAATGTTTAAAAAAAGGCACGTATGGCAATTCATAATGCTTTGTTAGTCCCTATTTTAATGTATAGTAGTGAGAGTTGGGTCTGGCAGAAGAAGCACGAAGGTATAATAAATGCCGTAGAAATGCGGTCATTAAGGAGTATGTTAGGGCTGAATCTGAATGACAGGGTGAGAAATTGTAATGAAAATTTCTTCCAAGTTATTTTACATCTCCTTTCTATTTCTTCTTCATTACTAGATGATCTGAATGATACCTGTTTCCCTAGGTATATGTATTTGTCCACATATTCTATTTGTCTACCTTTTATACTAATAGGGATTCTTTGGTTATTGGTCATTATCTTTGTTTTGGAGGTATTCATCTCAAGTCCTACTCTAGTAATTTCTCGATCAAGTGAGCTTTTCATTGCTTCTAGGTCTTTAGATGTTTCAGCAAATATAACTATATCATCTGCGAATCTCAAATAACTCAAGCAACTGCCAGCTAATTTCAACCTTCTGCTTTTCCAGTCTTATTTTTAAATACAGTTTCTAAGACAGCGATAATAGTTTCGGAGACAGAGGTCATCCCTGTCTTAATCTTCTTTCAATTCTTAATTCTTCTCCTCTGGTTTCGAGCTTGACTCTACTGGTGGCATTGTATATGTACTTTAGGATATTTATATACCTTCTGTTAATGTTCAGTAATGTAAGTGCATTCCAGATAGAGTTGTGACTAATACTATCGAAAGCTTTACTATAGTCTATGAAGGATATGTATAGAGGTCTCCTGAACTCTTTGTACTTCTCTATTACTTGTCCCAGTGAATGTAAATAGTCAGTCGTACTATAGCCTGATGGAAATACTGCCTGTTCTATTGATTGCGCTTCGTCAATCTCTACTGTTATTCTTTTTAGGATTATTGACGCGAAAAGCTTATATAAACATGCCAGTAGACTTATGGGTCTGTAATTGCTTATATTAAGAAGTTTGCCTTTTTTGTAAATTAGAATAATATCAGATGAGCACCACTGTTTTGGTCCAGTTTCTGTCTCCAGTGTCTGATTAAATAGTTGGATGAATTGGCTAAGAAGTATAGGTGAAGCGTACTTGAGCATTTCATTACTTATCCCATCAGGTCTTGGGCTTTTCGCAGTTTTTAACAGTGTGATATGTGCATATACTTCGTTTTCATTTATTGAAATACTTTCCGGTATAGGAGTGTAATTTATTAATTCGTCTATGTTATTCTCATGGTCTCTTTTTTTGTATAGTTCCTTATAAAAATATGTTGCCTGGTCTATTATGTCTTTTCTTGACTTTGTTTTTGCGATTTAGTTTCTAAAGTTTCTATCCATTTTTTGTTTGGACTTAATTCTTTAAACGCTCTTTTAGTGCTCCTGAAATTAATTATGTTTTGTGTAATGGTATTGTCTATGTTTTTATAGTCTTTCTTTATCTCTTTGTTGGTTTGTTTATGTAATTGCGCTAATTCCTTTTTCATATTTTTACTTTTGTTTGCGTTTTTTCTTCTTTTTTGTTGTGTTCTTTAGTGTAGAGCTTGAGGTTAGTGCTTGTTTAAGAGTGTCATAATAGTCTTGGACATTTGAAGGTTTTCTATTTTCTCTAATTTGTGAGATTTTTAAGTAGTTTATGAATGCGCTTATATCATCTTCAGCTAATTGGGTATTTAGGACTGGTTTGAAGTTCTCTTACTGCTCTTTTTTGGGACACATAGTCTGACTGTAGCTCGCAAAATCCTATGATCAGAGGAAAAATTTATGTTGTTCAATATTTCGAAATTTGTTACCAATTTTGGGGTGTTAGTCATAACAAAATCGATTTCATTTCTGTATCTTTTATCTGGGATTCCCAAGTCCATTTATTCTTTGCTTTCTTTTAAAAGGTATATAATAAGGTATAATATATATATATATATATATATATATATATATATATATATATATATATATATATATATATATATATATATATATATATATATATAATATATATAAATATATATATATATATATATTCAATATAGACAGTCTGTATTCAAAGGCATATTCTATCAATCGCGTGCCTCTTTCATTTCTTGTTCCATAACCGTATATTCCCATTACGGGTTGTTCCTCTAATTTGGGCTTTCCTATTGCATTGAATTACTTTCCTTTCTTGCATTGAATTAGCCAATTACTACAATTTTTCCTCGGCTAATTCATGCACCTTTTCAAGATCATTATAGAATTTTGTATCTCTTCTTCACTTGAGCTATCCGTGGGTGCGTATACTTGGATAATTGATAAACGCATGTCTTCAAAATTTAGTTGAGCAATGCAGTGAAATTGGTTATGTTGCCTTTTAGTGTCTTTTTATTAGGAATTCTACCCATATAATCCTTTCGTTTGTCCAATGTAGCAAAAAATGCAATCATTGTACTCTTCGATGTTACAGCCCATTCTTCTAACTTCTGAGAGTCCCAATATATCGAAACGTATGTTTTCTAATGCATAAATTAATTTTACATATTTTTCTATTGACGACAAAGACCTTACATTATATTTATAGATTTTTAAGCTATGTTCTTTTTGAATCTCTGTCTTTGTCTTTAAGGAAAGAGGGTGGTAGTCTAAATTCCCACTAGGACCAGTCGGCTTGGGAAATAATTTGTTTTTGTTGATACCTTGTTGTTCTTCTGTATTTTTTGTTTTGTTCCGGCAGCTGATGGCGTTGTCCTATGTGCTACGTTCAGTGGATGATGATAGGGAGTTACTTCTGCCTCGCATCAGGTTAAATGCATTGGCTCGATTAGTTTGTGGGGGTACATTTGGTTTTTAGGCCGGCTAAGGTTAGTAAGGGGAGCTTGATTCATTTCTTTTGCGTTTTTCTTTGATTGAGGTTCCGTCCCCTGTTTAATAGTGAGCTTATCGTATTTTATGACAGCGAAGCTGCCTTTTTCCCTTTCTTGTTAATAAGTTTCGTTTCAATTTCCTTCCTTTTCATCAAATCATCCTTGGGGTAGTCTTCTGAAATATATGCTTCTTTAAATTTCTTTTTATTTAAAAAAAATTCATTCTTCTTCCAGCCGTTCACGAATGAAATTAGAATTGGTCTTACTTTTGTTTGTTTACTATTTTTTTTCCCAATTTGGTGTATGATGCCAATGTCTCTATTTTCAAGTGAAATGTTTAGATCACGTTTTACTTTTCCTATGATTGTTTCTATAAGCTCAAATAACGATTTTTCATTTTCACTAATGCCATGAATAATAAGATTATTTCTTATTTTGTATTTTTCGAAACCTGCGATTTTTTCTCTCAAATTGCTATTTTCTGCTTTTAGTTCTTTTATTTCAGTTAACAAGGGGAGTAATTGTTCTTCCATTTTCGATATTTCAATTTTCATTCTTTCAAAACATTCTTGAATGAGTTGCCTGTTCTCCATGTTTATGTTAAAAAGTGAAATGGAACGTACTTAATGTGTTGATGCGGTTGGTTAACACTTCTTATCTGTCAACTGTTTGATTTGTTCGATTCGTTGTGCGGTGAAGTTGGTAGCACTTATCTGGCAAACCCAAATGGCTTTCCGAGTTACAATTGTCTATGGTTATGAGTAGTGGTGTTACTTACCTCAAATTATATTTATATTCCTTTTTCGATCTTAAAATCACTTATGATAGCACTTATATTACCCAGTTTTCACGTTATACGAGTACTTCGTTACTTTAATCTCTTAATTTGTATATTATTATATGAAAGTTGTAAGTATTTTCACTGGTTTTAATATAAAAACTGGGAGCAACAATAACGATGTGTCACTTGTTCGCACTCCCAACCGGAAGCTCCCGCTGCTCCCCGGGCTAAACACCTTGCCCGGCGAGGGATCCTAACTTTTCATTTTAACGCCAAATTACCATCTTTATGCTAGGCATAATATACTCAGTCTGGCGACGGGATCAACGTTCAAGGTTCGAGACGTCTGACATTGCCAACCTATACGGGTTGACGATGAAGACGAAGGTTTTCCGATATATTTAATCCAAAAACAGACGTAGAAAAAGAGAGGGACATATATTGTAATAATAATTTCGAGTATATGGTGAAGCTGCATTGAGTTAGGCTCAACCAAGGAAGGACCACGCTTTCACAGAACAAAAAAAAATTAATAGTATCATACAAGTAAAAGCAGTTATAAGTATATTAGCCGACACGTAATTTTTTTTACCTTTAAAAAGTACCTCTTAAATGTCAATTTTTAATAAAATTATTTTAACTTTAACTTTTATTTTGACTTAACACCCACTCTTTTTTTATGTATGCTATAATGCATAGATTTTTTTTATTCTACTGGGAGGTACAAACATATACTGGTCGATATGTTCGATGATGATTCGAATTTGGTGTGTTTCTTGATTTAATAAAATATAGTAAAGTAATACCTTTATTTAAATCTGGTAGTACATTAGACCCCGATAATTTTAGATCTATTTCTGTACTACCATTTCTCAGTAAAAATTTTTAAAAGATAATTTTATATCAATTGTTAATTTGTTTTAATAAAAATAAATTATTCCATAAAAATCTATTTGGTTTAACAACAGGTCGCTCGATGACTGACGCAGGTGTCGAGCTTATGAAATATATTTTTAATGCCTGGGAGAGTTCACAAGATGCCTTAGGCATTTTTTGTGATCTTTCAAAAGCTTTCGATTGTGTGCATCATGAGATATTGATCAGGAAACTACAACATTATGGTGTCAAAAATATTGCGCTTAGACTTATTATTTCATATTTAAATAACAGAATTCAAAAATTCGTTATCAATGGCAAAGGTTCCTCCGGGTCAGTAGCATCAATGGGCATTTTTCAGGGCTCGATTCTTGACCTATTCCTGTTCTTAGTCTATACTAATGACTTACCTTATCTTGTAGGGGACACCTCTTTAATTTTCAAACTTGAACGACAGTCAATTAATTTTGACAATGTAAATAATGCTCTATCGAAATTAGTACATTGGTTTAACGCAAACAATTCGCTCTGAAACGGCAATAAGACAAAATGTATTAAATTTATAATACCTAATGTTAAATATTCAAATACCAATGTGCTCTTAAATGGGGAGGAGTTGAGTCTTGTGGATACCACTGTTTTTCTTGGTATTACTATTTCCGCGAAGCTTCAATGGGGCCCCTATATATCTAAATTATTAAGCAGACTTAGTTCTGCAGAATATGCCGTAAGAAAGATTAAAAGTCTCACCAATGTTGAGACAGCTAGATTAGTTTATTTTAGTTACTTTCATAGCGTGATGTCTTATGGAATTTTGCTATGGGGTAATGCGACTGACATCGAAGCTATATATGTTTTGCAAAAAAGAGCCGTACGGGCAATTTATAACTTAAATTGTAATGAGTCCCTAAGAGAAAAATTTAAAGAAACAAACATATTAAATTTGGTATCGCAATATATTTATGAAAACGTAATGTATGTACATAAAAACATAAATAGCATTGACAAGAATAAAAATATTCATACTTTAAATACTAGGAACAAACATAAGCTTGTAATACCAGTTACTAGACTCCACAGAATTAGTAATTCATTCATGGGGCAATGTATACGCTTTTTATAACAAAATCCCAGAAAATGTACAAAATTTGTCAATAAATAAGTTTAAATGTTTTTTTAAAGAAAAATTCTACAAAGAGGGTTATTATAATATCAGAGAATACATAAGTGAAAAAAAATCCTGAGGTGATCGCCACCATGCTGTTTCTATTAAAACTCATTTAAAATTTGTACAAACAAAAACAAAATTATTTTAAAGTGAAATCTGTTTAAAAAAATAAGTCCCTCTGGGTTTCTTGCTGGTTCTTCCCACGACAGAGGTATTTTCCAAACCAGTGGTAAATAAAAAATGACTTTTAATAAGTTTTATGTAATAATCTATATTGAATAAAAATTATTCTATTCTATTCTATTCTAATGCGACCCAAATAAACCCGTTTGAAATAACGAGGAAAATACTTGAGAACTTTCCATTAATGAAGATGAGATGATCTGAAATCTAACCGCTAAAATGCCCCAGAAGAACCTAACTTCCTAGTTGATGCTCATCGCTTTCAACCGATAGAAGGAATTTAAAAGTAAATTTTGGCTTAATCGTGTTTACCAATAAGAAGTTGCAAAACTTTGAATTTAGTAGAATCATTAATATTTTAATATCGAGTGAATTATTTGTAACTGTAGGCTCAAATCTTTTTATTTATTTATACACACAACAACATATAGAAACAGTCATATGGTGACAAAAATATGGTGGTTTACTGAAATATCTTCCAGTGGACCCATGAAGGAAAATATATTAAAAAATCTTTTTTTTATTCCAATGTATATGACTAATGATGTGCTCGTTTCTTCATCAGATGGGCTTGCGTGGATGGCTGTCATTTTGCCATAAATCTCTGGACTCTTCTTAAGGGAAGCGGAGGTTGTGAAGTAAAAGTAAACTACCGCCGTACTTTGTCAATGCCAAAGCCGGAGAAACTGCCAAGATCTGGCAAGAGTGAGCATTAAACATTAAAAGAGTAATTTTGCTATTAACTAATGTTCCATAGTACTACAAATAAACACTCATGCGTGTCACCACAAGGAGTAGCCAGAGACTACGGGTTTCCATATGGAAGACTTCTATTTTTTTATTTATTACGCTTAAATTTAGGCTCTACATGAAAATTATCGTATTAAATAAGTAATTTGCCGTGAAATATTTTTATTTTATATTTCATTTTATTTCAAGGTTTCACTTCTACCGTGTGTGAACTGCTCATATGTTTTTTTTTTAATTTGTGATAAAGTTAGAAAAGTTAGAAAAAGTAAAATTACATCCTGTATACGTCCAACACCTAGGCACAGGTCTCCACTCATTTCTGAGATGGTTTTAGGTAATGGAAATGTCCATCGCACTGCTCTAGTACATATTGTTAGAATTCATATTATGTCTATTAATTTTTTTCTCAAACATACAGGTTTCCTCACGATGTTTTCCTTCATCGCCGAGCACGTGGTAAATTAGTCTTAAAAACTGCAATTAACAATTTCATTGTTGCCAGTGGGGATCGAACCTGAGATGGTCGGGTGTTTTGATAGTCTTAGTCAAATTCATATGTTATTTTTTAACTGGTAGGGCCATGCTGCAACTATATTAGTGGTATAGTTGTAGCACGAAAGGGTCGGATCGACTAGGGAAGGACCACGCTCTCACAGAATACCAGCGTAAAATAGCAGCTTAATGCTGCTGTGTTTTGTATGGTGAGTGTAGAGAACCGGAGACCTTTTTTACTGGAAAATAGGCATTTCATCTTAGTCCTTACGGGTGACAACGCATCTGCATTTTGATTCTTAATTGACGATAAACTAAGATGGAATGCTACGTTTCCAGTGGAAAGGGTCTCCGGTTCACTCACTGCTATGAGCAAACTAAGCTGCTATTTTACGCTGATGTGCCAAGCGTCCTTCCCCCTCGACCCGACGTGTTACAACCATTATATAACTGCTTTAGTTTTATAAGTATGAAGTTTACCTTTATTTAATAGCTATTTGGTAATAACTACATGAAATTATACTCATAATATGGATGCTTGGCCGTCCACCACTGTGAGATTTACCGAAATTTTTCTTCGTCGCACAACTTCTTCGTGAAATCGTGTACCACTGGCGATTTTTCCGAACCAATACGACTTATGGACCTTTAAGAAACGAGCTTACTCCTTTTTGAAAGGTTTGCTACGCACCTGCAATTACCCTGTTGTTGCAGTTGTTCATGGGGCGCGGTTGACAAATAAAGGTTTAAAAACGAAGTATAATTTGTTTTTAAACCTTTATTTTTAATATAATTATCAATTTAACTTTATAGTTGAAATTAACGCTTTGTTTTAAAACTTCGAACCATAACCATCTTTTTAAATACTCGAAAATTCTGTAGGTAGTTATTTTTTTTTGCGTTTTGACAATTTGTTCTTATTAAATGCGGCTTTTTAATACAAATTTCGTATAATTCTAGAGATTTTTATATTTAGGACATCAATGTGTTGTAATTATCGTATTTTGTTTTAAAAATCCTAGATGAATCTGATGTATATAAATTTAATTTCATCATCAGCAATGTGTATTAAAACATGTTGTAATTCGACCCTCGTCACAGAGGCACACTGACTGGCAGTTCGTGGTGGATGTACGATGTACGTTTTTGACGTGGATCCAAGTGGGAACGTATACCCAAGTACCTTTTAATAATTTGCGTAAACGAATATGACCTATTTAAATTTTGTCAAAACTTCAAATTTTAAGGAAAAATAAAAAAGCAACGGTAAATATTTACTATTCATCATATATCACTAATTCACAATTGTATTTGAGCCACAATATCATTCTTCATCAGTCCGTAAAAATCTATAGACGGAAATTAACCTCTTATTTTATTTCAAATTTTATTTAATAGTATAAGGGTAACAATCCAGCAGACAGTCTACCTGATGGCAAGTATATGCGGTGGCACATACGAGGGGCCTTCAAAGTATTCTCGGTATAGGTTTGTTAGAAAAAAGATAAAATTATGAAATATATTTTATTTTTCAATATAGTCCCCATGACATAAATACATTTACTTGTTCGTGAAAAAAGCTTTTTTATTCCCTTGAAAAATATTCTTCATCTTGGCCTGAAAATGCTCATTTACAGTGGACTTGAGCTCATTACCGTCAGCAAATCGCTTTCCCCGAAGGTCTTTTTTTAAGTTTGGGAATAAAAAGTAGTCACTAGGGTCTAGATCTGGGCTGTATTGTGGGTAGTTAATTTCCTCAAACCCGCAGTCTCGTACCACGCCTTGTGAACCGGTGCACTGTCATGAAGAAGCAGCACTCCCTTGGTCAGCTTTCCTCTTCTCTTTTCTTTTATTGCTTCTCTCAAACGGTGTAAAGTGGCTGAGTATTTGTCTGCATTGATGGTTTCACCTTTTCTTGTGTACTTGATCAATAGTATTCCTTTGGAATCCCTAAACACTGTGGCCATGATTTTACCGGCCGATGAAGTGACTTTGAACTTATTGGGGGGGTCTGATCCCTTTTTATGCCATTGAATAGACTCCTTTACTCGGAGAGTCATAGCCGTGAACTCACATTTCTTCTCCTGTAACTATCCGATCGAAATCACTTGTTGCGTCGTCACCACACAGCTCTAAAATCTCCCTACAAAGTCAACCCGCGCCTGCTTTTGAAGCGCAGTGAGCATTCGCGGCACCCAACTTGCACTGATTTTTGTGAGGTTGAGATAGTCATGCAATATAGTATGTATGAATAGAATAGAATAGAACGATTTTTATTCAATATATATTATTACGTGATACTTATTGAAAGTCATATTTTTATTTACCACTGGTTCGGAAAATACCTCTGTACTGGGAAGAACCAGCAAGAAACCCAGCGCGACTTTTTTTTTAAACATATTCCACTTTATAATAATTTTGTTTCTACAATTTTTAAATTAATTTTAATAAAAACATTTATTTATTCCTTGATATTAAAATAACCCTTTTTGTACAATTTTTCTTTAATAATAAATAATAAATAATAAATAAATATTTATTTCAAAACAATGGGTACATTATATTATATTAGTGACCATAGCGCTTTAAAGCTAATGAGCCTGTATCAGGGGCAACGCTCTTCCATTAATTCAAGTCGTTTTAGAAGAATGTACAGTTTAAAAATAATAAATTTTGAAGTTACATGTTTTTAAAAAGCACGTTTAAAAGATAACAATGAAAATAATTATTCTAATATAGTTCCAATATAAAACTAATTCTACAAGTAACAATACAGCTATCAGATTAATTTTCCTTTTTTTTTACTTTTTTTTTAAAACTTTTTTTTTTTAGCGTGCATAAGTGCGCGTGTGTGTGCTGTGTGTTCGCGCGCTGTGTGTGTGTGTGTGTGTGTGTGTGTGTGTGTGTGTGTGTGTGTATGTGCAGTATGTATATGAGTGTGTGTATGTGTTTATTTACTATTTAATTTTAACTAGTAATGCCTCTAGATCATCATAGGTTTTATCTTCAAACATAACTGTAGCACCTCTTACAGTCGCGATATGTTTTAGTATATAAGTTTAGGCTTTTATTAATCATTTTGTAGAGTGACCGAACAGAGCTTTATATTGTCTTGAAGCAAAAATAATTGCATTTGACGGTTTCAGCTTAAGCCTTCTTCCTACAGCATTAGTGGCATCAAATTTCAGGGTTTTGTGTTTACTCAGAATTGTCTGAATAATGTAAACTTTCTAATTGAAGGAATTCGGGTAGTTTGATAAAGTTTATCAGTTGAAAACATTTGTTTTTAAAATACATGACCTTTATCAAACTACGTTGTCTACACGTTCCGCCTCAAGAAAGCGCGTCTTGGCTACTCCCCATACAGGCAAGCAGTAAGCAAGAACAGACTGTACTAGAGATACATATATTTCTCTTAGAAGACACTTTTCCCAATCCGCGTTTTAAATCCGTCTTAGGTACCGCATGTCTCAATATCTTAAAAATCCATGTGAGATTCCTTATTCTCTGAGTGACATGTTCAAGCTGAGGATACCAGAGAGTCTTTGGTCCAACCACACTCCCAAATATTTAGCTTCAGTTACTTTTTGTATAGTGGAGCAATGGCAGTTTTGTCTATCTGTTGTGGTACGGCAGTGATGTATTCTCACCGCAAAATCTAATTCTGGCTGAGCGTTGTTATAAATGCTAAGCATATATAGCAACTTTTGGCCGTATTGAGCGTAAGGAGATTAAATCGCAGCCATTTACCTATTTGCTCAAACCCTTTTTCTGCATTCTTTTTAGCAATTTCCCAGGATTCTCCGGTGAAACAACAGCAGTGTCATCCGCATAAGAGAATATTTTGGCATTTTAAGGGTCATGTTACATAAATCATTCAGATAAATTAAAAATAATGTGGGCCAAAACACTTCCTGCGGGACACCAAACGACACATTAGTACAATCGCTAGTATAATTTTCTAGTTTTACTTTCTGCCTCCTGTTTGCAAGGTAGTCCGAGAGTAATTTGCGGAACACCCCTGATACCGATTCTTTCCAACTTGTGTACAAGAATGGGGATAGAGACCGTATCAAACGCTTTCTTCAAATCTAAGAATACTGCTATGCATTTATTATGTTTATCCATTTCCTCTACTACCAAAAGAGCTCAATGCAGAGACTGCATCTTCGGTCGACTTTTCCTGTCTGAAACCAAACTGGGAAGAAGACAAGATCTCATATTTTGTAAGTAGGCGTTTAATCTTACATTTATAAGTCTTTCAAGTATTTTGGATATCATGAGCAGCAGCACCGATATAGGTCTATAGTTGCTTACGTCGTCTCTATCCCCAGTCTTGTAAACCGGAGTAATGATCGACTGCTTCAGGGGCTGGGAATACTCCTTTATCAAAGGACAGGTTTGCTAGATGAGTTATGATGGAACAATCACTTCTTTTGCATGTTTAAGAAAAGCAGTGGATATTATCCCAGCCTGGAGAACTTTCAGATTTTAGGTTCATCAAAATACTATTAACTTCATAACAATCAGTGTGCAGAAGTACGAAGGAGTTCGGATGTGTGGGCAAGTTTTGGATGTAAGAGTTAGAGTCGCTTTCAACATATTCAATCCGTTCTGCAAGCTGTTTGCCAATATTAGAAAAATAGTAATTTACAGAGTTTGCAGAGGCTATCGGATTATCAGTAACATTGAGAAGTTCTCTTTAAAGTCTTGAGTTTATTAGTGGTAATAGTTTTGATATTTTTCCATAATTGTTTGTTATTTTTGACCGATTTAGTAACAACTCTCTCTCATAGTCTCTTTTAACTTTTTAATGAGATTGTTACAATAATTTCTATACCTCCGTATGTTATTATGATTGTTTCATTGTGAGGCTCATTACGTGCTTTTTAATAAAACTTTTAAACTTGTTTATTGACAAATTTTGTACATTTTCTAGGATTTTGTTGTAAAAGCCTATACATTGCCCCATAAATTTCACAGTTTCGCGCGGTACGTCGTAGCGAGCGTACGTACCTTCGTTAATAGCGGTTGCAATGGTGGGTTCAACGACGTCTAAAATGTTAAAGTGCGCGAATTGTAATTTAGTTATATAAACGAGGTTCTGGCGTTTATACAGAACAAGTGTGATATGATGGACGAAGATTTAATGATCAGACTGTGTATAACGGCATTTAAACAGGAAGACATTAGTGCAGCTAAAAATCTGCTGTTTACATCAATTAAGACATCGGGAAGACAGATTAAGCGCAAAAGGGAAGGTAAAACCCAACGAGACCTCGAGGACATAATAGCTCTGATAAAACAGGAAGACCCTGAAGAATTGCCAATTTTTGTCGCTGGCGACCTACAAAAATTACCCTCGGTCACTTTTGACCATATAGACGTGACAAGATTGCTGAAGGACATTATTATCCTCAAACATGAAGTTGAAAATATCAGGGAGACGTATACACCTATAGACCAGTTTTCAAAATTAAAAAATGAAGTCATCAACCTACAACAAACATCGATAGTCAACAATCTCCAGCAGAATAACTTTCTTTATACAAAGTGAGTTACAAAACGCATATTGAATAGCTCCGAATATAACTGTGATAGCAGCCCTACAGGATTTTTACAATTTACTCAAGAGACGATAAACAACAACAATAACAATACGACCGTTACTGACAAAGCGGCACTGTCCCTGTCGCACTTGATGTCCCAGGCAATCTATCTGTTGCACCTTGGCTGGCAGACGTGGAGGAGCCCACTGCGGTTTCGGCTGTCGAAACCGCAGTGCCCTTCATGTGAAATCTGATACTTACAAAATAATGAACTTAAATGGATAATTCGACTAACAAAATTAATTAGCTTTAATTGTAAGTCTTCAAAGATCCATTGACGCTGTAAAAGCTTTGTGAAAATGCTGATATTATTGCACTGCAAGAAACTTGGCTCCTGACTCACGAGATACTGGAACTTGGTAAAACAAGCAACGACTTTGGTTTTTGCGGTAAATCAGCTGTGGACATATCTAGTGGGATACTACGTGGGCGACCGTACGGTAGCGTAGCACTGTTATGGAGAAATAGTAAGTTTAAGTGTGTGTCTGTGATTCCGTGTGAAAGTAATCGAATTAGTGCGATTAAGGAGTTTGTGTCCGAACGGCTAATACTTATTTTCACTGTTTATATGCCTACAGACTCATCTGACAATCTCTTAGAATATGTTCAATACTTTAGTGAAATTGCATCTTTAGTTAAGAGTTGCAATATCGAAACCGTAGACATTTTGGTAGATTTAAACGCTCACCCCGGGGAATTGTTTGGCAATGAACTTTTAGACTTCTGTAATGAACAAAACACATGTGTGGACATTCAAATGTTAGGTATAAGTTCCAATAAATACACTTCTGTTAGTGAAGCGCACGGCAGCCATAGGCCAGCTTGGCACGGCTTGATCACTGTGTTTTTACTGAAGCTGCACTAAGCAAGGTGCTGTCGGTAAAAGTACATTATGGTGTTTACTGGTCTGACCACTTCCCGCTAGAAATTCAGTGCAACATAAAATCAGTTTGTCAGACTAATGGGCTTCCGCGTGCAATAAAATAAGTTTCTATGGGGAGAAAGGGACCTAAGCGAAATAGAAATGTTTACTAAATATTGTAATGATAAACTGTGAAAGGTTAGCTTTCCACAACATGAGTTCGATCAGTGTCGCGATTGTTTGTATAGTAATAGTGACGCGGCATAATTGGCCGCGATAGACTCGCTTTACAGTGATATTGTAACAGCAATGCAGGAGGCTGCTGTGGCCAGCTATGTTGGTCGTTCGGGAGGTGGCAAACCACATCGCGGTCGTCCTATTGTAGGTTGGAACAAGTATGTCCGTGACGCTCACAGGAACGCTAGGCAACGCGAGGGAAGTCTCCTGGATACGATGGCTTTAGCATTGAACATTTTCGCTATGCGGGGCCACCTACTGAGACTTTTAGGGCTGCTGTTCACGCTATGCATTCCTATCTGCCAAATGAGCTAATGAAGACGGTGACAGTGCCCATTATTAAAAATAAAACTGGGTGACTCTTCCGACAAATGCAACTACCGCTCGATATCATTAGCTACAACCACATCTAAGGTGCTTGACGGCCTGCTTGAGATACAACTTAAAAAGCATCTCCATCTATGACGCTCAGTTCGGCCTCAGACCAGGACTTTCGACTGTATGTGCAATTATGTCTCTCAAGCAGACTGGTAGGTACTACACGGATAGGAAACGCCTGTGTATGCAGCATTTCTTGATCTCACTAAGGCATTTGACCTAGTTAGATATGATATTCTTTGGCGTAAATTAAAAGACACAGGTATGCCGGGTGGGTTGATCAATATTTTCAAATATTGGTATGAACACTAAACAAACCAGGTCAGATGGCTAGGTGAGCTTTCTGATGAGTACGGGTTCGAGTGTGGAGTGAGACAGGGGGGGGGGGCGCTAACGTCTTCTTCTCTTAACTTGTATGTGAATAGGTTGATTGGTGAGCTGAGCGACACAGGGGTCGGCTGCTCGATTGATGGTCACTGCATCAACAGTATCAGTTATGCAGATGACATGGTGTTGCTCAGTCTATCAATCACCGGTCTCAGAAAACTAATAGGTGTATGTGAGAAGTACGCTTTGTCACACGGTCTCCTGTACAATGTTAAAAAGACTGAGCTCTTGATCTTTCAAGCTAGGGGTCGTAAGCTGGGAGATGTGCCACGTGTGCTGCTAAATGGCGTCGCTCTAGGCAAGGTGAAAGAGTTTAAATATCTCCGCCATGTGGTTGCCGAGGATTTAAAAGACGATGCTGACATCGAAAGGGAAAGGAGGGCGACGGCGGTCCGCTGTAATATGTTGGCACGCAATGTAGCTTTGGAGTAAAGATCTCTCTTTAAAACCTTTTGCCAAACTCTATACACTTGCAGTCTGTGGGCCAACTACACGCAGCGGGCCATCAATGCTCTCCGAGTACAATATAATACCGTATTCAGGGTGCTGGTGGCGTTCCCGCGCTACTGTTGTGCGTCTGCGATATTTGCGCACGCGCACACGGACGGCTTCCACGCCGTACGCAGGGGAGCGCCAACACCATCCTGAACGTGCTCAGCGACAAGCCTTACTGACCCCTTCTGCGGCACTGGGTACAAGCACAAATGCATGTGGTCGGTCCTCCAGAGGGTGGCAGATACTTGAATTAAAATGTACTTGAATTAAATTGTAGATTAATATTATTGAAGTAATTAATATTAAGTAGTTTCTATGTTAAACAATCGAATTAAGTTAAATTGAATTGAATTAAATTGAATAAGATTAAATTAAATTAGATGAGATTAAATTTATTATAATGTAATGTTTTTTCTTATTTCACTTGTATGAACTCTGTCTGAAATAAATTTATATATCATTATTAAATTTAAATTATATCTTAGTTTGTTATCCTGTGGCCACCCCTCTATGTAAGGCAATGTAAACAAGATAACTTTATGCACATTTAAGCTATTAAGATATTCAATCATCATCATCATCATCATCATTACAGCCCTTCACAAGTCCACTGCTGAAGATAGGCCTCCCCCAAGGAATGCCACAAAGCACGGTCCTGAGCCACCCGCATCCATCGACTTCCTGCATGTCTTACCAGGTCGTACTCCATCTAGTGGGGACGCCCACACTTCGTCCGCCGGTACAGAGGCCGCCACTGAGAACCTTTTTTCCATCGGTTGTCGGTTCTTCGAGCTATATGGCCGGGCCCATTGCCACTTCAGCTTACTAATCTGTTGGGCTATGTCGGTCACTCTGGTTCTACTGCGGATATCCTCATTTAAGTTTATCACGCAGTGAGACCCCGAGCATAGCTCCCTCTATAGCTCGCTGAGCGACCTTGAGCTTCCTCATCCGGCCAGCAGTGAAGGACCACGCTCAGTTCCGTAGGTCATCACTGGCAACACGCATGGTTGTACAGCCTCGTTTTCAAGTTTTGAGGTATACCTGACGAGAAGATGTGCCGTAATTTCCCGAACGCTGCCCAGCCGAGTTGAATCCGTCGATTGACCTCTGGTCGAAGTTGGACTTACCTAGTCGGACTATTTGTCCCAGGTAAACATATTCGTCAACAACTTGCTTAGTGCTCCCAACAACTACCGGCATAGGTGTGACATGGACATTAAACATGATCTTTGTTTTGTCCATGTTCATCTTGACCATCCGTTGGGAGGCACTATTGAGGTCATTGAGCATAGTGCTTAGGTCCTCCAGCGATTCTGCCATAAGGACTATATCATCGGCAAATCGAAGGTGAGTGATGTACCATTGATGTTAATGCCGTATCCTTTCCAGTCCAGAAGCTTGAAAACGTCTTCCAATAGCGGTGAAGAGTTTCGGGGATATAATCACCCTGTCTTACACCTCTCTGCAGTTGGATAGGTTTTGTACTCTGGTTCTGTACTCAAAGCCATCGTGGCCCTGTACAAGCACTTCCACTTCGATATACCGACAGTCAACTTGGCACCGCTGAAGGGACTGCAGCACCGCCAAATTTCGACGGAATCAAAGGCTTTCTCATGAGTCCACATACGCCAGACATAGTGGCAAATTGTACTCCTCGGACTTCTGTACAATTTGCCGAAGGTATGTGGTCTATGGTGCTAAACCTTTTCGGAAACCGCTTGTTCGGGAGGCTGGAAGTCGTCAGTCTGCGTGCGAGACGATTCGTAATGACTCTCGAAAACAGCACGTAGACGCGGCTCAGAAGGAAATCGGTCTGTAGTTCTTCAAGAGCGTTGTCGCCTTTCTTGAAGAACAAGACCCTGCACTTCTGCTCCACGCCTCCGGTGTAGTGCCACCATGTGGGACGGAATTAAAGAGCTTCTGAAGGACTTCAAGTACCGGTTTTCCACCCGCTTTCAGAAGCTCCGCTGTAATTCCATCCTCGCCTGGGGCCTTGCCGTTTTTATGGTGCTGGAGAGCCATTCTAATCTCGCTCAGACTGACGTCCGGATATCATCGGAATAGTGTCGGATAAGACTCGCTCTTGGATCGTTACTCACACGCGTGTGGCTCCAACGATGATGTGCAGCTGCCCATAGAACCTCTCAATCTCACTCAAAATCTCAGGTGTCCCGGAGCGACTGCCACACTCGGTCTTCAGCTTCGACAGTTGGCTCTTTCTGTCAGACAGATCTCTGGCAAAGACTTTGAGCCCTGGTTCCGCTCGATCGCTTCTTCAATACGAGCTGTATTGAAGTTGCAAGTCCCGCCGCATGCATTTGGAGATCTGTCTGTTCAGTTGCCTGTATGCTATCAAATCTACTGAAGATTGCAGCATTTCCGTCTAACAGCCATGAGATTAAGAGTGTGATCGGAAGTTTTGTGTTCTTCTGCGGCGGGTCTTACAAAACTTAGCTCCGACCGCATGGACAGTTTCACGAGCTTGTCATTCATATCGTCCACTGCATTACAATCTTCTAGCACTGAAAACGGTAACTCGAGCTGAAAGGTTTCGGGACTTTGGATTAGAGCACGAGGGGACGGGCGTTGACTTCATTAGACGACACCTCCAACTTAACGTTTGGGTTCAGTGTGCCTCTAACCATTCGGTGATCGCTACCAGTTTTCACCCTCGCGATCACTGAGACATCACTGAACAGTTGGCGTCTAGTCGTCATAATGAAGTCAATCTCATTTTTCGAACCGTCGGGGCTCGACCAGGTCCACTTCCCTGGGGCCGCTTCTGGAAGAAAGAGTTCATCATAATAGTCCCCTTTCTCCATGAAGTCGGCCAGCTGCTGGCCCGGGTTCGTTGCCCCTAATCCGAATTTCCCTACTTTCAGCTCACCGTTCTCTCTTGTGCCTAGCTTTGCGTTGAAGTCTCCCATTAACACCGTATAGTGGGTTTTAGAGGAATGCATGGCTCTAGAGATATCCTCATATTCCTCCACCTCCTCATCGGGTGTGCCGAAGTTGGTGCGTAAACCTGTATGACCTTCAGCGAAAACCGTTTGGTGATTCTGAGTATAAGGTACGCAACCCTCGTCGACTCCTTGATCTTCTAACGTTGTTAACGAGACACTGTGGACGATAAATCCGACACCTCAGGACAGATGGTCGCCCTCGGTGATAGAACAAGTTGCCGGATTCAATATATTTTATTAATTGATTCTTGTTCATATTACCTCTTCTCCCAATAAAAATTATTAATATACTATTGGTAAAATTAACTAGTTAAATTTTATTCACAATATGAAGAGATGTTCCAAGCATTTATTTATCTGTCATTTTTAAACAGTAATTTAATGATATTCCCAAGTTTTTGCCTATGTCATCACTATACAATGACATTATTTTTTCATTATATGAATTAATTTTAATTTATCTGCTTGGTACTGTCTTGGAAACTATGTGAAGGAAATGACGTATTACTGCTTGTCATATTATTCAAACACACTGTCCTAAAGAACCTGGCATTGAGCGTTGATATTCATATTGATATTTTAATAAGGAGTCTAAACGTTCCTCATTATATGAAGATGACTTTAACAGAATATCCATGGCCAGTATGTGTTCTTTTATCTCATTCTCTGCTGATTTATATTTATTTGACATAATTTGTAATGACTTTTAAAGTGTTAAAATTTATGAATTAAGACACTCTATTACAGTCTCATAACAATTTTACATATTTTCCACCTCAATTAAATATAATTTAAGTTTACTAATTAACTCTTGCTTTTCCTTACATACATTTATATAAATTGTAGTATTCATTTTAGTTTTAAATAATTTTTGCACTTTTTAATATATTTATTGATTATTATATATTTTCTTAATTTACTTCTGCTGCCAGTGATCCTTTCTGCTGTTATTGATGTGGCAGAATCATCTGTCAAATCTATTGTTGTGGAGGGTTGCAACGTTTTATGAGATTTAAATTCTACGAGCTCATTGAAGAGACTTTGAGTTTGAAATGCTTGCAAGTTATCAATGTATTGTTTAAATTATGAAATCTGCTCACTAACTGATTAACTGTAACTGAAATGCAGCAATTAATCTGAGGGCTTTCCATATTCTTTGCTGCATCGGTCAAACTCATCGACTGTCCCTAGAGCTGATGCTTTCCTTTATAACCTTGTATACACCTTCTATAACTTCACTTAACCATATCACATTTTAGTTGTATTTATAGAAATTATATTTATTATTTCCTTTTCATTGTCATCCCTTTCTTTAAGCAACAGCTCACTACTCCTTGACGCATTGAGTTCTTGGGCGCAAGATGAAGTTGGTATTTATGTATTTTAAATAGTAAAACAAAGATGGCACAAATAAAGCAGATTAAGAAAGTATCTAATTGTAAGACTCTAATTACAGATCTCAAATTAAATTGTCAAGAAAACAATACAAAATGTAATCCGCAAACACCAATAACACTTAAGAGATATATCGTAAATATTAAAAGGGTAACAAAATTACAGTAAATAAGTTTAAAAACTAAGTTAAACTCTAAGTTTAAACGATGTTCGTTACCTTCTGTCACTAAGTTGAGACACTAAAAATTATTTATTAAGATATTTATCACTTTTATTTAACACAAATTTTTCGTAATTAACAACTATTACTTAAATTTGAGGTGGAAATTATCAATTACAATATTTATTTTTACCAAATTATTTGGGAGAAAATTATTTAACTACTTGTCACCCGGGTTGCCAAAAAGGGAAAAAAATCAATGGTACCAACGGGTAGGTTAGTCATTTCTGCTAACATCTTTATTCTTACTCATTCAATCACAAGGTATATAAGAAATAATTAAGTTATCAAGACGAAATTTCATATTTATACCCTACTGTAGTTAGCTAATCACCTTAATACCGAGAATACATTGAACACCCCCCGTGGACATCTACATCTGTCTTCAAATAAGAATCAAAATGCACCCTTGAGGACTTAGATAGAATGCCTCGTTTCCAGTAAAAAGGGTTCTCTATACCATATGAAACACAACAGCATTATTCTGCTGTTTCACACTGATATTCTGTGAGAGTTCTATCCTGGTCGAGCTGACCTATTCGTGTTGCATCTATGTATAACTAATATAGCTACAGCGTGGCTCTACCAGGTAAAATGCTTGTAGCATCTACCGTAGTAGAAATGATTTGCATATACGTTTGGCGGATTGATAACCGCAGTACAAGACGTGATTATCTTTGACGCTGCATCTCGTCGCCGATCTGAGTAATTTACGTCTGGCTTAACGAGATGGTTATACCGCTATCTATCGGAAACCATAATGTCTTTCTGGCATATCTAATATCACTTACGACACCTAAGAGACGGAATGGGGTAATGGATTTTCTTACTTCCTTCTTGATTTTATTTATTTATTTAACTTCATACACACTGTAATGTACATATAAATGCATTATCTAATAATAATGTCCTCCAGACCGAATTTCGGTCACGGCGGCCTGCCTCAACGGAGACTAGCCATCGGCGCATGGCTTGCAGTCCGATGGAACGGTAAACCGACACTACCGGAGAGAGATCAGGCGCAGGACCAACGGCTTTACGTACTTTCCGAGGCATGGGGGTGAGACACCGCCAACTTCCTGACTCAACTACTGAGTTTCTTGATGGAAAAAATCAATCACTGATTTTTTTTGGGCATTATCTACCAGTCTACGTTAGAGTAGTGCAGAGATAAAAGATTTTCTAAAACGTTCCCGACTTTATTTGCGCCATAGTTTTTTGTACACGTGGGAGAGCAACACTGCAACTCGATAGGGTTGGCTCGACCGGATAAGGCCCATGCTCGCATAGAATAGAGCCGTGGTACCACAGATGGTTAGCGCTCGCTGTAAATTTCACAGTACGCGAGCAAACCGGGTTCGATCCCCGCCGGCACCAATGAAATTGTTAATTGCAATTTTAAGTGCTGATTTACCACGTGCTCGGCGGTGTACTAAAACATCTCGAAGACATGTGAAGTTCGCTAACACGCATTGGATCAGCGCGGCGGACAATTCCTTGCCCTAAAACCCTCTCAGAAATGAGGGGAGGCTTGTGCTCAGCAGTGGGACGTATATAGGATGTAACTTTAACTTTTTAACTTTAACTCGCAAGAATACCAGCGCGTTATACTTCACCCACCACAAAATGAAACACATGTGTTTCCTAACTGAACTGGAGACCTTTTTTACTAATAACGAGGCATTCCATCTATGTTCTCCGAGATCAAAACGCATGGATATGGATCATTAAGATTTTTAATCGAAAATAAATGTGGAAAAAAATGTCTATAGGCCACGGTATTTTATTACCATTAGGTGAACTGTTGCCATTTAGCGAGGAAATGCAGCCATCGTTCTTGGCACTATAACACAGAGAGTGGTACTGTTGTTTTATTTTGTAGTTAGACTAAACTTTTTATTAAAATAATAAATATTGTATATTTAAAAAACCTAAAGAAATGTGTTTTATTAACAAATTTAATAATTAAAACAGTGATTCCCTTTACTGAACAATATAAAGTCCCCTAAGTTCCTTTTTTGTATTTTCAGATGCAATATATAAATATTATATAGCCTATGTCACTTTCACAATTAAAATTAATGAAAGCAACTCATAAGTTAAAATATATTAAGCCGTTTAGACTACAGAGCGTGCCAAATAAATATAGATACATACATACTTTCCGAAAAACATTACCCTTCTTCTGTAAATTTTGTAAAATATAAAACTAACTCAGTTGAAACACGTTTTCGTACGAAATGAAACCAACAAGACGATATAACTTTTACTTTATTTTCTAGAGAGCATACTTTATTTCATACTAGCCAGCAGAGGAAATTTGTTTGCATGAAACAACTGTCGTAGCAAACCACACAGATAAAAGACTATGCGCATTTTTAAACTTTCAAAATCACTACAACTGTGTTCGTATTGAAGTTTTAAGCAGTGCAATGCAAATCCAGTTTACTCTTTTTATTGTTTCACTGCTGTCTGTAACACTGTTTTCCAACTGGCACAGACTGCTTTTGATTGACTATGTATGCTTATTGTGCGAGTAAATTGTTATTATATGGCGTATTTACACTGTGTTCTCTTCTAGTCAGTACTTTAGTAATAGCTACTATTCTTAGATAAGACTTAGATGTTATTATTGTATGTTAAAATGTAAGGATTATTTGCAGACCATTCTCATTATCACTGCTGAACATAGGCCTCTCCTAAGGATCATCAGGTCGTCACTCAATCTAGTGAGGAACCTTCACTTCACTTTGCTTACCAGTACGAGGCTGCCAATAGAGAAACTTATTTTCCCATTAGTTCTTGGTTCCTCGAGCTATATGGCCGACCCTTTGCTACTTCATCTTACTGATTTATTGGGCTAGCTGCCTAGTACGTAGAAATTTTCAGTATATAAAAACAAAAAAAAGTTGCACATCACGGGACGCACGACAAATGTGAAAAATCAAATTTGATGGTAGAATGTAGTAGATTGAGAAAATATTAGCAAATGTAAACACAAGGCACAGCAAACAAAGTTATCGTCTATTTCATTATTTTTGTGGCGGCGCTGTCGTCGCGCCAAAAGCGAAACGCATCGAAGCTTAAATGACGCTATCAAAGTTTCGAAGTACTGCGCTATATATAGACAGCTCTGTACTAACACTCGGAGCGTTGGCTGCTCCCCGGGTCATACAACATGCCCGACGGGATATCTCCCCTTTTCCTTCCACGGCCAAATATTTATTCCTTCACTATAATAGAACGATGGGATGGAAATCCGACTCGACCGAAAAGAGATCAGGCGCAGGACCAGCGCCTTTACTTGCCTTTCGAGGCACGGGTGTAAAACACCAACTTCCTAAATCCGGGCTGCTACTAAGAATTTTTTTGTCCCCTCACTAGATGGAGTGACGACCTGGCATGTCATGCAGGAAGTCGATGGATGCAGGTGGCTCAGGACCGTGCTTTGTGGCATTCCTTGGGGAGGCTATGTTCAGCTGGTGGTGGGCTGTAATGATGATGATGATGATGATGATGACTAAGAATTTTTTACATGACTGCCCCAGAACTGTAGTCAGAACTTTACAGAACTGTTTTTAATTATATATGTCTCTTTCTGGCTATTTAGCCTAAATGGCTTAATGGATATTAATATAATATGGAGTGTCTTTAGTCTAAATTGTAGACAGACACTGCATTGACCGTAAGATAAAGATACGACTCGAGTAGAATTTTTTGACTCGGGTTTTATCATGTCACTCTAGTTGTAATCGAGTTTTTGAGTTATACGAATTAACTATTTACAGTCCCTGCCTGCATCGATTGAAGTTTATAACTCGAGTTGAGAATAGCGATTATCTTAGTTAAAGCATTTTTAAATAGGTACCTTTATTAAATAAGTAATATGTGGCAATATCGACGGCTCGGTGACGCAGTGGCTTAGCAATGAGTTGTTGCGCTGGGGGCCGCGGGTTCGAATCCCGCACGGAACAAGTATTTGTATGGCCTACAAATAATTGTTCCGGGTCTGAATGTTTGTCCTCGTGCAATTTATGTTTGTAAACTGCCTCCACAACACAGGAGAAAATCCTAGTGTGGGGGTAACGATATTTAAAAAAAAAAGAGAAAAAAAAATATGAAATAAAATACAAATATTTATTATTTATTTATTTGTAGTATTTCCATGTTTTTTATTTACTACAGACATGTGTAGTATTTCAAAATCTATAAACTGCTTTTCGTATATCTTACTAATCGCTTCCATTTTTCAAAATAATGCCACACTGAGGATTTTTGTTTTGTTGTTGCATTGTTATCATTCATACTTTAAACAAACAAGTATACTCGTATTTAAATCAACTTTCATGTTATGCACTACTTATACGAAGTAACAAAAAATAAACAACAATGATAGCACAATCATGATATAATAAATCAAACTAAGTTCATACTTTACTACAACATGCCAGGTGCAAGTTTGAATTTGGATGTAACCAGTGACGTCACCCGCGGTGGCTTATACTACAAGTGAATTAGTGAACTGACATCTATCTAGCGCTCTCCGAATTTACACGGTGCGGTGCGCCGAGTTGACTCGGTGACTCAAGTGCAAGCGGACTCGAGTAAAATTTATTTTCACTCGACCACCGAGTTACACAAATTCACTCGATTGAATCGAATGAAAACAGAGTTCGAGTTGCATCACTACTGTAAGAATAAAGTTTGTGGTTAATGGTTATTTTAAAATAATTTTTGGTAGCAAAATTAGTAAATAGCAATAAGTTTATACTTGTTTGTTTACAAGACAATAAAATAAATATCGTCTCATCGATGCACAAGTGTTTAACATAATATGGATTTTAGACTTTATTTCCTTTTTATTTTTTTTTGTGGTCGCATGGTAAAATTATCAATTACATTCGAAATTGGAAAATGAAACTTGATGAGTTTATTTAATTAATATAAGAGTATGTATGTAATTTTGAAAAATCTATAAGATATATTATTTATAATGAATTGCCTAAAACAAGTGACAAACACAGGTCTTAGAACCTTATTAGTGACTTAAAAGTGACAAAGTATTAAAGTTTTATGTTATTACTAAAATCTAAATTAAATAATATATAGAGTAAATACACAAAAGAAGTTTATGTGTATGTTAAAAGAAAATTAGCACCAATGGGTCGAGGAATTTAAGAAAGCTTCTCTATTTGATCTAGCTTCATCGGCTTTGAAGAGCGATTCATTTAACTGCATTTAGATATAAATACCTTATGTATTCAGCAAGTTGCTCCATAAACTTGACAATACCAAATGGCATCAAACATGCATCCTGAATTTATGCCAGTCAGCGTTTAGTTAATTAATATAAGAATATGTATGTAATACAAGAGTTTACTTTTACACCTAGAATTTTGAAAAATCTATAAGATATGTTATTTATAATGAATTACCTAAAACAAATGACAAACACAGGTCTTAGAACCTTATTAGTGAGTGACAAAGTATTAAAGTTTTATGTTATTACTAAAATCTAAATTAAATAATATATAGTGTAAATACACAAAAGTAGTTTTTGTGTATGTTAAAAGAAAATTAGCACCAATGGGTCGAGGAATTTAAGAAAACTTCTCTATTTGATCTAGCTTCATCGGCTTTGAAGAGCGATTCATTTAACTGCATTTAGATATAAATACCTTATGTATTCAGCAAGTTGCTCCATAAACTTGACAATACCAAATGGCATCAAACATGGATCCTGAACTTATGTCAGTCATAGTAGATAGATAGTACATATATTTATGTGTAAATAAGTAGTTTTTACTTGTACTAGAAGCAAATATACAGTTTGCATAAGTATTGTTACTTAGTTGTCATTTTACTTGTGTAATGGTTATATCCTTGTTGATCAGATGCTTCATTATGCTTAGACTGCTGTATCATTTTGTGTCATTTACTATCAGATAATTAATATAAAAATAATATCCTTTTTCCCTACATGAAACCAGTGAAAATAAGAAATCAGACAACTTTTACAAATATTGTTGATGTAAATCCATAATGAATACTTTAGTATTGTTCATCTGGAGCTGATTAATGTTGTATATTTTATAATAATTTCTTGATTATTTAGCATACAGGTAGAGGCAACAAAATACTGTCAGAAATATGGAAATATAGTTTATTTACATTGAAGTATAGTATATATATAGACTTATCTTATATCTCTTATTATTGAAAATGTCCTGATTTCTAACAATATCATATGTGGATGTGTTTTTTGGCTTCTTCAATACAACCATAAACATAGACCCCACACACTATTTAGATTGCAATTAATATAGAAAAACAAAAATATTGATAATAATTATTATTTAGTACACTCTTTACAATGTTCATAAAAACAAATATATTGATAATAATTATTATTTAGTACACTCTTTACAATGTTCATAAAAACAAATATATTGATAATAATTATTATTTAGTACACTCTTTACAATGTTCATTAACTTTTTTCAGGTGCATTGCTTAGAATAAGTGTGTATGTCTTGTAGGCTGAAATCTTGCAGAGCTGCTCGTAAGCAGAGACAAAAAAGTATATGGATATTGAAGACAACAGTCTTATATCACATAAAATATTCTTATGATTCCTAACAATTTCATAAATGGACATGTTATTATCAAGTTATTTTGAAAAAATCTTTTGGAATGATAATGACTGACAATACTAAATACAATTAAATTATACATGTGTTTTGTTATCCTTACACAACCAGTATAAAACATCTCACTTCATATTTATCAACATAAATAAACATGACATTACCTAGTCATTTTGGCTTTAATGGTGTTTGGGGTATAATAACTAATCAGTTAATATATTTTAAAGCAAAGTTTACACACTGCACCTTTACTAACCACCCAAGATGTATTAAAATAAAGTCTTGACACCGCGCCTGTCTGTCTGTCTGTTCCACTATTAATAAACTACTTTTGAAATGATTACAGTAATAAATACAGTGGTATTTTACTTTGTGTTTTTATCCTTATACAACCAGGTTAAAACATCTTTCTTACTATATAGCATGTAAAGGTAATATTATAAATGAACATCTTTTATTAATTTTGGCTTTAATCATATTTATTTAATTACTGTAATAGTGTTTGTGATGTATATTCACTAATCAATCAATACATGTAAAAAATAGCCTCCACACCATGTTTCTTTGTCAGTGTACTATTTTTTGCCGGAACTACTTAAAGGATTCTCCATCAGTCTAAAAGTACCTATAAATGCTGAATGTACCTGCAATTTTTTATGCTATTAATTATTTAGCTGTTCTATTCTATTATATATACACTATTCTAACTTATAATACTAATAGAAAATAGCTTTTAGTTTAGGCTCAGAAGGGCTAGAACCCAGAGCCGTTAAGCCAGATTAAAAAAATAGCGTTTAGTTTCTTTTTAGGTTATTGTGATATTCATATTTTAATTTCTCAGTATTCCCGTTAGATGCGATAAAACTAATATTAATTTTGTAATCTATAGATTATAAGGAATAAATCGACATACATTTCATTAAGTGTCCCTAAAATTTGTAGTGGGCTCATTCTTCATACAAAATGAAATTGTCTCCTTTATGGTGTGATCGCCTTAATTAGGACCCTTACTTACCTTTGTGTTTGTTTAGTAACTTAGTTATTTTAGGTGTCTTTTGGAAGAATGTATATTTACTAGAGCAGTCGAAAGTCGTTGGTAGTGTCTTATAATTATTTTAAGCTAAAGAACCCCGTTCACGACGACAGGGCTCAAAATGGTTAAAAACATTAAATAGTCCCTATGCCACTTGTATCAGGTTCACATCAGTTAATTCCTTATTAATTAATCCCTTCCCGCTTGGAAAAGACTCACAATATTTATGTCATTTTTGGTTAGTTAACAAACGTCATGGATAATGACGAGAGTGAGAGAGATAGCAATAGTCTGGTTTATCCTCTTGGCGCATTGTTATTGAAGGTAAAAGAGTTGCGCCTACGTTTACAACCCATGATCCGCAAGATCGATCGCAAATTTAATTAAATTTAAATTAAACATAAAAACTCCAAATGCTTAAATCTTAGCTTTCTTGCAGTCATTTTTGGTAAGTAAACAAACTAATTAACCTTGGGAATGATAAAATGGCCAAACAAAATTTTGAAATTAGATGGCTAATTTTAAGAATTTTTCACCTCGCTGTCTTTGAAGACCTATTTTAGCTAAAGTAGCTCATTAAGTACAACTTTTTTTTAATTATGATGAAAGTTTAGAGTCTGGAAAATTATTGAGACCTACTTAGGAACAACCAAGTTACCTGTTTAGATTTTTAATATTTTAAAGTTGAAAATTTGAGTAATAATTCACCGAACGTAAATTTTTCACTTTACACGAACATTTTCATAATTTTCATAAAAGCTACGAAGCTGATTATTTTAAGCATAAAAGTACAGCCCATGACAATTCAGTTGCAAAAAAACTCGAAAACGCCTTCTACTTTTTTTTTAAAAAAATTTAAGTTGTTCAGGTCGAAAATTCTCAAAAATTCAGAAAAAATCATAACTCGAAAACTGGTATACTGGATCCTGTAATTAATAAAATTAAAACTAAGCCCAAGCATACCACTGCAAGACTTCAAGACACAGTTAGTTCATTCTGCGTAGATCGGACCAAAATTAATAATTAAAAAGCTGAAGGTACTCCGGATTAACTCTGACATCGGGACGTCAATCACCTCAGTCCCCCGTGACCATGGGTGCTGTAAAGCACCCGAAACGTCGGAAATTAATAAAAATAAGTTAATTAAACGCGATATAATCCGTAAAAGTAGTTTTATTTAATATTTTATTCAATATAGATTATTACACAATACTTAATGAAAGTCATTTTTTTACCACTGGTTCGGAAAATACCTCTATCATGGGAAGAACCAGCAAGAAACTCAGCGGGATTTTTTTAAACATATTTCACTTCACAATATATTCATTTTTTGATTGTACAAATTGGACCTACTTATGCAATAAGGAACCAACCCACAACCTATCAAAATTTGAACTAAGTACGTAGTGCTTTAAAAATGCACCTTCTATCATGTCTGTAAAAATCAAAGTGATATGACAATTATTTCGCGAGTTATCACTACCTACTCAAGGAACCAACTCTAAAAACTACAGTTTATTATTAAACTAAAGCGATCCATGTTCCATGGTAACGTGGTAAAAATTCGAATTAACAATTCTTTGTTTTTGTTAAAAGATCCACGTGGTATGGTTCCACTTTGCAAAATGTACTTAGAGTCTTTTAAAGGGACCAAGTCACATGGTTCTAGTTTGCAAAATAAGCTTTGCTTATTTTAAAGATATCAAGTCGCATGGTTTTAGTTTGCAAAACAAACTAAACGTTTGCTTTGTTTTTTGTGCAGAACCATGGCACATGGCTCTGTTTTAATTAATTGCGTCTGCTACTAGGTAGAAACTAATGTAACGTGGTTCTTTTAGTTAAAATAGAAATATCAAGAAATTGAATTTAAAATCATTTGATTATGTAAGATTTAAAAAAAAATGAATTTTTGCTGAAATTTATTTTTTTAAATAGCACTAGTAGTTTTTTTTTATATAAGTAACCTTGCAACTTTTTGATGACTTGGCAACATTATTTTAGTTTATACGTAAGCGAAGTTTATTCCTAACTGACTGACCTACTTATGCAATAAGGAACCAATCCAAACAATGATAGTTTTGAGAAAATAAGGTTTTAAATAAAATAGTGTAAAGAAAACGAACTATCTATCATAAAAACTCTGAACTTTGCAGTGTGATGAATGAAGCCGTCCTATATGTGTTTATTTAAAAAGTTTCGTTACTTCTGAAAAAAAGTGTTTTTTTCTTTTATTTAAAAATATATCTCGTTCCTTTGTGAAAAAATGCACTTATGTGGGTTGGTTCCTTTCAGCATTTAGTGATTTCAAGGAAAAATAAATTAATTTCTCGTATTTCTCCATAAATTTATTAAAACATAAAATCGTAATAATGTAATGTAATTTGTCCATCATAAGACATTAGACAGTAAAGTACTTTTCATCTTAAAAATTATTTCACACCAACTTCTTCTTCAAGCTATATATATATATATGGCCTGAAAACTAATATATATATACACAAAGGATGGGAAACAACGTGAAGCGCTTAATCTTATGGAGCGACACTTGTGGCGGGCAAAACCGCAACATAAAACTAGTTTTAATGTTAACGGCCACATTAAATGAACATCCATCTATAGAAGAAATCAACATTCGATTTCTTGAATCAGGAAATAGAAACAATCCCTTAAAAGTACACAGAATGAAAGCTTCAGATTTTTTATCTACCTGAATATAAGAAAAAAACACAACAAATAGAAAAAAGACCGTCGACGGAAAAAAGGTTTTATGGCTTTCAACTAAAGAAATAATGCTAAGGAAAAATGAAATGAATTACATATACATGTGAAGCAGCTTCGCCGAAGATTTCAATAAGATTAACATAAAAAAGAGTGTTCGAAGCAGGACAAGTCTTGAGATATCTAAGGAGGTGATGGAACCTCTTTGGCCGAATGGAACAACCATTGCTGACGCAAAGTTAAAGGACCTAAAAAGCATCAATACGCCCACAAATTGGCGGAATTATGTTAATCTTGTCGGAGATGACCAAATTGAGGACGACCTGGAAGGCTTTTCAGGCCATATAGATAGCTTGAAGAAGAAGTTGGTGTAAAATAATTTTTAAGATGAAAAGTACTTTACTGTCTAATGTCTTATGATGGACATATTACATTACATTATAACTGTGTACGATTTTATGTTTTAATAAATTTATGGAGAAATATGAGAAATTAGTTTATTTTTCCTGAACATGACTATATGCTGAAAGGAAGCAACCCACATAAGTGAATTTTTGCAAAAAGGAACCAGATATATTTTTAAATAAAAACACTTTTTCAGAAGTAACGAAACTTTAAATAAACACATATAAGACGGCTTCATTCATCACACTGCAAAGTTCAGAGTTTTTATGATAGATAATTCGTTTTCTTTACACAACTTTATTTAAAACCTAATTTTCTCAAAACTATCATTGTGTGGGTTGGTTCCTTTTTGCATAAGTAGGTCCAATTTGAAATGAGTTTTAATAGAACAAGCATGGTGGCGATTACCTCATTCCCAGGGTTTTTTTCACTTATGTATTCTTTGATATTATAATAACACTTTTTGTACAATTTTTCTTAAATAAAACATTTAAGCTTGTTTATTGACACAATTTGTACATTTTCTGGGATTTTGTTGTAAAAGCGTATACATTTCCCCATTAATGAATTACTAATTCTATGGAGTCGAGTAACTGGCATTACAAGCTTAAGTTTGTTCCTAGTGCTTAAAGTATGAACATCTTTATTCTCTTCAAAGCTATTTATGTTTTTATATACATACATTACATTTTTATATATTGCGATGTTAAAGTTAATATGTTTATTTTTAAATTTTTGTCTAAGGGACTCATTACAATTTAAGTTATAAGTCGCCCGTACGGCTTTCTTTTCCACAACAAATATAGCTTCGATGTCAGTCGTATTACCCTATAGCAAAATTTCATAAGACATCACGCTATGAAAGTAACTAAAAAAATTAATCTAGCTGTCTCAACATTGGTGAGATTGCTAATATTTCTTATAGCATATGCTGCAGAACTAAGTCTGCTTGCTAATTTAGATATTATATGGGGGCCCATTGAAGCTTCGCGTCAATAGTAATACCAAGAAAAACAGTGGTATCCACAAGACTCAACTCCTCCCCATTAAAGAGCACATTGGTATTTGAATGTTTAACATTAGGTATTGTAAATTTAATACATTTTGTCTTATTGCCGTTTAAGAGCAAATTGTTGGCGTTAAACCAATGTATTAATTTCGATAAGCATTATTTACATTGTCAAAATTAATTGACCGTCGTTTGAGTTTGAAAATTAAAGAGATATCATCAGCAAATAATACTATATATATCGTGACTGTCCTACTATATATAATCGTGATTGTCGCCTACAAGATAAGGTAAGTTATTAATATAGACTAAGAACAAGAATGGGCCGAGAATCGAGCCCTGAGGAACGCCCATTGATACTACTGATCAAGAGGAACCTTTACCATTGATAACGACTTTTTGAGTGCTGTTATTTAAAGTTGAAATAATAAGTCTAAGCGCAATTCTAAGTGGTAGAGCCACGCTGCATCTATATTATAGTTGTAGCACAAATGGGTTGGCTCGACCGGGGAAGGACCACACTCTCATAGAATATCAGCATAAAATAGTAGCTTAATGCTGCTGTGTTAAGCATGGTAAGTGTAGAGAACCGAGACCCTTTTTGAAATTAATGTATTTTAACTTTATGCTTATTAATATATTTTATAATTAATAAAAAGATATTTTTGAATGTATTTATATTGAATTTAATTATTATTTATTATTAATAATAATAATGCATCGTCACACGTTCAAAGTTTCGCAGGTGACACAGGTAAGATTTTTGATTTTCCTAATACACTGTCTTTCGTTTAAGCAGGTTTCTTGTTTATGAAATCCATTAGAACTTCGTTTATGCACATATTATTTTGCATCAGCTTCCCACCAGAGGCTCTAAGATATCGTAATAGATCACAAATCATATTCTGTTTCACTCGTATTGTCAAACAAAAAATAAGGCTACAAATGCGTCGTCACTTGAGGACGAAGATGGAATGCTTCACAGCCTCTAATTATAATGGATATCTATACCCCTTGACCGAAATACGGCAGTGCAAGCACTGCAGCTTTTTTATCTAGACGGACACACACAGTTCACACAGTTTTTTGAAGTGAAAACTTCTTTAGGCACGCTGGGCACCTTTGGGATGGGAAAAAATCACTGAACTAGCGTGATCGTCAATTTTGAAAATCCAATTGATTAAATTTTATAAATTTAATATGTATTTATAAATATGTTTGTATTATGTAGATAATAATCATTATTTTTCATATAAAACAGCGCAATTAATGAAAATGTTATTAATATATTAATACGTTGATAAAAATAATTTATAAAAAAAAATGATTCGTTAAAAATATTTCTTAACAACCCACAAATAATGTTTACAAGTTTGTAAAGCTAAGAAATGACAATGAGAAGAAACGTCCCCACCATCCAACAGATTTGAAATAAGTGTCATTTGAAGCGTCTAGCAGGATAGATATTTTTTTACTATGGCGACGTACTTCAAATACGTGGGATTTAGGTTTTATAAAATATATTGTTTTTTATATAAATATTTTTTTTACTAACACATTACAATTACAATTACATTGCGCAATAAAAAATAGTAATACGCTAATAGCGTCGCATATGAAGGTGCGGGTTTGAACTTGTCGGGACGTGCGCAGAGATCCCGCGTCGCCTTCACCTCCCCGGGGATCGCCGCACACGCACCTACCAACCAGGTAGTCGGAGTTGTCATCGTTATTCGCTACTCTCGTGGTTAACACTTGACCTTTGCTTGTTTACCGGACTGTGAGAATATCTTTGTGATTTGCCTTGGCACGTTAAAGGACTTTGATTTTGAGAACGTTTTGGCACAATTATGAATACAGGACGCTATAGGACGTTAAAAATAACGAGAGAATGTTTAACACAAGATTTCGTTAATAGACATCTTGGTCTAGATCATCTCTCTAGAGAAAATGTTTTAGAAAGGAACTTACTGATACCTAAAGAGTTGTTTGGTGATGAGCAAAATACTAAAGCTATTTTGATATTTGATGGAACGTACATATATATTGAAAAAAGCTCCAATTTTTTATTTCAGCGCCAATCTTACAGCCATCACAAGTTTCGGAATCTTTTAAAACCTTTTATAATTGTGAGCAGTGATGGCTACATAATAGACGTACTCGGTCCATTCCGGGCTACAACATCTGATGCTACCATTATGCAGTCATTAATGAATGAAGAAAATCCATTGCATTGGTTTTTAAACAGTGGCGATGTTTTTATAGTAGATAGGGGCTTTAGAGATAGCATTGGTTATATCCAGTCTTGTGGCTATGAAGTCCACATGCCACCTACAAAGGACCGGAACGCTAGTCAGCTGTCAACAGACCAGGCAAATAAGTCCCGATTGGTTACGATTTGCAGATGGGTTGTTGAGGCGGTCAACGGCAAGTTTAAAAATAGGTTCAGGTTGTTGCGACAAACGTATTTTAACCGTGCATTAAGCCATATGTTCTGTGACTTTAAAATCGCAGCGGCTATAATAAACGCCTATTATCAAGTCGCTGTTGACAACAAACTCGCCGCCGATATCATAAATATAATTCATTCTAGAATGAACATGCTCAATCATTTGCATGATTATGTGCATATGAAAAATCTTAACAGACAGAGAGTGCCTTTTGAAGCCATGCAAGCAAATATCTCTAACTTCGAAGACTTCCCACGTTTATCTGAAGATGAAGTGTTTCTTTTTGCGCTGGGGAGCTATCACATTAAGCTTGCCAAGTTTTACTGCGCCGAACACCTTCGCGATGGCCTTTATAATATAGAATTATACCGTGATAACGAGTTAAACGATTTACAGCGATGCAATATCCTGCTAAATAATGTTTGGCTAGTCAGAGTACGGATTCAGTCGTGCCATGTCCGTTCACGTATTTATATAGTTATATTTTAATTAACCGGGATTTGGCTGACAGACATGCTATTGCTCATTGGTACTGCACTTGCCTTACAGGCAACCGCACTGTGGGAAGTTGTGCGCACATAATATCCATTGTATGGTATATGGGGTTAGGGCGTCATATTGACTTTAATGCACCAGCACAAATGCTTGATAATATTGTAATAGATGATTTAATGTAATTATTAGTACAGTACAGAGCACGTCAAGCTTGACACTTTAGACTAGCCTTGTTTTGTATGGCACGCAGTATAAATCAGAGCTTAACTTAAGCTAGTAGTGTATCGTCTGATATGCTTTTGGCTGTAGTAATGAGTTAATAGGTACATATATTATTTAAGCACTATTATTATTACTCAGTGATTTTAAGTTTGAGAACCAAGTAATTTTTTTAATATAGAATCGTCCTTGTTTATGTGAAATATGCTTTTTCGTTTGATAAAAAAAATATTTTGTTTAAAAATAAATACATTTTTGCCAAAAGTTTTTTTTATTATAAATAAAACCCATAGTTTTTACACAGGTACTTTAGGCTTTTTTGGGTCCCAATGAACAAATTGACACGTATCCCATGACTGTTGTAGGGTGGGGACGGGGTTCATACAAAATCCCCCATGTCCCTTTTCTTTTCTGGCATGCAGTCCTACAACTGACAGTTTATTTTATTTTTAGTTATTATTAGGAAGACGCTGTTGCCCATCTCTTGGTTTGTTTCTCCTTGTCGTATTTTACGATACCCACGAGACGAGATGGAGTAGGTAGTGGATATTCTTACAGCGCCACCACACGGTATTTTTTTATAAAATAAATGTGACAAAACGAGCGCACAGTCCACCTGCTGGTAAGGGGATGCTGTGGCCCATTGACATCTACCATCAATTATAGCCTATAAAAGTCCACTGCTGAACATAGGCCTCCCCCATAGATTGCCTCATAGGGGCGGATTTTGCCATAGTTGACACGCTTGACGAGCGGGTTGTCTACTGCTATTTTTTTTATTAATTTGGGTTGTTATCAGGCAGATGCTGCTGCCCGTCACCTGTTTTAATTTCCCTCTGTTACGACACCCACAGTACGACATGGGGTAGTAGATATTCTTACACCACCACTACACAGCACTAGTCATCTACATTTATCCTCAATTAAGAATCAAAATGCAGATGCATTGTCACCTCTGAGGACCGAGATGTAATGCCTCGTTTACAGTAAAAAGAGTCTCCGGTTCTCTACACTTCGGTTCTAAGCACAGCAGCGTTAAGCTGCTATTTTAAGCTAACATTCTGTGAGAGCGTGATACTACCCCGGTCGAGCTGACCCATTCGTGCTACAGCCATAATATACGAGTAGCTGCAGCGTGACTCTACCACGTATAAAATAATTTTAAATCAAAACTCCACGTACAAATCCACGTATAAAAAATTAATCTATTTTCAGTAAAAATAAAAATTTTGTTTGTCATTTTAATTTTATTCAATAAAAGATAGTAAGGTGACAGGTGACAGTGAGTGATAAGTGTTCTTAAAATATAAATAAATTCTTATGACGTGTCGTTTAAACGAAACTGACGCTCAGACAAATTTCAATTGTCTTAAGAGGATTCTTAAATTTAGGACTCATTAGTAAAGCGAGGCAAAGGAATATTAGAGTTAAGTCCTAAATAAGAAAATTCAGAGTTATAAATAATTCCTTACCGGCAAACCTTGGCTTAGAATTAATCGTAAGTTAGTTTAATATTCATTCAATTCTAAAGTGATTTCCTTTGTTCAGGAGTTGTCAAAATAAAATCTAATTGACATCATAATTAACTTCAATTAGTCCTTAGAAGGTTGGTTGAATTGGGGTTATTTTAAATGCAGAAACAACTTTATAATACTATTGGAGGACTTTGAATACAGGATATGATATTATTATAGTGCTTCGATTATACGAGCAAACACAAAGGCACGGACTATTACCAACCTCCAAACTTATCCATAATAGATGTAAAGCTTACTGTTATATCGGAGAACGACTCCATATATTGGGAAGTAAATTGGAAAAAACGCTAAAATTAAATAAAACTGAGTTATAACAACCGTAGTAGAGAGTATAATAGTAGTATTAGAGAGTAGTTTTTACTTTAGTTAAGCTTTGCAGTCATACGGAATAGACACGGCGGCCAAAAGTACTTAAGTCAATTTAAGCGCTAAATTCTAAAAAGTCACAGCAATCGTGTTTTTGTATCATCCGTCGACTGGAAGAAGCACGTAAGTCTCCGACGCTTAATTTAGACGCAACAGCCGACTGTACCATATAACTTATGTTTTATCAACATTTCGAGCGGCGACAAAAATTACTTAAATTGACTTATGTTCTTTTATACTGCAAGCTGACTTAAGTGCTTTTAACTTCCGAGTCTAGAACTGTTCTCGATGTTCAGTTTACAGTGCATCCATATAGACCACTCACGTTCAAGTTCGACGTTAAGTTTGCATGAAACCGCACCAGTTGAAACCATGGCGTCTCTCGCTTATTGCTCCAACTAATGTCATGGATACTTGCCCGTCATACACACGTTCAAGTTTACATGACGCTGCAAGCTTGATCAAGTCGGCAGAATAGAAATTCAATTTTTTCTTCAAGTAGACTTGTCATACACACTGATAGCCATACACCGTCAAGTCTACCGGATGCAACTTCAAGCGCGATGCAAATTTGACGGTAAACTGGATCGTGTATGGCATCCATAAAGATTTTATTAATTTAATACTTGTTTTCTGTTAAAAATGAATACTTATTCGATTAAAATAAATGTGTAAAAATAAATAGTGTAAAACTTCTTAAAATAACATAAATATAATGTTTGATTATTATACTTTTTTGTTTCATTATATGAAACAAATTTTTGCGGATTCCATCGCGTTTAATTTAACTTTTTAATTCCCAACATTTCATTTCTCTTCAAAATTACTATTTATTCGATATATATATTATATCTAAATGGTGATAAAAAACATCGACAAAAATCGATATATCGTTCATATACTTCCATGTTTTTAAAATCGATCGAAAATATCGATGTTCTAATATCGATGTTTTTATGAGCGATGTTGGATCCCTACCGCCATACCAATATTCTCAAGATATGGTGTCTATCTACTTAGACGCCTTGAGATACTATCGCCAACTGTGTCCTGGCTCAAGTTGCCGTCAAAATCTCCCAAGGGCTGCGCAATGTGACGCATCAACATATTGTAAAGCGGTGTACTATATAGGATTATTATCATTTGATACCGAGATAAATGAAAACATGGCTTAAAAGACAAACATCCAAGCCAAAATCTTGAAAATAAATAAATAAAAACATGGCTTAAAATACAATATAGCTAGAAGAACCGACAACTATGGGGAAGAAATGTTTTTGAGTGGCAGCCTCGTACCGCCAGGCGAAGTGTAGGGCGTCCCCCCACTAGATGGAGTGACGACCTGGTAGTACATGCAGGAAGTCAATGGATGCAGGTGGCTCGGGACCGCGCTTTGTGGCGTTCCTAGGGGGAGGCCGATGTTCAGCAGTGGACTTGTGAAGGGCTGTAATGATGATAATGATGATGATGACGGATGCAAAGCGAGTGCACAGTCCACCTGATGGAAAATGGATGCTGTGTCATATATATCTAAATCTATCCTCGATTAAGAATGAAAATACAAAAGTATCATCACCCCTGAGGACTAAGATGGTATGTCTCGTTACCAGTAAAAAGGGTCTCAGAATTAGAATAATAGCAGAATTACGCTGCTGTTTCACGCTGTTAGTTTGAAGGTCTGGTTCTTCCCCGGGCAAGCAGAACCATTCGTTCTAAAGCCATAGAACGCTGCATGCTGGCAAATTGATGGAATTAACAGTGCACTTGTGCCTGTGTATACACTCTGGCACTATAATCCTGTCCTACGCAGATGGCTTGTCTCCGTTGAGGCTGGCCGCCGTGACTGAAATTCGGTCTTGAGGACATTATTATTATAATCATATTATAGCATCATAATGCGTTCAAAGTGTAAAATGTACGCGCCACTATGCCCCCCCTTAATACCTTCGACTCACGCTTTAGGCGTAGATGTCTCGAAGGTAGGGTCTTAGGGACATCTACGCCTAAGGCCTGACATTATCATACGTAAATGATCATAGTTAAAAAAACGCGAATTCTTATATTTACGCGAAGTCTACACATTGAATAAAAATAATTTTATTGATTTAATTGCGTTTATTGTTTTCAACATTTGTTTTGGGAAGTATTTAGCTTTTAACATTGGGAATCAAAATTAGGTTAAATAAGAGTAATTGTTTAGACGATTAAATTTAGTTTCTATGACGAACAACAGTTGGCGCCACAAGTGGAAAGAGTTTTAATTTAGAATTTTTATGACAAATATGTAGAAAAAACAATGTGACGTTTAACAAAATAAAATATGACGAGGATAAATTATGTGCAGTGTTTAATTTTAAATAAGTAGTGGTGTAAACATTGGTCCTACGAGTTTCGGATAAAGTTAATTACAGTGACTATAGAAATTATGCGCTAAGTCTGAAAAAATTTCCACAATAACTTACGAAAAGTACTCCAATATAAATCAGTAAAATAATACTTAGAAATTGATTTGATGATATAATTTACACAATAGCAATGATTGATGTATGCAACGAATTATTAGAACAAATAACTAAGTTATATACAAATTATAAAAGACATACTACAATTCGTCATACAATTAGTTATGTTGAAACTAGAAGTGAGTTATTACAAGATTATTGGCAAAAATTTACATCGGAATATATGTCATTAATTCGTACAGATATGAGTAAAGAGGAAAAGAAAATGTTGAAAGAATTATACTCTCAAACCGAAGAATTATACTTAGAGTTTAAAACAATTTTAAAAGAAAATATCTCGTCACATAATTCTACATCAATATCTCACAGTTCACCTACTGCAAGTACTAGCCTTTCACAAACAAAGTTACCACCCATCAATCTTCCTACGTTCTATGGTCATTATCGAGATTGGCTTAATTTTAAAGATCTGTTCAGTTCATTGATACATAATGAAAAGGGACTAAGTGACATCCAAAAACATCACTATTTAAGATCAAGTTTATCAGGTGAAGCTGAGCAACTGCTTCGTCATTTCGATATCACTGCTGCTAATTACCAGAAGTAAAGTAATAAGAAGAAGTATAGTAATAAGAGGATAATTATAAACACTATATTGACACGATTAATTAATCAAAAGAGAAACTCATCGTAGAATACTCAAAAGATTTAAAGGAACTCTTAGATACCACAAATGAATGTCTCAACAGTCTGGCTAATTTGGATATCGATACTACTACTTGGGATCCTATGATAGTACATATTGTCATATCTAAATTAGATATTGAAACTCACAAGTGTTGGGAACAATCATTGGGGTCTTCTACGGATCTACCTAAGTATAACGCGTTAACCTCTTATTTAGAAGGACGCTTTAGAGCGATGGAGATGGTACGAGAATGTTCAGAAAAAGAAAAAGGAATCATCACAGGTTAATCCACACATGACAGGTAAAACAAAACCGATTATCTATAAAGCCTTTTCTGCTGAAGTTAATGCTGAATGCACTTATTGTAAAAGCATCATCATTTGTTACTGCACAGATTTACACAATTGGATGTAGATCAACGTAGAGAATTCGTTAAGAATAACGCATTGTTTCAATTGCCTAGTGAAAGGACATTCTATCAAGTTTTAGACAAGATACAACTTGTAAAAATGTAACAAAAACATCACACTTTATTGCACTCGACTACACGCTGCTAAAACTATAATTGTAGAACCTGCGAGCACATCTGAAAAACAAAACATGTTGAAGACTTACCAAACGTCACGAGCTTAAGTCCCGTAAATGAAAACCAAGTTGTTCTTGCAACAGCATTGATTGGTGTGAAAACAGAAACAGTAATCTAACGCATCTGCGAGTTCTTGTAGATCAAGGCTCTCAGGCAACTTTTATTACAGAATCTGCTGTACAGCTTTTAGGTTTAAAGGACACAATATGAAGCAAATATTACAGGTATAAAAACGCTATTAAAGCACAACATATAGTTCATTTTGATATTCACTCAATATTAGATTCAAAGTATGTAATGCAGGTTAAAGCTCATGTACTACCGAAATGACACCATTATTGCCTTCATATGAATTAAGTATTTCACAATGGCCTGGTATTATGAAGCTAAAGTTAGCAGACCCGCGATTATACAAGCCAGAGGCCCATCGATATTTTGTTGGAGCAGAAGTATATGCTTCAATTATACTAGAAGGTTTACACAAATATAGCTCTCTCATTACAAAACTCACGGTTGGGATGGTTAGTGTCAGGCGCTACCCAGACACAAATGGATCGACTTGTACATACAATGGTAGTTACAACAAATTTAGTAGAGGTTGATCAATTATTACGCAAGTTTTGGGAGATAGAAGAATACAAACCACTTGAGAAATCTTTATCACAACTTGATCAACAATGTGAAGAACACTATGTAAAACATACACGAAACAATAACGGGCGCTACGTGGTGCGCACCATTCAAAGATTCACATGAAAATAATCTAGGTGATTCAAGACAAATAGCACTCACTAGACTTTATCACATGGAGAAAAGTTCAGACAAAACCTAAATTTCGACAAGATTACATAGATTTTATAGACCAATACCAAAATTTAAATCACATGGAGATGTAGATCTATTAAGAAAAGCCCAAACACAAGATCTATTATCTACCACACCATGCAGTAATAAGGAGTCCAGCACTACTACTAAACTAAGAGTTGTCTTTGATGGCACAGCACAACCATCTAATGGAACAGCATTGAATAATGAGTTACTAGTCGGACCACCACAACAAGACTTAAGAGATTTAATTATTCGTTGGCACTCACAAAATCTGTTTATTAGCTGACATAAAACAAATGTATAGACAAATATTAGTTGCGAAAGAGACATTGACTATCAGCGTATTCTGGCGTAAGTCACCTCTAGACAAGATTGTAGAAAAACGTTTACTTACAGTTACATATGGAACTGCTTGTGCTCCGTTTCTAGCCATTCGTACTCTTAAACAACTAGCACAAGATGGACAACTGAGTTCCAGATTTAGTTGATATTATGAATAATGATTTCTATATGGACGACTTACTAACCGGTTCGAATGACGAGGAACAGGCGAAAGTCTACAAAGGAAAATTACTCAAGTGATGTTTAAAGGTAAATTTGAAATGCATAAATGGGCATCTAATAGTGCCAGTTTTAAGAGAAATTCCAAGTTCACGTAAAGTAACTAATGAAACTGTTGAAATAACTATGGATAATACTATCAAGGCTCTTGGAATACGATGGAATATGCTCAAATATGTTTTTGAACTAAAAATTGATATTGCTACTTGTTGAATATTGATATATACTTAGGGAGTGACAAGGGCGATACGTCAATTAGACAAGCTGGTTAATTGCACACTGGTTTAATGAGACAGCGACCGTTCGGTGGGGACGCAGCCCGCACACCTTACACACACATAGACATACACAACATCCTCCACCTTATAGCTAACATAATATACAAAATTAATAAGTACATATAAAATATGGAAGATTTTCCAAGCTATGAACAACATAGATCACGTAGGAAACGTAAGCCTCCATCTAGGTATCCTCCTGTTCCGATGTCGGCGTGAGAATATCGGACTTATAGCTTGTCTTCTTCGGTAGGGGCGCACGGAGCGGATCTTCAGGCACTCGCTAATATGTGTCCTTGCCAGGTCTGGTTCCGTTGTCCCGTCCTTCCTCCTACATCAGCTGTGGTTCCAGGCTGGACTCCGTCGCTAGAAGCAATAGCGGTCAGCTCGTCGGGCACCACATCCGGATCCCATCGCCGGTCATCTCTAGCCAGTGAGTATAACTGTCTAACTGATCGACATGTCTTGTGACTTCGCAGTTATATTGAGGTACGTATATTCCATACATTACGTTTCCAATTTTTCTTTTCACTATGCCTTCGATCCAACAGAATTTTTATTGTCTATATTTTTGTGTGAACTTTGTCATTAATTCTTAATTCTGATCTTTGTGTCCCTTTATAATTATGGGCCTGTAATAACTGATTATGTTCCACTGTTTTAACGAGGTCTGTGGACGCGGGAGACGACGCTAGTGGGTTTAATAAATCTAGGCGTGAACGTAACGCGCGCCCGTAGACGAGTTCTGCTGGTGACTTGTTCGTGGTACTGTTTTTAGAGTTCCTATAGTCAAATAAAAATTTTGACATTTTTTCTTGAACTATTTTTTTATTTACGCTTTGTAAAATAATACCCTTAAGGCCCCTTTTAACAATTTTAACAAAACTTTCTGCTTGTCCGTTACTACTTGGATGATACACCGGGGATAATATGTGTTTTATACCGTTTTGTACACAAAAATTCTTAAACTCCTGAGACGTGAAAGAGGTCCCATTGTCACTCACCAACGTATGAGGCACTGAACAGGACATAAAATCGTATAATCTATTAATAACAGCTTTGGAATTATAAAGTATTCATACTATAACATTCAACCCATTTACTGTAAGCGTCTACAATAATCAAATACATAAAATTGTTGAATGGACCTAGAAAGTCAAGATGGACCCGATGAAATGGATGCGGTGGCAAGGGCCAGGGAGCGAGGGATGCGTGCGGTGGTGCGGGCCGTAGCGCTGCGCAGACGCTGCAAGCGCCTGCCAGCTGCTCCAGCGCTGCATCACTCCGGGAACCATAAACGTTTACGTGCCTCCGCTTTCATTTTATCCACCCCGAAATGAGAACTATGCAATTTCTTACATATCAACTCTTGAAGTGATACTGCAATCACAACTTTATGGCCGCGCATTAAGACACCGTTTTCATAAGATAGTTGATATCTACAATTGTAAAAGGATTTTAAATCTAAATCATTATTTTTCTTGCCACCCATGCTTAACGCGACACAGAACCGCGTCGTTGCTCGTCTCACGCTGTAAATCTCTCAGCGTCACCGGCAGACCACCCTCGACTGCAAATTTAGGCAGCGCGATCTTCGCACGCCGCGAGCTCGTCTAACTCACTAGCGGGCGTCCTCATTGACTCGAGGCGCGATATGGACGCAGAGGGACACGCTCTGGACAAGTAATCCGCGCTGTTATGTTTGCTACTGATATATTCGATTTTATAATTATAGGCCGCTAGAAACATCGCATAACGCTGTAGTCGGTTGGCGGAGACCTCGGGAATGCCTTTATGAGGCCCGAATATAGTCAATAGAGGCTTATGGTCTGTTCCATCCAAATACTGATGAAAACGTCTTACCCCATAAATAATGGCCGTTGCCTCTTTCTGGATTTGTGCGTAATTTTTTTCAGCAACTGTAAGCGTTCGCGAGGCGTAAGATATGGGTCTTTCTAATCGGTCGTCACCTATCTGAGACAATACAGCCCCTAACCCTGTTGGAGACGCATCAACTGTTAATATTAACTCGGCATTCGGGTTAAAGTGGGTTAAAATTTTGTCACTAGCGAGATATTTTTATTTTACTAAACGCATCGTCATGTACAGAAGTCCACTCCATTTAGATTTTTTATTTAATAAGTTGTAGAGGGGACTTAGACGATGCGTTCGGCATGAAGTTACGATAATAATTCGCTAAACCAAGGAAAGACTGCAATTGTAACACATTATTCGGCTTAGGCGCTTCGAGAATGGCTTTTACCTTCTCTGGCGATTTCCTAACCCCAGTTTTGTCTATCACGTGACCCAGATAAGAAATCTCGTCTTTAAAGAACTCACACTTATTCATTTGAACAGTCAATCCTGCGTCGTCTAAACGCTGTAAAACAGCCATAAGCCTTTGTTCATGTTGAACTTTGCTTTTGCCCGTAATTAGGATATCATCAAGCAAAAATATTATTCCCTCAATCCCAGCGAGCAAACACTCCATCGCACGCTGAAAGACTGATGGAGCAGATGCCAGACCAAAGACCAACCGAGTAAAATTAAAAAGACCGCGGTGTGTATTCTGTGACATGTGACTTTCTGTGATTTATCGCTAACACGAACTGATTGTAGGCCATAGATAAATCAATTTTACTAAACTGTACGCCATCGTGTAATTTTGCCAATAAATCGCTTACTGTGGGTAAAGGATACTGGTCTACTATTAACTGTTTATTAATAGTAACCGAATAATCGGCACACAAACGGATGCTACCGTCCTTTTTCAATACCGGCACTATCGGTGAAGCAGTGTCTGAGTGCTCGACAGGTTTTAAAATGCCTAACGCCAACAAACGATCTATCTCTTTGTCTATTATTTCTTTTAGGGCATATGGTACGGGTCTAGCTTTGAAAAGATAGGTTTTGCGTCCGGTTTTAAATGTAAATCAACAGTATACTTATTAAATGACCCAAACTAGAAAAACATTAGGAATTTTGATCATAATTTCTTTACTATTATTTCGTGGCAATCACCTTGCTCTTGCGTGTATACGTATGCATGAGCAGCCACGCACAACGACTGGCTGCGCATGCGCTAGTTCTAAATTAAAAACGAATGAAGTCCCTGCCCAGAAGCGACGGTCCGCCATTGCGCAATTCATACACATAGGTATGCGAGATCCCACTATATTCTATAGGTAATGAAACTAACCCGATGGTTTCCTGTGTTCGCGTATAACTTAATAGCTTTTTGTTGGTGGCTGACAATGGCAAATGATTAAATTTAGAAATATAAGTTTTTCAGAAATTACACTTACTGCCGAACCGCTATCTATTTCGAACTCTAAAGAAAGACCATTTATCATAACGCGTTCCATCATCGGTTTCCCAAACACCGAATATTGTAAAACACTCACAGTCGTCGTCTCCTTCGACCACAGTACCTTCCTCGACATATTTTATTCTGTCATCATAAGCGCATTTTCGTAAATGACCTTTCCTATTACACTTTTACTTGAGATTTTTATAGCGACTGATTGGATTTATGATTGGCATAACCACACATTGCACTTTTCCTTCTTGGAGATGTTGAATACGCCACCATCCGCGAATCGCTCGCACCGACATCACTCGCGCCCGCACCGCAACTGATGAAGCGTGACGTGCACAGCGCACGCTCTCCGCCAAGTTGATGGCCTTTGCCAGGGTCAACTCCGCTGATCTTGCGCGAATAGTTTGTCCCGCTCGTGTCCTGCCGCCATGCCCATGATGAATCTGTCCAACAGGGCTTCCAGTTCTTAAATTCTGACCGCCAATCCCTAATTCTGGCCGCCCACTGATTGACCTTCACCTGGTCGCTGAGTTGCCGCATAGAAAATTGATTTTCTGCAAACCCAACCTTTTGGTGTGAAGTGATCATCGAGGAGCTTAACTATTGCTCCGTAGCTCAACTCTTCCACCTTGCTGGGTAACGCCAGGTCATTAGCTAACGAACGTCGATTCATAGCGCACTCAACAATATCGCTCGCCGCTTACTGTTGCTTTGTCAGTTTCATTGGTTATGTCGTTCGCGATAAACCACTGATTCAATCGCGATTTATAACTGTTCCATTCGTGCGAAAGATGATCGAATGCTGATATAATGCCAAAAGTTACTCCCGTCGACATTTTAATGTAAATACGCGAGTTCGCGTCGCCGTGTTGAATATTGATATACTTAGGGGTGACAAGGGCGATACGTCAATTAGACAAGCTAGTTAATTGCACACTGGTTTAATGAGACAGCGACCGTTCGGTGGGGGACGCAGCCCACACACCCTTACACACATAGACATACACAACACTACTCAGAAAAAACCATCCACTAAAACTACAGTACTATCAGATATAGCAAAATGTTTTGACCCGTTAGGATTTTTAGGACCTGTTATAATAACTGCGAAAATCTTTAAAAATATGGTTAAGTGGTGTTAGTTGGACTGATGAACTTCCAACAGAACTTGCAAGTGAATGGGTTAGTTACAGAAATGAGTTGTCACAAATGGGTAAAATAGATTTAGAACGATGGATGCATATTACTTTTGATGGTTCAGAACAGTTAGAAGTTCATGGTTTCAGTGACGCATCTTGTTTAGCTTATGCTGCCGTTGTATACTTGAGAGTTTTAACTAAACAAAATGTATTTGTCTCAATCATCACTGCAAAAACTAAAGTTGCACCCGTGCGACAAGTTTCATTGCCACGGTTGGAACTTTGTGGAGCAGTTCTATTAGCCAAGCTAATCAAAGATGTAAAAGTAAGTCTCAAAGTTAATGATGAATTCATACATGCTTGGACCGATTCCACTATTGTTCTGTCTTGACTAAGGAAGAATCTAATGTATGGAAAACTTTTTGCAAATAGAACAACCGAGATAATAAATGTAATAAGTAGTGATCGGTGGCACCACATCAAGTCAGGAGATAACCAGCTGACTGCGCTTGAGAGCATTAGACCAGTTCTTTTAAGATTTAGATTTGTGGTGGCACGGACCAAAGTTCCTACGTCAAAGAGAGTACTTCCACCCCAAGTTGATATACCAGACACTAATCTTGAAATAAAACAAACAGTGCATACTAATGTTAACATAAATTCGGAACATACTGATATAAAAACTCAAGGTGTGGAAACTCTTCCTTATATTAACAGATATTCAAAATTACAAAAGCATATCCGTGTTACAGCTTATATGTTAAGATTTATTGAGAATTGTAAAACTGAAGTTCAATCATCAAGTAAAATTTTTTTACGTGGTAGAGCCATGCTGCAGCTATATTAATAGTATAGTTGTAGCACGAATGATCGGCTCGACCGAGGAAGGACCACGCTCTCACAGAATACCAACGTAAAATAGCAGCTTAATGCTGCTGTGTTTCGTATGGTGGTGTGAGAACCGGAGACCCTTTTACTGGAAAAGAGGCATTCTATCTTAGTCCTCACGGCTGGCAACGCATCTGCATTTAAATTCGCTAACGAAGATAGATGTAGATGTCTATGAGCAACAGCAACCACTTACCATCAGGTGGACTGTGTGCTCGTTTGTCACCTTATTCTATAAAAAATCACAACCTACATCATTTACTCAGTATTTGATGTTTCAAGAATTAGAAAAAAGCTCTAAAGGTATGTGTTCGTATCTCACAAGCACTCTATTTTGCAAAAGAAATGGAAATACTGAGAAGGAGTAACTTACCTAAAACAAGTAAATTAGCATCTTTATCGCTTTATTGATAAAATAATATTTTAAGAGCCTTAGGGCGACTGCGTAATCTCAATTTGTGATGATGCTAAAACTCAATATTGTTATCATCTAAATGTCATTTAACAAATTTAATTATTAGAGATTCACATCTTCAAGCTTTACACGGAGGTCCTCAACACACTAAATATAGTCCGTAACAAGTATTGGATAATCGGCGCAAAATTTTGATTAAAAACTTATTCGACAATGTCTCACTTGCTTTAAATACTCCTCTGCACGATTAGCCAATTAATGGGTGAACTACCTTTTTCGTGTTACTCCAGGTAAACCTTTCCGTTGCAGTGGAGTAGATTACATAGCCCAGTTACTTTAAAATTGTATCCTGGCAGATGTAAAAAACTTGTAAAGCCTATATATGTCTGTTTGTTTGCACAGTCACGAAGGCTATCTACCTTAGATTAGTGAGTGACTTATCCTCCGCTGCTTTTATCGCAGCTTTCGACAGTTTATTTCTCGACGTGGACATTGCAGTGATTTGTGGAGCGACTATGCAACAAACTTTATGGTGCCTCTAAGGAACTTGATTCTATGTTTAAAACAGAAGTCTACTGTAGTAGGGGAAATCGCTCAACTTTAGCTAATGACAACACGAACTGGCACTTTATCCACCAGGTTCTCTCACACTTTGGCGGATTATGGGAAGCTGGTGTAAAGTCCGTGGTCACTTAAAACGTGTTATTGGACAGACACTTTTAACTTTTGAAAAGTATGCCACGTTCTTGTCTCAAGTAGAATCTTGTGTCAATTCACGACCATTAACTCCTGTAAGTAGTTCAGTTGATGAGCCTTCTCCTATTACACCCGGACATTTTTGATTGGAGAAGCACTATCACTGTCCCAGAGGAAAACCTTGAAAATGTAAAATTATCTTATCTAAATCGATGGCCTACTTCAGCGAATGTTACAAAATTTGTGGACTCGTTGGGTTCAGAATACCACAACTCTTCAGCATCGTTACAAATAGTCAAATCAAAGTGATGAACCAGAAATTGGTACTGTCGTTTTAGTTAAGGATGAAAGGCTTCCTCCGGGAAAGTGGCTGTTAGGTCGTATTTTAGATAAGCATCCAGGAAAGGATGGTTATACTAGAATTGTTACATTGCAATTTAAAAATAATATTTTTAAAGACCTATCACAAAAATCTGTCCTCTTCCATAGATTTAATTAAGTGCATGCTAAACTGTATACTATGATTGAAATGGTATATTCTTTCTTTAATGTTATTTTACCTTGTCATTTTTAAGGACTATTAGTCCTTGGGCGCCGGAATGTTTAGACGATTAAATTTAGTTTCTATGACGAACAACAGTTGGCGCCACAAGTGGAAAGAGTTTAATTTAGAATTTTTATGACAAACATGTAGAAAAAACAATGTGACGTTTAACAAAATAAAATATGACGAAGATTTTTATATGCAGTGTTTAATTTTAAATAAGTAGTGGTTTAAACAGTAATTAAAGTATGAGAGTGTCAAGAAGCTTACAGTCCTGATGTGAAATGACTTCATCCATCAATCGATTACAGCCTATAAACTTCCATGAAAAATGCCATAGTTGCCATGATTGGCAGGCCAGTTGACAACAGCAGCTTCTTTTTATAATTTTTGATGATTAAGATGCTGCTACCCACCTTCCGTTTAGGTCCGCTGTCACCTCTTTACAACCCACGAGACGATATGGGGTAGACCATATTACATCGCCACTACATGGTTAAACGTTGAATCCACTCATAAAAACCTGAAATCAACTTCAAACTAAAAATACGTTGTTTCCTATGAGAAACAAAATATAACACCTCCCTCCCATTCCTTTAGTCTTTCGTATCGCGTACAAGAATGGTGTGGAAGAATTTACCCGTGTCTCTCTTTTCATCTAAATACTAGATGTCTTTAAGGTAAGAGTTGAATAGTCTTTTATTGCGGTAAGAAAGTGCGATTTACCATCCAGGGCTTCAAAATCTCTCACCGCCGGGTGGGATTCTAATCAAGCACTGGCTTATGATAAGTAAAATCCGCTGGGTAAATATCTTATCTAAAAGATTAAAGTTGAAATCACTGTATTTTGCTGCGGTGGGATGTAATCTCGTTTGTTTGATTTATTGTTAAAAGTAAACAAAAAAAAAAACACTTTAGCAAACAAGAGTCACACATACATTTTGTACAATTTATTCAATATTTTAGGCATAATGTGAGCACTGTTGATGTACCTAAATAAATATATAAATATATAGTTTATTAATCTCTACCTTAATTAATAAATGTAAAAATCACTTCAAACTTAGGCATATCTTAGGCATCCGTTACCTTTCCGGCTCGAACACGCAGTTTGTCTGAAAACTTTTCTCATTTAAAATGTTCATCAACGGTAACTTTCCTCTCGCGCTCTTCTCATGAACTGTTAATTTTATTGTACCTTTATTTTGATAGTTGGAAATTAAATATGATAATTAGCGGATCTCCGTGTGGAATGTATAATATTCAACTTGTAATACGATAAATTTAAACTAAATAAACTGACGTGCTCGTTGGTCTAGTGGTCATAAATGCAGTTGCTGATCATGAGGTCCTAAGTTCCAATCCGGCATCAGGCCAAAACTCAGTAATTGGGTTTATCTGTTAAGAAATTTCCAAATCAGCCCGGAGTCAGGAAGTTGCCGGTGTTTCACTGCGTGCCTCGAAAAGCACGTAAAGCCTTATGTCCTGCACCTGATCTCTCTCTGGTCGTGCCGAATTACAGTCCAATCAGACTATCAGAGTGAGGAAATAGAGAGTGCACTTGTGCTTGCGCATACACTTGGGCACTATAATCCTGTCTTGCGCAGATGGCTGCTATACGTTGAGACTGAAATTCGGTCTGGAGGACATGACGAAATAAATCATCACATTATTTCAAATAACAAATTAAATCGCATAAAAATAATAAAGTAAAGAAAATTGACTTTATTAAAAACTTAAGTATTTTCTTTATTCGGAATAACAACAGTCATGTTCTAATAATAACTTTATTTTGTTCACTTTAGCATGAGATTACGTGGTAGAGCCATGCCTGCAACTATATTAGCACGAATGGGTCGGCTCGACCGGGGAAGGACCACGCTCTCACAGAATACCAGCGTAAAATAGCAGCTTAACGCTGCTGTGTTTCGAATGGTGAGTGTAGAGTACCGGATACCCTTTTTACTGGAAACGAAGCATTCCATCTTAGTCGATTACAGACAACGCATCTTCATTTTGATTTGTAATCGAGGACAGATGTAGATGTCTGTGGGCCGCAGCAACCACTTACCACCAGATGGACTGTGTGCTCGTTTGTCACTCTTATCCTATAAAATAAAAAAGATTTTATGAAAACATAAAAGTTAAAAAAAATGTTTACTTTAGGTGGTAGGGCTCCTTTTCTGAGTACAAGTCAGTCCGGATAGGTACCACCCTCATACCTATTACTGCCTCCAAATATCAGTGCTTTCACTCGTCTGAAGGGTATATAGAGAGCCAGTATACTTACAGGCTATGAGACATTCCATTTTAGTTCTCAGAGGTGAAAGCGCTCAATCTGTAGCCTTCTTTGTTTTTAAGTTGATGATAGGTATCCGCGGACAGTAGTAGCCATTTACTGATGGACCGTAGACACAATTTTTTTTATAAAAAAAGTTACCAGCAGGTCAATAATAGTTATTTGCAATTTACAATTTGAGATCATTGAGTTATATATACTACGTGCTAGAGAAGCTATTCTTAACAAAAAACGTACCGCACTTGATAACAGCGGGGGCTAGCTCGGGGCGAGCGCGTCGTGGACTGACTCGGGTATTTGCTGCAGCGCTAAAATATTAGTTATTTCGTCTATCCAAGCTATTAAAACATCGTTAGCGCCAGGGATTTCACGTCGCTTACGCGTTTTATTCAACGTAGTATAACAACTCTTTGTTCATATTCTACACCGCAGAAGGGACACAGTTTTTGTACCTACAAAACTTCATCAGAATTCATACTCTTTTAAAAATGTAATAATAGTTAAATAAAAAATGAAAATCTAGAAGACTAAAAGAAAATTAATAGTTAAGCGTTTATTTCAGCTTAAATACGTTATCAGTAGTTATTATAATATGTTCACAAGGTTTCGCTTTACCTTTTAATACACAAAAAAAATCTACATTAATTTTCCCACTTTTCCTACTAAATATTAACTTATTGATGAAAACTGACACCTGATGATGCGCTGACATTTATTGATATACTTTTGCAGTATCAAAATATGCACATCGTCATATTTTCTGACCATTGACAAATATTAGTTGATATTATATTATACTAAAAATAAATAACACAAAATATATATTTAATAATATCAAACTGGTTAAAAAACAATTAAACAAATTAAAACAATTTCTAAAACACCACGTCAAGTCTGTGTTCAGTGACATATTTTACCTACATTCGGTTTTGTAATGGAACATCTGCATGTTTTATTCTATGATTGTAGATGGCGTGCCATTTAAATATAGAAATATTTTTTTTATTGTAATATTACGATATTATTACCAATTTATTCACTTTAACAACAAACAATTTTATTTATTTGACTAATGAATTGAAACTTTGATTTGAATTCTCGTATTATTAGCGCCGCTCCGCACTGCATGAATATCGAAGTCACACTAAAAATGACAATAAAGTAAGGTGTACGGATTGCATTACAGATCAGTTGAACATAGTGAGTGTTTGGTATGCGAAATCTAGTGTGTAGTACATATACATCGATTTTTGAGAAAAATTTCATTAAAAACATTTTTTACTTTTGACAGATATCAAGAATATATATTCAACCTAAAATCTTTATTTTCTTTCCGCATTCAACAAACAACCCGCTTCTTAGCATGGCCTTATTCAGATAAAGGTAAGAAAACTGAATTTACTGATCTACTAAAAACTATGATTCGCGTGTAATAAAACCATACCGTACTTTAAAATACTTATAGCGCCATCTAGAGTGAAGGTATAGTAATTAGTTGATTACTACACTAAAATAAAAACTATAATATTTAGAAAATAACGAGTAGGAATTATATAAGTAGAACTCAAAATCGGATAGTGTAATTTTTCAATCTCACGACAATTTAAATCATAAGACTTTTTGTAGCTGCAAAAGGGAAGATAATGCCTACTGCCCAGCTCCTATGATAGATATCGTGATGGTAGTATTGAAAGTCTCATCTAAATTCGTTCACAGGTTTTTGCGTAATGTGTGTCCAGACAGACAGACAGACAACGTTTCCAAAAAAAATTGTTTTGACATCTGTATCGATAACATAGTGTACCCCAATTCAAATAAAAAAAAATCAATGTACAGAAATCGTCGTGTTAGAGTATTTTATTGTAGTATGATAATACTATTGAAGCTTATGCTCTCTGTCTTGATTAAGGAATTTGCGCTTTATTTTCCCTAGAAAAATACATTATTGTCATCGCTAACTTTGTAGCATTAATATAGTAGGTAGGCTCCTAAACACGTTCGCTCCTTAATTTAAACACAACATGAATAATGTGTGAGACTAATTTTAATCCCAAAAGGTCCCTTCCAACTTTATATGGTTAGACTATATTGTTGTTTTTTAAACGAAATATTTGTAACATTAAAATTTTTACGTCGAAAAATTAATCCGTATTCGTAAGGATAGAAAGTTACTACGGACGAGGGTGTAGGGGGAGGGTAGTGGCGTTGTTTTGTTTTAATCATTGGATTGTTGTTTTTTGTATAGAATAAGCGTAACAAATGATGGTAAGTGGATGCTGTGGTCCATAGACATCTATATTTATCCTCGATTGGGAATCAAAATGCAGATGCGTTGTCATACCTAAGGACTAAGATGGAGTGCCTCGTTTCTAGTAAAAAGACCGACCGACCCATTCGTGCTACAACCATAATATATCTGCGGCATGGCTCTACCACCTACGAACCTAGTCCCAAGTACCAACTCTAACTTATTTCAAAGTAATGCGGTAAGCAGCTAGTACATTCTGCGAATAGCCTTATCATAATTAGCCTGTAAAAGTCCACTGCTAGATATGGGTCCCGTTGTAGAGAGATTTGGCCAAAATCTCTCTGCAACGGGATGCTGTTGAAGTGTTGTAATGGCTATGCTATTCTTACAGATTTTCTACGTGATACTATAAAATAGTAACTAAGATATTCGCAGTTTATTCAAAGTGACTTTAAGTAGCTTGAAAAACTGAATACCGATTGAGAAAAAACGTTCTCAAAGTGGCAATCTCATTGCGGTAAGTGGAGAGTGGGATGACCCCCTACTGAATGGAGTGACAACCTGCTAAGACACACAGGATTGATGATTGATGACTCAGGCCGCTTTGCGACATTCCTTGGGGAGTTCTATCTCCAGCAGTGAACTTGTAAACAGTTGTAATGATAATAATGATGAATAAATTATATCAATTGAGTTTTTTACATTGTAAACATTTATGTTCAGAAAAAAAATGACCGCACAGTTTGCATAATTCTGAACCTTTTGAAGTTAAGCTAAATTAAGTTTGGCGACTTTCCAAACCGAAGTTTCACGACTGTAAGTTTGAAGCTCAGTTACATTTTTGGCTTTTACGATCTAAAAATATTTTTGTAGATGTGCCAATATTTCTTTGCGGTGCTTGTAGTTTAATGGTTTGCACTTGGTGGTGAGAAGATCTGGTAAGTAATGCAGGACTGTGTTTTGTAGTATTCCTTGGAGGATGCCTATGTTCGGCAGTATACTTATGAAGGGCTGTAATGATGATGAAGTAAGGGTGACAAAGGTGCACTCACTCCACCTGATGGTAAGTGGATGCTTTGGCTTATACAGATTTAAATCTATACTACAATGTGAGAATCAAAATACAAATACGTTGTCACCCCTGCGAACAAAGATAGAATACCACATTACCATACAAAGGATTTCCGAATCTTGTCTCTCAACATTGACCACGCAGTGGCGGTGTAAGAATATCCGCTACTCTATATCGTTCTTTGGATGTCGTAAGAGGCGAAAAGTAAATAAACCAAGGGATGGGCAGCAGCGTGTTCTTGCGTTAGATGAACTTATGTTATAATTAAGACCATAAGTCACTGATAAAAGGATATACTAAGTGTAAAATATACAAATTGAATATGCGGTCTGTAGGCTACTGTGGTTGTCGTCGATGTGACGGATGGGGCCGTCGTCGTGTGCAAACTGGTTCCGGTTTGTCCGCAACACAGCGTCTTCCTAATATCTAAATAATAAAAACTGCGGTTGTCAACCCGCCAGTCAAGCGTGGCAACTATGGCAAATTTCTGCCCTATGAGACCATCTATGGGAGGCCTATGTTCACCTGTGGACTTTTAATAGGCTGTAACGGTCACTCAGCATAACAAAGCAGCATTATGGCTGCTATTTCACACTAGTCTCCTGTGGCGTGATCTTCGATCGAGTCGACCCAGCCTGTAGCATGGCCTACCACATTATGTTAATTTGTAATGTTGGCAACTGGTTACCTGACAACTTGGTCGTCAGCAGATACCTTTGCAAGGGTACCGTATCAGAACCCTCATTGGAATCCGCCCACATTGGAAACCTCATTTCGTTACGGTAGTTAGCGCTATGACACAAAACCGGCTCCGGCACATCACTGCTAATAATGTGTACGGGCAGCGGACGGCCGCATACCGCATTTAATAAATAACTTACCTTTCGATGTACGGCAAAAAATATCACAACAAAACATTAAACTAAACTCAAAACCTTTTCCTATCTAAATTCTAATTACCTACTATATCTACTTACTTAGCAATAACGTACCTACCTGCCTAGTTCTTACGTTTACCTTGCTACTACAGATTTTTTTATTTTATTTTATTTACAACTACTGACTTTAACTAAGTTGTTAACTTACATTTATAGTCTTTATATTCCTGCTATAACTACTACCTACTCACATACCTAAATACTTACTTAGACTGTGTTTGGTACATAATATGCTGACTTAAACTAATTATTTAGCATCAAGTCAAACCTCCGTGGTTTTTTAGATGTTAATTAGACCTATATCTGTATTTTTTTGATCTTATAAAAAAAAAAAGATATAAAAAGTTTGACCAACAAAATTTTACTTAAGTCGATGAAATAAATTCATTTCATCTTATTTCATTTCATTTCGTTTCATTTCATTTCACTTCATTGCTTTATTACGTTACATTTCTTTGGCTTCGTTTCAACTCATTTCAATTTTAACCTTTGAATATAAACAATCCAAGATATGCCAATCTGCGCATTCTGAAAAGGCCGTAATGCGGCAGTGATTACAAAATACTACTTTAGATCAGTGCCTTTGAAAGTCTGTTACGGTAAATTGTCAAATAAATTTTATCACTATTTTGCGCCAAAAATTGGATTATATACGGATGCTATACGGATGGTATATTTGTTTCTGTGTCATAATACATACGACAACTTGAAGTAACGATGCTATTTTAGCTTTAGTAAATCGAATTTCTTGCTAAATTGTATTTTACTAGCTACTACTGGCCGTACGTACTACTTTTTAATATAGAATAGTATATAATATACGTCATTTTGAATTATATAATTTATTAGAAGGGTTTATATAATATAAGTTTGGGTGAAAACGCACATACTGTAAAATGATTCCTGATATTAACGCGAATAATACTCATTGAAGAAAAACACTTAAAACTACTTTGATGTACGTCCGTTCGGGTCAAATTTAGTAATTGATTTTAAACTAACTTCCCGATGAGCTCAAAACCGCGGCCCATAGTACAGCATACCACTCGCGAGCCTATGCCAGCTTATTGCCACTTCAACTTACTGATTTATTTAGCTACTATGTCAATTAAGCGTGACGTAACGGGTCGAAACCCGGATCGGGTCAAAATCTGTTGTTGGGTTTTTCTTTTAAGTAATTCTCAGTATCCGGGAGTCAGGAAGTTGGCAGTGTTTCACACACGCCTCTATAAGTACGTAAATCCGTTGGTTCTGCAGCTAATCTGGCCTTTTCTTCTCAGATTGCCACCCCAATAGACTAATGAGAAAGAAAGAATAAAGGAGCAACTGTGCTTGAGCGTGCACCTGCGCATTTTGTTAGTTCACGTTGAGACTGGCCACCATGACCGAAGTTCGGTCTGGAAGAAATTAATATTACTTGTAATTATGTATCTGTAAATTGAATGCAAATTTAAAAGCTGTGTTCGAATAAAAGTTAATCAAAGTTGTAAATATTTACTTTGCAAACATCCGCTTAATAAAATAAAATGATGTGTCTTACCCAGTTTGAAGAGCACCTCCGCCTCCCTCAATTGCGTGCACTATCCCCGTCACCACTAATCCCAGCACCACTACTCCCAACACCACTACACTGGAAAGACACACCACCGATGACAATACGACACGTGTTTCGCCTCTACACGAGGCATCCTCAGGCGATGTAGACTCTGCGGTGGCTGACCGCTAAGAAAGTTAATCGTTAAAGTTTGACTATGACATTAGTCGACTGTTGTGAACCGATCCAATCTTACTTTAATGGTAATGATAACAAATTATAATTTTCAGATAACAATGATCCATAATATTTTGTAAACAAAACAAGTAACTATTACTAACTAAAATATTATTACATATATGACGGCACCAGCACCATTGCACGTGCGGCGGCGTCGGTGTAGCTAGTCAGAATTCTTGTACACAACACGTGCACCGCACACCTGCGCCAATGCACCTGCGGTGGCGCCCGTTCTGGTTGTATAAAACGGACGGAGCGGCCGCCGTTAGGGCAGTCTTGGCTCTGACGTGGAACGGTGCGCTTGTCGTATTCCGTTACTAGCTTATCCTTGACTCGTTGGATAATTAATTCGTGCATACGAATTAATTATTATTCTAACTACAAAATTAGTCTCTGTACAATTTATAGTTGAATTAAGTAATCTATTGTAAATTAACCTTATTTAAAAGATAAGTCCCGCTGGGTTTCTTGCTGGTTCTTCCCAGGACAGAGGTTTTATCCAAACCGGTGGTAGTAGTACTATATTGAAATAAAAGTGATTCTATTCTATTCTAAAAGCCTTTTTATGTCTCTATATCATAATAACGTCCTTCATAAGAAATGAGAATAAAGCTTTCCATTTAAGTTCTCTATATTATTAACATCCTTTCTACATATACATAATCTGTTATTCTATATAATAAAGTATATATGTATAATCTTTATATCTTATATACTTTATACACCTTGTGTAGTGGCGGGTAAGAATACCCACTATCCCATCTTCCCGTGGGTGTCGTAAGAGCGACAGAGGATACTGAGGTAGAAGATGGGCAGCAGCATCTTTCTGATAACAGCAAAATAACAATAAAAACTGCGGTTGCCAATCCGCTCGTCAAAAGTGGCAACTATGGCAATATATCCCCATGAATAAAGTAACGAAGAGATGGCCCCAGTCCCCGGCGGCCCCGCTATTCCTAGCTACGGTGGCGACCATGGTAACGTCAGGGGCAGGGGTGCTAAAATCTCTGGTGGAGGTTCGGTTGCCACCTAAGACGACTCGACCTGGCAACATATAACGTACTTTACCGGAAGCGTGGACCAGAAGTGCAGTGGTCTTGTTATTCAAGAAAGACGACAACGCTCTTGAAGAACTACAGACAGATTTCTGCTGAGCCGCGTCTACGTGCTGTTTTCGAGTCATTACGAATCGTCTCGCACGCAGGCTTGACGACTTCCAGCCTCCCGAACAAGCCGGTTTCGTGCCAAAAGGCTATAGCACCATAGACACACCTTTGGAAAATTGTACAGAAGACCGAGGAGTACAATTTACCACTATGTCTTGCGTATGTGGAATATGAGAAGGCCTTTGATTCCGTCGAAATTTGGGCGGTGCTGCAGTCCCTTTAACGGTGCTAAGTTGACTGTCGGTATATCGAAGTGCTGAAGTGTTTGTACAGTAGGGCTACGATGGCTATCCGAGTACAGAAACAGAGTACAAAACTTATCCAACTGCTGAGAGGTGTAAGACAGGGTGACGTTATATCCCGTAACTCTTCACCGATATTTAAAACAGATCGAGAGGTCATTTTTCAACAAAATGGCTGCCCAGCGCATTGGCGCACTTTGACCGTTCAAGAATTTTTAAATAACAGCTTCCTCAAAGTTGGATTGGACGAGATGGACCCGTCCCTGCCCTGACTTGGATCTGACCCCAATCGACTTTTACGTATGGGGCCGGGCCAAAGAACTTGTTTATACGAGCATAGAAATAAGTACAAAGGAAGAACTAATAGTTCGAATAAATTCTGCATTTTAAACCATGAAGGCGGAGATGAAACTTAAAATCACCACAGAAGTGAGAAACCGGCCCGTGCTTGCATTAGAAATAACGCCGTGAGTTTTGAACATGAATAATAAAAGATTTCAATTAAAATTTCGTTTTAATAAGTTAGCCAAAATTTAAATTTACTCCCTCAAATTGGTTTGTAAGACTTAGATTCAACATTGTTTAAGATATCTGCATTAATGATACCTCAAAACAAAGAGCGATAATCAAACATATTTTCAAAAAGGTTTGAACGAAAAACCTTGCCTAGTTTTTTTAAATGAAGCTAAAAACAGTATTTATAAATTTAGAAATTTTTCGTGAACTTCAAACGTTTTAAAAAAATATCTTAAGATACATGTCCTTAAAACATGTTTTATTGGATTTCTTACATATGAATTTAATAGAATAAAATAAAATACATGTTTTTATTGTTTAATTAGGCCATAAATAAAAGTTAATTAGAAAATTTTGGGCATTTTCGCTAAAATCATAAAACTTATTTAAAAATGGTTCTTCGTCTAAGATAAGCATGGCTTAAATGGTTCTAAATTGTCTATACTAGCGCCCATTGAAAGTTTTGCACCATTCCCCAATCACATTGTGTATTTCAAACTGAAATACATAACCAGTGGCACTATCGACTCTCACCCAAACTTTAAATCCACGTTTTATTGGCTTGAGCGGCATGTATTGTTTTAATGATGATGTGCCTTTAAATTTTATCATAGCTTCGTCAATAGACTGACTAGTCGTAGATCTGGCTTCTCTTTCACAAGCATTATTCATCATATCTAATAATGAGCGCACTTTATATAGTTTATCATACTGGGGATCATTTCTACTAGGCATTATCGAGTTGTCAGCTAAATGAAGATTTTCCATGATTTTTTTGAATTTTTCTGAAAGTCATGACAGATGCAATTTCATCAACTCGAAAAAAGGGATCAGTAGACCAGTATAAGTCCCAAGTAGGATCATTATGTAATCCCATCATTAGTATTATTATACCTAGCACCATTCTAATGTCCATCACTGTCACTGGTTCCCAATGCTTGGTTCTTTGCTGTGTGGCATACAAATTTGTTTGTCCATTATTAATTCTAAAATATCATCAGAAAAAATCTGGAAAAGTATGCCAGTGGACTTGTACGGCTAAGAAAAATATTATTTATTATTATTTTTGAGAATCAGGCCTCTCATTACTCCACATTACCTTCTTCCATTCCTCTTCATCTTGATCGGATTCCGAATCAGATTCAGAAGTGCTCGAAATTCTTACTCCGCTTCGGTGATGGCGGCGTATTATGGAAGTGTTATCATCATCTTCGCTACTGCAGTCTGTTACAGTAGACTGAAGACACCAGTACACTATGGCTCAATATTGTCGACCGCTTCGGTTTCTGAAGTTGGAGAATTAATAGTGTTAGATGGTGTAACAGAGTGTTCAGACTCATTGCTTACTGATGTCTCAAGTAATTGCTGTAAATCGGAGTTACGACTGAAATCAACTTCTTCATAGTCATCATCAGGATTTTCCAAGCCGAATAATTGTTCTAACTGTTCCTATATTTGATAGTACCGCAACCCCGCCTGCAATAATAACAAGGCAGTGGTTAATTTATTGCCACCAATAATATGTAAGGTATAAGGTGGTGGCAGCAATATTGCCACCGAATAATTTACATTTTTTTATTGGATTTTTAGTTATTACCGGCAAAATACAATGATGGATTCAATATAAAACATAAATAAAGAGATTCAGAAGAATTATATTATGATATGTTATCAACTGGATGAAGATACAGCACAGAAAATAACCTTTTGCACTATTTCTAACGACTAGCTGTCAAACCAAATGTCAAAAAATATGACAGCTAGTTTTAAGATTGGTTTGTGAATCTGAGTTGCCATTTAAATAAAACGTGAGGGGTGTGTTCAAAATAAAGATAAATTTAATAAAAACCTCAAAAGGGTAGCAAGATTGAATAGGCTTTTATTGCGGTAAGACAGTGTGATTCACCATCCAAGTCTTCATTATCTCTAAACGCCGGGTGGGATTCTGATCAAGCACTGGCTTATAATAAGTAAATCCTCCGGTACATATCTTTCTAAAAGTTTAAAGTTGAAATCATTGTATTTTTGCTGCGGTGGGATTTTATCTCGGTTGTTTGATTAATTGTTAAAAAAAAAACAATTCTTTAGCAAACAAGAGTAACACATACATTTTGAACAATTTATTTAATATTTTAGCAAAATGAGAGCACTGATGATGTACCTAAATAAATAAATAGAGTTTATTAATCCCTACCATTAATAAATGTAAAAATCACTTCAAACTTAGCATATCTTAGGCATTCGTTACCTTTCCGGCTTGAACACACCGTTTGTCTGAAAACTTTTCTCATTTAAAATATTCATCAACGGTAACTTTCCTCTCGTGCTCTTTTCATTAACCGTTAATATTAGTGTAACTTTATTTTGATAGTTGGAAATTAAATATGATAATTAGCAGATCTCCGTATGGAATGTATAATATTCAACTTGTAATACGATAACTATAAACTAAATAAACTGACGGCTCGTTGGTCTAGTGGTCATAAATGCAGTTGCTGATCATGAGGTCCTATGTTTCAATCGGGGTCAGCCAAAACTCAGTAATTGGGTTTATCCAAGAAATTCCAGAAGCAGCCCGAGTCAGGAAGTTGCCGGTGTTTCACCGCGTGCTACGGAAAGCACGTCAAGCCTTATATCCTGCACCTGATCTCTCTGTCGTATCGAATTACAGTCCCAGCAGACTATGAGAGGAGGAAATAGAGAGTGCACCTGTGCTTGCGCATACACTGGGCACTATAATCCTGTCCTGCGCAGATGGCTAGTCTCTGTTGAGACTGAAATTCGGTCTGGAGGACATGACGAAATAAATCAGCATTATTTCAAATAACAAATTAAATTGCATAAAAATAATAAAGTAAAGAAAATTGACTCTATTAAAACTTAAGTATTTTCTTTATTCGGAATAACAACAGTCATAACTTTATTTTGTTCACTTTAGCATGAGAGTACTTGGTAGAGCCATGCTGCAACTATATTAGTAGTATAGTTGTAGCACGAATGGGTCGGCTCGACTGGGAAGGACCAGGCTCACAGAATACCAGCGTAAAATAGCGGCTTGGGAGTGTAGAGAACCGGATACCCTTTTACTGGAAATGTGGCATTCCATCTTAGTCCTCACGGGTGATAACGCATCTTCATTTTGATTAGTAATCGAGAACAGATGTAGATGTCTGTGGCCGCAGCAACCACTTACCACCAGATGGACTGTGTGCTCGTTTGTCACCCTTATCCTTTAATTTTTTAATGAAAACATAAAAGTTAAAAAAATATTACATTAGTGGTAGGGCTCCTTTTCTGAGTACAAGTCAGTCCGGATAGGTACCACCCTCATACCTATTACTGCCTCCAAATATCAGTGCTTTCACTCGTCTGAAGGGTATATAGAGAGCCAGTATACTTACAGGCTATGAGACATTCCATTTTATTTCTCAGAGGTGAAAGCGATCTGTAGCCTTCTTTGTTTTTAAGTTGATGGTAGGTATCCGCGGACAGTAGCCATTTACTGATGGACCGTAGACACAAGTTTTTATAAAAAGTTACCAGCAGGTCAATAATAGTTATTTGCAATTTACAATTTGAGATCATTGCGTTATATATACTACGTACTAGAGAAGCTATTCTAAACAAAAACGTGCCGCACTTGATTACAGCGGGGCTTGCTCGGTGCGAGCGCGTCGGACTGACTCGGGTATTTGCTGCAGCGCTAAAATATTAGTTATTTCGTCTATCCAAGCTATTAAAACATCGTTAGCGCCAGGGATTTCACGTCGCTTACGCATTTTATTCAACGTAGTATAACAACTTTTGGTCCATATAGATTCTACACCGCAGAAGGGACACGGTTTTTGTACCTACAAAACTTCATCAGAATTCATACTCTTTTAAAAATGTAATAATAGTTAAATAAAAAATGAAAAAATAAAAACTAAAAGTAAATGAATTGTAATGCGTTTATTTCAGCTTAAATGCGTTATCAGTAGTTATTATAATATGTTCACAAGGTTTCGCGTACTATTACCTTTTATACAAAAAAATCTACATTATTTTCCCACTTTGCTACTAAATATTAACTTATTGATGAAAACTGACACCTGATGACGCTGACATTTTTGATATATTTTGCAGTATCAAAATACGCATCGTCATATTTTCGACCATTGACAAATATTAGTTGATATTATATTATACTAAAATAAATAACACAAAATATATATTTAAAATATTAAACTGGTTAAAAAAATTGGTTGCCTGTAAAGTCGGTATACGGGCGAAAGTTTTACGTGACAACGACTTTGAGTGGTAAAATAATTTAGTCTCTCTCGCCTTAGGCGGGCTAACCATGCCAGTGGAAGGACGCGTCTACTCGCTCTCATTGTGAGCACAACGTGAGCGGAGCAACGCAGTTTATGTCACCCGGCAAACCAATTTATAAGACGTTGTCACGTCAAAACAATTAAACAAATTAAAAAATTCTAAAACACCACGTCAAGTCTGTGTTCAGTGACATATTTTACCTACATTCGGTTTTGTAATGGAACATCTGCATGTTTTATTCTATGATTGTAGATGGCGTGCCATTTATATATAGAAATATTTTTTATTCTAATATTACGATATTATTACCAATTTATTCACTTTAACAACAAACTATTTTACTTATTTGAATAATGAATTGAAACTTTGATTTGAATTCTGTATTATTAGCGCCGCTCCGCACTGCATGAATATCGAAGTCACTCTAAAATGACACTAAAGTGTGTACGGATTGCATTACAATCAGTTGAACATATAGTGAGTGTTTGGTATGCGAAATCTAGTGTGTACATATATATCGATTTTGAGATAAATTTCATTAAAAACATTTTTAATTTTGACAGATATCAAGAATATATATACAACCTAAAATATTTATTTTCTTTCCGCATTCAACAAACAACCCTCTTCTTAGCATGGCCTTATTCAGATAAAGGTAAGAAAACTGAATTTACTGATCTACTAAAACTATGATTCGTATATAATAAAACCATAACGTACTTTAAAAATACTTATAGCGCCATCTAGAGTGAAAGTATAGTAATTAGTTGATTACTACACTAAAATAAAACTATGATATTTAGAAAATAACGAGTAGGAATTATATAAGTAGAACTCAAAATCGGATAGTGTAATTTTTCAATCTCACGACAATTTAAATCATAAGACTTTTTGTAGCTGCAAAAGGGAAGATAATGCCTACTGCCCAGCTCCTATGATAGATATCGTGATGGTAGTATTGAAAGTCTCATCTAAATTCGTTCACAGGTTTTTGCGTAATGTGTGTCCAGACAGACAGACAGACAACGTTTCCAAAAAAAATTGTTTTGACATCTGTATCGATAACATAGTGTACCCCAATTCAAATAAAAAAAAATCAATGTACAGAAATCGTCGTGTTAGAGTATTTTATTGTAGTATGATAATATTATTGAAGCTTATGCTCTCTGTCTTGATTAAGGAAGTTGCGCTTTATTTTCCCTAAAAAAATACATTATTGTCATCGCTAACTTTGTAGCATTAATATAGTAGGTATGCTCCTAAACACGTTCGCTCCTTAATTTAAACACAACATGAATGATGTGTGAGACTAATTTTAATCCCAAAAGGTCCCTTCCAACTTTATATGGTTAGACTATATTGTTGTTTTTTAAACGAAATATTTGTAACATTAAAATTTTTACGTCGAAAAATTAATCCGTATTCGTGGGGATAAAAAGTAACTACGAACGAGGGTGTAGGGGGAGGGTAGTGGCGTTGTTTTGTTTTAATCATTGGATTGGTGTTTTTTGTATAGAATAAGCGTAACAAATGATGGTAAGTGGATGCTGTGGTCCATAGACATCTATATTTATCCTCGATTGGGAATCAAAATGCAGATGCGTTGTCATACCTAAGGACTAAGATGGAGTGCCTCGTTTCTAGTAAAAAGACCGACCGACCCATTCGTGCTACAACCATAATATATCTGCAGCATGGCTCTACCACCACGAACCCAGTTTCAAGTACCAACTCTAACTTATTTCGAAGTAATGCGGTAAGCAGCTAGTACATTCTGCGAATAGTCTTATCATAAGTAGCATGTAAAGGTCCACTGCTAGATATGGGTCCCGTTAGAGAATGGATCATCACGTTGAGGCGAATTGATGATCGGAGTACCATGCGTCTACACGTTAGACGCACAGGCTGTCGCTTTCTGGATACCGCTGTTTATCGATTCTATTTTCTATAAATCATATAAGACACCCACGGTCGAAATAATAAATTGGATTCTCATGGCACTATTACTGGAAATTCAAACTCAACAATGCTGTTGAAGTGTTGTAATGGCTATGCTATTCTTACAGATTTTCTACGTGATACTATAAAATAGTAACTAAGATATTCGCAGTTTATTCAAAGTGACTTTAAGTAGCTTGAAAAACTGAATACCGATTGAGAAAAAACGTTCTCAAAGTGGCAATCTCATTGCGGTAAGTGGAGAGTGGGATGACCCCCTACTGGATGGAGTGACAACCTGCTAAGACACACAGGATTGATGCAGATGACTCAGGGCCGTTTTGCGACATTCCTTGGGGGAGTTCTATCTCCAGCAGTGGACTGGTAAACAGCTGTAATGATAATAATGATGAATAAATTATATCAATTGGAGTTTTTTACATTGTAAACATTTATGTTCAGAAAAAAAATGACCGCACAGTTTGCATAATTCTGAACCTTTTGAAGTTAAGCTAAATTAAGTTTGGCGACTTTCCAAACCGAAGTTTCACGACTGTAAGTTTGAAGCTCAGTTACATTTTTGGCTTTTACGATCTAAAAATATTTTTGTAGATGTGCCAATATTTCTTTGCGGTGCTTGTAGTTTAATGGTTTGCACTTGGTGGTGAGAAGATCTGGTAAGTAATGCAGGACTGTGTTTTGTAGTATTCCTTGGAGGATGCCTATGTTCGGCAGTATACTTATGAAGGGCTGTAATGATGAAGTATATGACAGGTGCACTCACTCCACCTGATGGTAAGTGGATGCTTTGGCATACAGATTTAAATCTATACTACAATGTGAGAATCAAAATACAAATACGTTGTCACCCCTGCGAACAAAGATAGAATACCACATTACCATACAAAGGATTTCCGAATCTTGTCTCTCAACATTGACCACGCAGTGGCGGTGTAAGAATATCCGCTACTCTATATCGTTCTTTGGATGTCGTAAGAGGCGAAAGAGGTAAACAAACCGGGGGATGGGCAGCAGCGTGTTCTTGCGTTAGGTGAACTTATGTTATAATTAAGATCATAAATCACTGATAAAAGGATATACTGAGTATAAAATATACAAATTGAATATGCGGTCTGTAGGCTACGGTGGTTGTCGTCGATGTGACGGATGGAGCCGTCGTCGCCTGTGCAAACTGGTTCCGGTATGTCCGCAACACAGCGTCTTCATAATAGCTAAATAATAAAAAAAACTGCGGTTGTCAACCCGCCAGTCAAGCGCGGCAAATATGGCAAATTTCTGCCCTATGAGACCATCTATAGGGAGGCCTATGTTCACCTGTGGACTTTTAATAGGCTGTAACGGTCACTCAGCATAACAAAGCAGCATTATGGCTGCTATTTCACACTAGTCTCGTGTGCTAGCGTGATCTTCGATCGAGTCGACCCAGCCTGTAGCATGACCCTACCACAATTATGTTATTTTGTAATGTTGGCAACTGGTTACTCTGACAATTTGGTCGTCAGTAGATACCTTTGCAAGGGTACCGTATCAGAACCCCTCATTGGAATCCGCCCACATCGGAAACCTCATTTCGTTACGGTAGTAGATTTAGATATAAAAAGAAGTTTGACCAACAAAATTTTACTAAAGTCGAAGAAATAAATTAATTTCTTCTTACTTCATTTCATTTCGTTTCATTTCATTTCACTTCATTCGCTTTATTACGTTACATTTCTTTTCTTTTCGTTTCAACTCATTTCATTTTCACCTGTGAGTATAAGCAATTCAAGATTTGCCAATATTCGCATTCTGAAAAAGGCCGTAATGCGGCAGTGATTATAAAATACTACCTTTTTAGATCAGTGCCTCTAATAGGCTGTAACGGTAAATTGTCAAACGAATTCTTATCACTATTTTTCCGATAAAAATTGGATTATATACTTAAGGTATGTTTGTTTCTGTGCCATAATACATACGAAAACTTAACGCTGCTTTTAGCTTTAGTAAATCGAATTTCTTGCTAAATTGTATTTTGCTAGCTAGTACTGGCCGTAAATAATACTTTGTTTAAAGATTAGTGTACGTCATTTTTCTTTATATAATTTATTTGAAGGATTTTTATACGAGTTAGTATGAAGAACGAACATCTCTTAAAATGATACGCGAACACTTCTCATTGAAATAGAAAACACTTAAAACTACTTTTTAATATTTTTTATTTTTATTTTCGCGTAAAACTGTTCGGGTCAAATTTTGTAATTTATTTTAAACTAACTTTCCGATGGGCTAGACACTTTAAATTTTGAACATAGCTCAGAGTGTGAGAACACTACTCGCAAGCCTATGCCAGCTTATTGCCACTTCAACTTACTGATGTTAGCTAATATGTCAATTAAGCGTGACTGCTCCGTGGTCACAAGCTTGAATCCCGGATCGGATCAAAATCAGTTGTTGGGTTTTTCTTTTGAGTAATTCTCAGTAGCCCGGAGTCAATAAGTTGGCAGTGTTTCACCCACGCCTCTAAAAGCACGTAAAGCCGTTAGTACTTTAAGTGCCTTATATCTCTCCGGTCTTGTCAGATTGCCGCCCCAATGGACTAATGAGAGTGAGGGAACAAAGAGAGCACGTATGCTTGCGCATACACTTGGGCACTACACTCCTTACCTTGTCTACGTTTGATTGCTGATTGTTTGTCTACGCTGGCCTCTGGACTGGCCGCCGAGACCTAAGTTCGGTCTGGAAGACATTTTATATTATTTGTAATTGCGTGTCTCTAGCTTGTACGCAAATTTAAAACCGTGAGTTATATGACATTCGTCGACTATTGTGAACCGGTCCAAACAGAAGCTTACTTGAAGGAGATTTATGTTATTAATGATAATGATAAAACATACATACATAATATACATAAACACTCACGCCTGTCACCCAGAGGAGTAGGCAGAGACTACGGACTTCCATTTGGCACGAACCTCGCACACCTCTCTCGCCTCCTTTACATCCATATATCTACGCATACACTTAATATATTTGATTATTTTTAGTTAACAATGATCCATAATATTATAAAAACAAAACGATTAACTATTACAAACTATAATATTATTAGGTATACATAGTCTGTAATTAGATATATATTATAATCTTTATATCTAGGAATAAATTATTGTAAATTAGAAATTAATCAAATGATGTGTTTTCTGGTCTAATGTTTCATGAATTGATATTCAGTTTCGAAGCGCCTAGCAATCAGAATTAGAGCTGCCTCCCACTCGCTTTATATAAGATGCAATTCTCTCTCGTAACTTGAATCTAAGTATATATTCTGGCATCCGTAAACATTTGAGAAGCTCTGCAATAGCGCGACAGGACATCCTCATCAGAACCCGGAATGTATTATATTGGATTCGCAATAAAAGCAAAATTATGTATTACTTTTGTTTACTTATTTTTTTTAATATAAACAGAGGTTATACTTATATTTATATTTCTTCAAAAAAACATAAACTCACGTACAATCTTTTACAGGCAGCAATTAAAACGATTAAGAATCGATTTTTCAATCATCAGGTAAGAAGTATCTATCAAATAAATTATAACAAGACTGAATATAAAATCGAAACATTTGAACTTTTTTATTCACACAAGAGTAACTTTTAATTTGTTTATTCTATGAAGTACATTTAACCGAGGATTGGAAAATAGCCAATCAAAAACAAAAATAAATATACAAAACTTGTCAAGAAATTATATAACTACATAAAATTATGAAATATATATTTTGTAACGATAACATAAATGAAAAATAAATTCCCAAAAGTTCATTAAAAAACAACGAAATTAACTTACAAATAATGTTAAATAACACCGAACCTTTGTTCCTGACGCAGTTATGGTAAAATATAAAGGAAACAGGTTCATGCAATCAACGTTTGAAATGAACTGGATATCACAAAAAGCAGTTGTACATACAAAGGCTGAAACCGTTATAAATATTCAACAAATAACACTCGTCCACAAAGTAATAATGCGCAACGCTGCGCCGCTGTAACAATGAACTACATTAAAGTCCTCTGCTTGGGTGTAAATTATGAATGCTGCGTGTAAAGTGTATAGAAAAGAATAGAATAGAATAGAATATGATAGGATAAGATAAAACAGGAAAGGGTAGGTGGACTGGAACATGGAGAAGGACATAACATGCTACTTTACGCTATACATATAAGAAATTGTTTTACTACGTGTCATTTAAATAATTTAATAGTGTAAACCAATACCACATCAGCTTTTTTTATAATTTTAAAATGATACCTCTATTTAATTTTTAAAATAACATTTTACATTTAAAGTTAGTTACACAACCTTGGAATGAATATTTGTTTGTTTGTATGAAAATGAATGAAACTTTTATGCGTCCCTATATCATTTTCAATTCTAATATTCATTCGATTACCATTAAACTTTGGTGAGTGTACAGATCCCAAAAACAGCCGCTAGGAGATAGGGTTCATGAAATGAAACTCAGCTATCAATTAGCAGTAGGAGTCAAAAAGCATCGTATATTGGTAAAGAAACCTATGTACTATTACAACCAAATCTTTACAACGCGATATAAATAAACAAGCTTTGGACACAACGACATCTAGTAAAATAAAATAAACTAAATATTGTAAACAAAGTAATTGACAGATTTCATATCCTGCCATTATGGACAGATTGTCCATAAACTATACATAAACACACACACATATGTATTATGAATAAAGAATCAATAAAAGTTTTAACATAAAGCTGTTAATAATAAGCTAAAGTAACTATAACAATAAAACATTAAGTACTAAAATTTACAACTTGAGTATTTTATTCAAATTTAATACAAAAATACTTAGAATAATGCATTTCATTCAGAAAATCAAACATCTTAAGAATAATTATATTTATTCAGTAATCGGCAAAACACAAATTTTGGATACTGGCTTTTAATAATAACACCATTGCATCGTAAAGACACCACACGGGTAACTCCATCCAAACCAGGATGTTTTGCTATAATTATTCCATAGAGCCATCTAGCAGGAGGAAGATCGCCTTCACCAGTACAACTTCTAAGATTGTACAGCACAGCTCGTACATCTTAATGGTCCTTCGAGCATTGATCTAGTGCCGGTAAGAGAAAAGCGGGACCACGCGGTTCGACAACGTGACTTCGTTTCGCCCGTTTAGTGCTGCCCACGTATTACCGCCTACTTAGCTACAAATTATTTTAAAGCTATTGCGCAGTGAACAATTTTCTGCTGCATGCATCACCAGCAGCAGTGATTGGTAAACATCACGCCATCACTCACGAAAACATTTTTGTCTTTGTGTTTCTGTGTCTGAAGTGCAATAGCGAATCGGTCGAGTCGGCCTCCCACAAGCGGGTCTCACCGACGAGATTGAGAAGGCGCATATATTGCATTAGGATACCGGAGCACTTAGCAACAGCATCACCTCCGTGACTCGGAGCATCCGTCACCGGATTATCAATCAAATCGTCCATTAATCAAATAAAAATGGAAGATTTACTATCAACTCAGCAACAACTTCTTCAAGCAATGGAGCAGTTATTCACCAACTTCAAGAAAGATGGAGCTGAAAGAAAAACCCCATCTTACATATCAAGGCGACTAGAGACTCTGGATCAGTACTGGAGAGTTCCAACCAATCATGTCAAGTTGTGAGTACGAGGACCAAGACTACACTTATTTCTTGGAAAATCACTTCGAAAAAGCAAAGTCATATTACACCGACTGTCGGAGAATTATCCAGCAACACCTATCTACTGATCAAGAAAAGAAGTCAGTTCTGAGACCTGCTACTCCTTTAGCCGGCGTGACTACAGATTGGCGTCCACCATCAACGGCTGCAACAGCGTCCCCATCAGGTCAGGCCAGCACCAGCCGAGTAGACAGAGGTAACCACAGCAAACTTGACGAGATGTACCGGAAACAAAAAAGCAATTTTAAAGCACTAGAACGAGCAATCAATGCCACTAATCTCGAGTTACTTACCGAAAAGTGGGAGCTCGAGGACAGCTTACGTGACTTACAACTTCGCTGGAATGCCGTGGACTCCTTACACTGGGAGATCGACAGCGAGCTTACCACAGAAGATGTGCAGTACGAAAAACATACTACATGTTCGAAGACAGCTACAAAAGATCAAAAATCAATCAACAGCAAGATGTGGTCCGTATCTCATCAAAAGCATTCTACGCCAAAATGGAAATCCCTACGTTCAGCGGCAACTATCAGCAGTGGTCATCTTTCAAAGATCTCTTCATGGAAATGATCCACAAGAATAAATTCATTTCAAATGTGCAAAATGCAACATTTAAAAGCAAGGTCAAGGGCCGAGAAACTAATACAACATCTAAATATTAGTTCCGAAAACTATGAAACATGCTGGGAAATTCTGAATCATCGGTATAACAACAAACGATTGATTTTAGTTCTCACATGAACACGCTTTTAGCTTGCCAACAATACAACACCAATCATCATTTGCCCTGAAAAATTGCACGACACCACAAAAGTGTCTAAGTGCCGTAAAAACTTAGGCGTGAATACATCAAGTTGGGATCCTTTGGTGGTACATTTGTTGATGCAGAAATTGGACACTGATACACACAATGACTACTTCGAATATCTTGAAGATCCGAGGGAATTGCCTACGCTATCAGGATTTCTTTTGGAAATGCGATTCACAGCATTAGAATCGTCTCGACGCAAGCAAGCGCCGCGAGCAATCAACAAGCTACCTATCAAGATTCCAAAAGCTCAATATTCCAAGGCATACCGGGTGCATCAACTAAAGCATTTATCAATCATACAAATGTGAAGTCATTGAAATCGTTAGGAATAAATACACGTGTCCATTGTGCAATGAACAACATGGAATTTTCCACTGTAAATCGTTTCTAGGTCAGACACCAGAATTAAAACGAAAAAGTGGCAAAATTGAATTTATGCAAAACTGTCTTTTGATCATAAAGGCAAGGACTGTTTTCCGACAAAAGATGCGCACATTGCAAATGCGGTCACAATACTTTATTGCACGAAGCATACGCATCAAATATCAACGCGAGCGAGCGAGACAGCAACAAAAGAGTTACACAGCAAAGAAACGTGACACATGTTTCACAAAAACGTCGCCGAAATCCTCCTGGCAACAGCCCAAATCAAGGTGCTATCAGCTGATGGAAGCTATCTGACGATGCGAGCGCTGATTGATCAAGGGTCACAAACATCACTTATAAGCGAAAATGCTCAAAGACTTGGCCTTCCACGACAACGTTGCAAGGGTATTATTTTCGGATTGGCACAAAGGAAAATAACTGCGGTATCATCACTATAACAGCATCATCTATGAATTCAGAATACACATTCAATACTGACGTCATCATCATGAAAAGTTTGGTAAACAATCTACCGAACAGATCCTTTGACAAACCATGGAAACGTCTTGAAGGCATACGGCGCTGATCCAGACTTCAATATCAGCCGTCCCATAGACATATTACTGGGTGCGAACATCTACTCGAACATCATCATGGTGGAATCATCAGAAAAGATGAAAATCAACCGATTGTTCAGCAATCACGACTCGGTTTGGATCATCTGCGGCAACCTGAAGTCTTATCAGTGTAATGTTGTTCTGCACGATTTACAAAATATTCAGAGGTTTTGGACAATCGAAGACTAGCAGACAACAAAATAACAATATCATCCGAGGATCAATACTGCTTGGAGCATTATAACAACACAACAACACGACGAGAAGACGGTCGATATGTTTACGTCTGCCCATGAAACCAGGCTTCGAAGAAAAGCTGGGTGATTCAAAGCAGAAGGCCGTGGCACAACTTTATCAGCTGGAAAGAATTCGCCAAAACGAAGACCTCGCAGCAATGTATAAAAACTTTATGCGCGAATACATTGAATTAGAACATATGCAGCAATGTACTCGTAACAGTAACACGATCCCGGCAACGAGTTGCTGCCACATCATTGTGTACAGCGCGCCGAATCGCTTACAACTGCATTACGCGTCGTATTTAACGCGTCATCAAAGACGTCATCAGGCTACAGCCTAAACGACTTGATGTACAACGGACCCAATCTGCAAGCAGACTTACTATCATTGATCATAAGTTGGAGACAGTATAAGGTCGCCTTCACTGCAGACATCGAAAAAATGTTTCGAGCGATCCTCTGCAATAATAACGACAAACATCTACAAAAATCATATGGCGTGAATCATCAAATCAGCCACTTCAAGAATACGAACTATTAACTGTGACGTACGGGACGAAAGCAGCGTTCCTGGCAATGAACACACTAAAGCAATTAGCACGCGACGAAGGACAGCATTTCCTGAAGCAGCTAAGGTGTTGAAGACTTTTCATGGACGATGTCTTAAGCGGTCAGCACAGCATCCCAGCTGCTCTAAAATTAAAAACAGATCTGATCAACCTACTCAGATCAGGGGGGTTTAATCTACGAAGGTGGTGCTCAAACAGCAATGAGTTACTACAAGCAGCAGGATCAGACACAGATAGCAATCATCAAATTGGGTTTGATTTCAAGCAGAAAGAATCAACAAAGACCCTGGGACTGCGCTGGAACCCTCAGAAGGACGTCTTCACTTTTGAGCTCAAAATCAACACATCAACAGACAAACCAGCCTCAAAAAGGTCACTACTTTCAGACATCTCAAAGGTTTTCGACCCGGCCGGTTGGCTCTGTCCTGTAACAACAAGATTGAAACTCTTATTCCAATCAGTCTGGAAAGAAGATTTGATGGGATGACCAACTTCCACTAAGCATTGAAGAGTGGTCTAAGATCAAACATGACCTCGAAGGCATCAATCAAATCAAGTACCAAGATGGCTTCAAAGTTATGAGAACGACGACATTGAGCTACACGGGTTCTGCGATTCCTCAGAACGTGCCTACGCTTGTGTTATCTACAGCAAAATCAAGAGCAAGAAACAAGGTGAACAAGCAGTAGTTTTGATAGCAGCAAAATCAAAACTAGTTCCGACATCAAAAATCATATCATTGCCGAAATTAGAACTGTGTGCCGCTCACTTATTATCAAGACTCATGCAGACAGTCAAACACAGTCTATCAGAGCAAAACATCAAGACCTTCGGCTGGTCAGACTCAACAGCTGTGCTCGGCTGGATCAAAGGCGACATCAATCGCTGGAAGCCATTCGTCGCCAACCGTGTACAACAAATCAAAGAAATCATACCTGCGGACTGTTGGCAGTATGTCAAGTCGACTGATAATCCAGCAGACTGCGCCAGCCGTGGGGTATCAACAGCAATCCTCAAAAATCATCCCTTGTGGTGGCAAGGCCCATCATGGCTGAAATATCAAAGAAACCACCACAAAACATACACTACGAATCAAGAAGTGAAGAAAGCAATGCAAACCAACGTCACTATTCAACGTCACAGCTCTGACGTAATCGAAGCGTTGATAAACAAACATAGCTGTATGACGCGGTGACGTATACTTACCTGGGTATTGCGGGCGGTGTCGAATTCCAAACCGAAGACGCCGTATCTAACTGCACCTGAAATCAAACAAGCAAAATACATTATTATAAAGCACATACAAGAAAAGTATTTTATGAAGAAATACTTACCATCAAGCAGGGAAAGTGAAGCGTAACAACAAACTACTGTCCCTTAATCCATTCTTGGATAAAACGATCTTCTAAGAGTTGGTGGCAGGATCAATAATGCAAGCATCGATGAAAACATGAAGCATCCTCTCATCGTGCCACACAGCGGACACTTCACTGAGCTCATAATCGATCAGGCACACAAGGCCACCTTCACGGTGGAGCCCGCCTGACTCTATCGAATCTGAGACAGCATTACTGGATTATTGGCGGCAACAGGGCTGTCAAAAACGCATCCGTGAATGTGTCTGCAGAAGACACAACCCATCAAACAGACTCAAATCATGGGAGACCTACCGTCAGCAAGATGTAACCCAACCAGGCCATTTTACCACGTTGGGACCGATTACACCGGTTTCATCGACGTGAAAGCAAACAAAGGACGAGGCATAAAAACGACGAAAGGATACGTCGCAGTTTTGTGTGTATGGTCACTAAGGCCGTACACCTTGAAATGGTATCAGACCTCTCCTCATCAGCATTCCTCGCTCCGACGAATGGCAGCGCGCCGTGGAGCACCGCGTCACCTGTACAGCAGCGACAACGGGACCAACTTCGTCGGCGCCAACAAACACTTACAGCAGGAATTCATCAATCTTCGACAAGCCTTGGACGATGATTTCTTCGCAGCAATATCAGACATGGAGATCGAATGGCGCCAACGCCCCCTCGTGGCCTAGTGCAGGAGGTCTATGGGAAGCGGCGGTGAAAAGCCTAAAATTCCACACGAAGAGTCATCGGGCACAAAAGCTTACATTTGAGGAGCTATCAACATTGTTGTCACAGCTGGAAGCGTGCCTGAACTCAAGGCCACTGTGCCCTGAGCGAAGATCCCGAGGACATCAACTTCTCACCCCGTCACATTTTCTGGCGGGTGGCACCCTCACCATCATCGAAACCGAAAGGGACGAGCGCACACGTTGGCAACTGGTACAGAAAATCTTCTACGACATATGGAAGAGATGGCAGTCCGAGTTCCTGTGCCAATTATCAGCTAGAAAAAAGTGGCAACAGAAGCAAGAAACATGAAAATTGGTGACGTTGTCGTCATACATGACGTCAACTTACCTCCCGGCAAGTGGGCGCTCGCTAGGTTGAACTTCACCCTGGAAAGGACGATCTGGTCCGAGTGGTGTCCCTGAAAACTAAAAACAACATTATCAAGAGGCCTATTACAAAATATCACCACTTCTATCAGATGATTACGTTGGTAGCGAGCAAAATTCGGAATCAAGCAATAAGGAGTCTACAGCAAAAAGCACCAAAGCAAAAAGAACGCGAAGCAAAAAATCATGCAACTTCATAGCTTTAGCAATGTTGACTTTACTTACCATCATTTCACCCGTTCAGTGTGCCTTCAACCTACTTAGTCTAAGCAATAATCAGAGCATTTATTTGGACAAAATTTCAACATGCACCTTGTCAGAGATCAGTGGAAACTCATTGTCTACTACGAAATGAATCCGTACTGGCAAGGCATTGAATTGTATCGCAAGTACTTCGATTATTTGGATAACATATGCTCCAAGATATCCAAACAAACAAAATGTGACGTAATGTTGTCACAACTACGTCATGAGGCCACTGAACTGGACTACTATCATCATATGTTGCTCGGTCAGCAATACACGCGCTCGAGACGCCGGCGCGGGCTTATCAACAGTGTCGGATACCTGGCGCACAGCTTGTTCGGTGTGTTAGACGAAGAGTTTGCTCAAAAATACGAGAGACATCAATATAATCAGGATGAATCAGAAACATCTTGCTCTTTTATGGAAAAATCAAACATCCGTGGTTGAAGCTGAATATAACCTTTTGAGTCGAATCGAAGAGTCTATTAACAAGCAGTACAAGATCTTCAATGCCCACATCATAGAGCTAGAAAAAGCCAACATCATAACAAAATTCAGACCGAAAAAATCATCAATGAATTTATTCTCTCATCCATGATAGCAAACAACATTTTGGCCAATCTTAAAAACATTCAAGAAACGTTGGTGGAGACCATCACAGACATCCACTATGGGCAGTTTAATGTTTATTTATTAACGCCTGAACAACTGAATGAAGAGTTAAATATTATCTCTGGCCAATTATCAAAGTTAGCTCTGCCTATAAACAACATCAAAACAACTTATCCAGACTCTATCATTTACTGGAAGTAAAAGCAAGGATGACAAGCCAATACTTTATTTTCGAGATCAAAATCCCGTTGGTAAGCAGGGATACCTACGAGATTTACAGGCTTATATCTATCCCGCAGCAAGTACAAAAACAGATGGTCCGCATCACACCTATCGCAGATCATATCGCGATCAACATCCAAGGACTCGTACGTACCATTATCAGAAGAAGAAGTTCGAAGATGTACACAGTTCAACGCTGAGACTCACCTTTGCCCGCCAGAAACCTATTTTCCATATGAATTCGGACGATATTCTCTGCATCAAAAATGAAGACACAGGTCAGTGTGAAATCAAAACTTCGCCCTGCAAATATATGGGTTGAACTTAACAAACTAAATACGTACCTGTACTTTTGCTGTAATCAAGGATGATAAGAATAATATGCGAGCATCATGTTACAGCGCAACGACTTATAGGGCCGGTATTATCATTCGAGGACGGCTGTTTCATTAAAAGTGAAACATTGACAATATTTTCACACAGAAAGCAGGTCACTAATTATAATATCAAGCCCGTCCTTGCAAAATAGACATACCTCAAATCAATGATGTCATCAACCTATCTATTCCTCTCCAAAGGCTCGAGAAATTCGACGAGTCAGAAAATGAGGAGAATCGAAAACACTTGTCAAGTATTGGACACCAAATAGAGCAGCTGAAGACAAGCGACGCTGATACAGAGATGGTAAATCAGTTATCAAACCACGACCTACATCAATATGTGCTTATTTATCTTCTGCTGGGAGCAGCTATACTAGCATCAACATTATTTGCCTTGCGGAGTCTACGCCGCAGATGCGCCGCACGTATACAAGGTCCTCTCAAAGCGAAAGATCAGCTGGCTTGATGTACAGGTTCACTGGCACGAACCGAAACACAGAGCAAGCAACATCGGTCGAGCCCCGCGGTCGCAGTTACGTCATCGGGTGAACTGAGTGCGCACTGGATAAGTCGACGTCGCCTACAGTTTGCAAACGTTTTAGTGATCTTAGTGCAGTGTAGTGAAGTGTGAAATTTATAAGTTTTTTAATTGAAATTTATAAGCTAATTTTTATAGTATAATCATCGTTATCAATTAGTATCAATTTGTAATCGCCTATCAATCATCATCTGTTCTCTCTCTCTCTCCCCGCAGCATGTACGGTCTTTACAAACCGCACATTTTGCATAAGCATTTTTACCATATTGTATCATTTTTCATTCTCATCCATTCAGTACGCAATCATTCGCCGTCGCGCATTGTACTCACTATCAATAATATCAGAATAAATTACATAACCAGTTCAAGCCTTTATCATTTCTATCAACTTCTAAGATTGTACAGCACAGCTCGTACAAGTTCATTTTCATCAACTTGCAAATGAAAGTTTAAGATGGTGTTACATTGATTGACTCAAAACTATCTATACATGCCGAGTTAATTTGACCAGATAAGATCCACCCCAGCCTAGTATTCTGTGCTACAGGTAATCCAGAGGACCTTTGATTACACCATCTTCTAAAATCTGAGCAAATAACTCTGCACCAAGTAAAAGATCAATTTTATTAGGCACACAAATTTTGGATCTGCAGTTTAAGTTTGCCTATTTCAGGCCACATTTAACTACAACTTTCTTAAAGGGCTGAAGAGTTGTAAGTTTATTGAGGACGTACCTTTGCTTCTACATAAAATGTGGGGTCGTGGAGTGAACGCAACCTAACAACACCACAAACCTTGACTTAAGCAAGGAACTGTCCTCACCCCTATTCCTGAAACTACGAGTTTTGTTGGAACCTTCTGCAGTCAAGTGCTTGAACTGCTGACTCCGTAATAAACAGAAGCTTGTGACCCTTGATCCAACAAACATCGCATAATCATCTCAACACCCTTAAGTGATTCAGCTTTCACTAATGTTGCTAACAACACTTGACTATGATTACTTAAAAACATGTGACTACTGACTCTGGCTCTGACTCCTTCTGATTTTCATGAATGGCAGTTGTTAATTAACAACATTTATACCAACTGCCTCCGTATTCTCCTTACGATTTGTGGGATTATTTACAGAATGAAGTAATGAATGATGCTTCCTTTTACAAATTTGACATCGTGAAGACTGTCTACAATTAAAGACAGAATGATTATCTCTAAACAATTATAGCATAACCTCTGGCGTGAGCATAGTCCCGTCACGATTCTACAGTTTCTTTGGAAAATAATTTGCAATTGCATAATTTATGATTGCCTTTACAAAATGACAACACAAATTATTGTTATTAGACATACTATCATTGGCATAACACACTGTTGCCTTACATTGCCTCGATTTAGGTTTAGTATCTAAAATTCCAATGATCGAAACCTATGTTCTAAAAAATCTTTAAAATCAGACAACTTAGGCAACTCAGAAGTTAATTCCTTGACCTAGCTTCCCATTGTTTTCTGGACTCATGATCAAGTTTCTGGCTCATTACGTAAATAATAATTATATCCCAAGTGTTGATATCTATACTAAATTCTGCAATCCGTTTAAACATTCTATTATAGTGTCTAATAGTTCCTTGATTGCATTTGAAGATTCAAATTGAATAATTTTATGATTCAATAACCGTTTTAATATGTGGTTTGAAAGATATATTATATATCTTTTTAAATTGAGTCCAGCAAACTGAATAATTCTTACCGGTAATAGGAATATGACGTACAATTTGTTCAGCTTCTCCCGATAGATGACTCTTAAGATAATGTAACTTCTGGACATCATCAAGAGTTTCACAGTTATCTACTAAACATACAAATACATCTTTAAAGAAGTCCAATCTGAATAATTCCCGTTAAAAATAGGTATTGTAATTTTAGGTAATCTAACACATGAGAACTTGAAACTTTAGATGACACTTTATCGTCGGAAGAATTGGATTTGTCAACAGCGCATTCAGACAATTTTGTTTTATATTGACTTATAATCTATATAACATTCTTCAGTTTTGTCGTAAACTTTCTTTTTGTAATATTCAGACTTAGTTAAATCTTCCTTTAAGACTTTTAATATTATTGAACGATGAGTTTCACAAAAAAATTCCATTGAACCTCTAAATTTTCTAATCTACTTTCTATATAAAAACTGTAATACGATCCTTTGACGTTTTCTTAAAATTGACATAAGCTTTTCAATTAAAGAACTGATTTCTATCTGTAGACATTCATACCTGACATATCCATTATTCTTTATTTTAAAAATATTTTAAAACAACAAAAATGATTGACAACTTCAAATCAATATACAAATTTTCTAAGTCTTATAATAGATTTTTCAAAATTTTCTATATTTGAACAAATTGTACCTCGCTATAAATTGGGCATAGGTTCCCGTCACATCACTTTTGGAGATTATTCTAAGTCTAATACTACAACAACATTTAATCTACAACATTTTCGAAGTCTACACACATGAATTAACTTGAAAGAATTACAAACTATTTTTACTAAATATAAAGTACTTACAGTAGAATCACGAAACACTTCACTTATCACCTTGTCGTTGAAACGTATCCATATACGTCACGTGTCGATGAAGATCCGTCCACTGGCAACTGCTCCCAATTCCGACACCACGCACTAACAGCGCAGCGTGGTTACTGTGGAAGACACTGACTTACTACAATAATGGCTTCTGCGCACTAAGCCGCCTGGTAACGCGTGCACCTTTTAACACTACTTCACCACGCAAGCGCAATCACCTTAGCACAGTGATCACAGGCACCATCGACGACAATCGGCACCGTGTCGGCACAGCTATGGATACAGACACAACCTTCACTGATGTCTTACTATCCGGCTCGAAGGACCATGTACAGATCCCAAAAACAGCCGCTGGGAGATAGGGTTCATGAAATGAAACTCAGCTATCAATGCGGTAGGGTCAAAAAGCATCGTATATTATGTAAAGAAACCTTACGTACTATTACAACCAAATCACAACGCGATATAAATAACAAAGCTTTGGACACAACGACATCTAGTAAAATAAAATAAACTATTGTAAACAGTAATTGACAGATTTCATACAGTGAGTTTACAATGGTGCGATAAACGTGTGCGCACAAGCGCACGCAAAGTTCTGATAAAATGTATTGATCCCACCGGGCACAGCTTAGTATATTATAAAGGTGAATATGGGCTGTGTTTTTTCGAAATAATATCGTTTTCCAATCTCACGACTGCAGTCGCTAGAAGTCATATTTGGTATACAAGCTTTCTGTTGGATTCAGAAAACCAATTATTTCGGGAACGCGATAATAAGTCTACTCAGGCGACTACCAACAATGAACCTACGACATCCGCGCGTATTAAGGACCTCTCCGTAGAAGCTTTAATCATATTATATGAAATAATGATGAAAAATATCGAATATTTTTCTCACCTAATTAGTTTAAAGAAAGTTAAAGGCACTCGTATATTAGATTTATGATAAACAGTTATTTTTGTTGCTTTTGTTATGATATACAAAGTTTTGCACAAACAATTCTGGCTCCACTTTATTAAAATAAGCTTCATGAGAAAGTCTTTATGTAAGCATCTTTTTTTTATTATTTATTTACACAATTACAACATACACAATTATTACAGGGTGACCACCCTAATTCGACAGTGTAGCCAACGATACAGTATAATATGCCATTTTACTGAGCTCACTCAGCGAACATGAAAACAAATCAGTTCGCTCCGACATGGTGTTGATCAAACGCAGCGCGCGCACGAACGGCGCTTGCTACATTAGCACACGAGCGGTGCTTATATGTACGCATCTGTGTTCTTGTCTTCATTGTTTTTTTTTTAATACCTCCGGTGTTATCTATGTCACACTATATACTATACATACACGATAGGTTACACAATCACACTATTTTATTTGGAATACGTTGAGTTTTACTAGTGTGTAACACTTTTTTGTCCTTAATAAAATAAATAAAACTAAGCGATTTTAGAAGACGTGATTGTACACTTGCTGTGTGTGTTTGGAAGAATACGAATACATTCATTAGTCATCGAAAGAAAATAAATTATTTTTATAAAATTAAGTCTACCAATTTTCCCTGTCATTCAAGGAGATTTTTTTATCAGCCAAATTATTTTTAAGAAAACACCGCACTATGTATACGTTTTTCGTGAGCGTAACGACATCGTAGTGTAAAGATATGTAACAACTTTGTTCGGTATCTCGGCTGTAGACTCGACTTGCATTTATCGTAGGCATCGTTAAGACAGTAGTTAGCGATGACGTCACTATCTATGTCGAGACTGCAGGCCCAAGGTCCAGTAGGTCAAATATCGGAACAGAAGTAAAAAAATCGACAATTTGGTTCATCTAATAAAATAAAAATAAAAAACAGGTTATTGTAGGCATTTTGGCCGCCATGATTTATACTAAAGTATTTTGATACAATGCGCAATTTGTTGATTTCTTATAATTATTTTAAAATGCGCAATCTCCTTTATAATAATTTTTTGAGACTGAGCTAATGAACGAATAATTTATCGTCTAAACATCGGAAAAACTGCATAGTCGTCTATGTGCGTTTTCCTTTTTTGGCAAATCAGAATTTGTTGAACGATTAGTTAACGTTGCAGACTCTGAAATTTATGAATAATTAACTTTAATGTTATTCTGTAAAAAGTAATAAATCTTAACCCAGACGCATTCACTTCAAAAAAAACCTTAAAACGGCGTCATAAAATAAAAAGGCACACATTCATTCATAATCAAATTATGACATCAAACATACAGATATAATCCTTGCATCGCACGCAAAATGTCACATTATTTATTGAAAACAAAAATACCTACAACCGCTTTAAGAAATTGACTCGTGGACGAACCGACCCACAAGACCTTTGCATTTAACTAAATGTACTTATCTAATCCGCAGCATGTAAGTTAGGTACTGTAATAATTATTACTAAAATAATTAAATAATAAAAAATGGTTGAATTGACGAAGTCGATGGATAGACTGTATGGGCGGGCGGCATCACTCACTGAGAGAAAAAACAAAACAGCATGAATGATATCTGTATCCCCCCAACACAATACGCGTAAAATTTATAACTTTGATGTTAGTCCGAGTTTGGTGAGAAAGTATGAAATGTCACAGCTAAAATATTTAAACACAGTAAAGCTTACAGATATATTAATTTTTGCTGTCATAATTATCGGGACGTAAAAAATCGAGACATTCGACGTCCCGATCAAGGGCGAATCGGGACGTGTCACTACACCCCTGAAAATCGGGACGTCCCGCGCAAATCGGGACACCTGGCTACACTAATGTGTATAATCTATGCTAGTGCTAGGCACTAGCATAGATTTTGAATGAAGTGCTATCGACCGTTTTGTAATTTCCAATTGAGTTTATATTGCTTTTACTTTCGATTATTGAGTTTATTATTGTGTTTTGTAAAGTAAATTTGTAGAGTTTGTTTATTTAAAATGTCAAAACAAACAAAAACATTGTTAAGGCAGGTCAAGCGCGGGCTTATTCATTCGCTTCAAGATTACTTTAAGCGAAATCCACAAAATGGCGGAATAAATTTAAAATTATTTAACTCTTCTTTTTATTTTACAACTTTCTCTATTTTGCTTATTGTAAATTTTCATAGTTAAAATGTTGTCGTAATCTTGCAAGCGCACGCAAGTTACGTTCTAGTGACCTGTCAACCTGTCACCCGCATCATGCTATAACGCAAAGACTATAATTAACCAAATTTTTTAAGACTGCGCGCATATGACTCGCAAAATGAGCGCCAATAATAAAAAATATAGAAAATACTCTGTAAGAAATTACTTACCTAATTTTTCTTTTCAAAAATATATTATCTTTTTATTAAAAGTAAATAAGCCTTATGAAGCGTGCACTTTTGGATTGTTTTATGGTTTGCAAACGATCCACTTAATCGTCAAGTTTGCAGCGTGCTTGAAGCGGCGTCAGTTTACAGTGCATCCATATAGATCACTCACGTTCAGGTTCGCCGTCAAGTTTGCATGAAGCCACAGTTGAAACCATGGCGTCTCTCGCTTATTGCTTCGACTAACGTCATGAATGCCTCGCTCATACACACGTTCAAGTTTACATGACGCTGCAAAATTGATCAAATCGGCAGAATAGAAATTCAATTTTTTCTTCAAGTAGACATGTCATGCACACTATCAACCGGACACTGTTTACCGTACGCCACTTCAAGCGCGCTGCAAACTTGACGGTAAACTGGATCGTGTCTGGCATCCATAAACTTTTTAATTAATTTAACACTTATTTTCTGTTAAAAATTAATACTTATTCGATTAAAATAAATGTGTAAAAATAAATTGTGTAAAACTTCCTAAAATAACATAAATATAATGTTTGATTATAATACTTCTTTGTTTCATTAAATGAAACTAATTTTTACGGATTCTATCGCGTTTAATTTAACTTTTTATTTTCCGACGTTTCATTTCTCTTTAAAATGATTATTTATTCGATATATATATTTAAATGTTGATAAAAAAAAACATAAAAAAAATTGATATATCGTTCATATACTTTGATGTTTTTAAAATCGATGTTTCACTTTCGAAAATATCGATGTTCTAATATCGCTTTTTTTGTGAGCGATGTTGCATCCCTACCGCCATACCAATATTCTCAAGATAAGGTGTCTACATAGACTTAGAATATACTACGCCAGTATATTCTAAGTCTATGGGTGTCTATTTGCTTAGACGCCTTGAGATACTATCGCCAACTGTCTGCTGGCTCAAGTTGTCGTCAAAATCACCCAAGGGCTGCGCAATGTGACGCATCAACATATTGTAAAGCAGTGTACTATAAAGGATTATTATCATTTGATATTGAGATAAATGCAAATATGGCTTAAAAGACAAGCATCCAAGCCAAAAATCTTGAAAATAAATACATGAAAACATGTTTTTAAAGACAAGCAACAATATTTAAAAAGAAATAAAAAATTCGACCGAAATTAGTAAAATCTTTTGTAGAATCGGAAATTTGAGATATTGAAAAGTATGAAAGAATTGATAGATAGAAATAATTTTTAGTGTTATATGGAAACAATTGATAAACAAAATGATAAACGACTATATAAAGTGTTGACGTTTCGTTAATAATTGAAAATTAAAAATTTTGTGAGGTTATGATAAAAAATAAAAAGTTAGATAAAAAGTTAAAAATTTAGTGAGGTTATGTTGACATCTGATTCGAGAATATATACAGTGTAGTCTCACGCCTACACGTTACACGTTTACATACATATACATACTCGTATTATGTTGAACGTGCCAGCGCGAACACTACAGTGCCTCGGTTTATAATTTTATAATTTTAATAATTTTATTACACTCTCAGTTTGACAAATATACACTTGTGTATAGTATATATTCAATTACAAAACTACATTTCGAAGCAGTTAGCGTTAACGACCATACTAGTATAAAGTGTGTTACAGCAGTCAGCGTCTTCCACCCTGAGTTGTACAAAACAAAAAGCATATAATTTCGTAGAATACAAAAAGTTTAAAATAAAAATAAAATTGACAAAGAGAAGACTTTCTAATTACCACAAACGCGTGCGTGCGTGTGTGTGCTTGTGTGTGTGTGTGTGTGTGTGTGTGTGTGTGTGTGTGTGTGTGTGTGTGTGTGTGTGTGTGTGCGCGTGTGTGTGTGTGTGTGTGTGTGTGTGTTTGTATAGTGGTGGTGTGTGTTAATTTAAATGCCAATTAACTTCTCTGTTCATCTTGTTTCAAAACACGATAAATCTAAGGACGCTTTGTTTTTGTTATCTTCCACCCGTAATATTCCACAACTGGAAGAAGACTTCACCTATTCTAAGGATTTATTTTATTTTTGGCAAATCCACCGTATAGTGAAAGATAGCCACTACCGACTCTCTTTTTTTATATGAAACACAGGAGCATTAAGCTGCTATTTCACGCTGGTATTCTGTGAGAGCGTGGTCTTTCCCCGGTCGAGCCTACCCATTCGTGCTACAACTGTACTACTGATATAGATGCAGCAAGGCTCTACCACGTACATAAATTCCAAATTAAAAGTGTAGAATAGCAGCATATTACTGCTGTGTTTTCTTTGTTGGTTACCAAGAACCAGAAACTTTTTTTGGTAACGAGGCACTTCATCTAAGTCCGCAGAGAAATGTTGTTAAATCTGGGGACTTTTTATAAATTTTGATTTCTAATTGAGGACAGATGTATAACTAATTACCTTAAGCTTGACGGCTTCATGGCGCAGTGGCTTAGCATTGAGTTGCGGCGCTGAGGGCCGTGGGTTCGAATCTCGCACGGAAGAAGTATTTGTAAGGCCTACAAAAATAATTGTTCTGAATCTGGATTTTTGCCCTTGTGCAATTTATGTATTTAAACTGTCTCCAGTAAACAAGAGAAAACCATAACGTGTTTTTAAAGAAATCTTACCATCTAATGTATTTTTAAATGTGATAGAGTCACACTACAACACTACAACTATAACTATAATATAGCTGCATCAGCTATAGTATTGGGTTTGGTCGGCTCGACCGAAATACCAAGCTTTCACAGAATACCAGCTTAAAATAAAGGCTTCACATTGCTGTATTTCGTATGGTGAATATCGAAAACCGGAGACCCTTTTTACTGGAAAAGTAACATTCCATCTAAGTCCTCAGGGGTGACAACGCATCTGCATTTAATCTACGGCCGCAGTATTTACTTACCATCAGTTGGACTTTGTGCTCATTTGTCAACGTTATTGTATAAAAAAATCCAGAGGACTGTGTCCTTGTATTTCAGTTAAATTAATAAAAAAGTCAATTATAAGTTACTAAAGTAAGAAGAAAGGCTATGGTAGCTAACAAAATACAACTTAGTTGGAAATTCAATTTTCTAATGCTGAAAGCATCGTTACTTCAAGTTGTCTATTTCATTACGGCACAGCGACCAATATATCTCTTATACATTTCAAAACATTTCTCTTAAATTTTTTGCAGAGATAGTGATAAAATATCAAATTTAAAACAACTGCTGGACACTTAAATAAATGATGATAATTTTTTAAATAATCTTTATTGAAAAATATATTACATGCACAGAAATATTCAATGGTTAACAGCTCCTAAGGAAAGGATGTTATATCTGTATTTCAGGGGCTAGTTACCTTTACTATTCTTGGTTCTATTTACAATAATTTGTTTGTCGATATATATTTTATATTTACAAGTATTCTTAAAAAGTAGGTAATGATAAAAGTTAAAGAAAGAGAAATAAATGAAAGTAATATTGGCAATTTTGCAAGAAATAAGAAAATATGTGTATGTGTGTGTGTGTGTGTGTGAGCGAGAGAGGGAGAGGGAGAGAGGGAGAGGGAGAGAGAGAGAGAGAGGGAGAATGCATTAGCGTGTGTTGATTATACGTCAAATTAAATGCCTTTCGTGGTTGAAATCTTAGTAACTTTTTGTACGTGGTAGAGCCATGCTGCAGCTATATTAGTAGTATAGTTGTAGCACGAATGGGTCGGCTCGACCGGGGAAGGACCACGCTCTCACAGAATATCAGCGTAAAATAGCAGCTTAACACTGCTGTGTTTCGTATGGTGAGTGTAGAGAACCGGAGACCCTTTTTACTGGAAAAGAGGCATTCCATCTTAGTCCTCACGGGTGACGACGCATCTGCATTTTGATTCTTTATTGAGGATAAATGTAGATGTCTATGGGTCACAGCAACCACTTACCATCAGGTGGACTGTGTGCTCGTTTGTCATCCTATCCTATAAAAAAAAAAAAACTTGGGAATGTATTTTGAGTGAGAATGTTGTTTCCAAGCGCTCTGGTAGCTCGCCGGTGAAGTAACGTTCTGTAAAATTTGTTCTGAACTATTGGGATTATTTTATTTGAATATTATATAATATTGTAGCCTGTTGGAGTATTGCTCTACGAGTTGGAATCCTAATATAAAAATATATCGCAGCCATAGAAGGGTATACAGAGTAGTTCTTGCGGTACCTCAATTACCATGGAGCACAGAGCGAACCTCATAGCTCTTCTCTGCAGCATAACTTATTAACATTACAAGATCGTAGATATGTAGCTGCCCTACCAACTCTTCCTGAGCGTGGGTGCTCAGGCTGCCCCGCATATTTTGGGTGGGGGGGGGGGCGGTAATTGCCTAGGCGTAGTCTTACACAGCTGGTTACTTCGCCTACGTGGATTCCAGATGTGGAGGATCATGCACCTTCCTTGTTGGACCTTCTGCAGACCTCTCATCCGGACGTATATCAGGTTTCCGTCGACACCCCTCTTGGCTCCTCGAACCATTGTCGTTTCCGCGGTGTGGTGTCACTCACACTTACGTCGCGGTTGCATTCTGCAGGCTGCCACCGTGTTTGGCACTATAGGTCGTCCGATTGGGATAGCATACGGTATTTTTTTGCATCCTATCCTTGGGGGCAGGTTTGCTTCTCGCTGGACAATCCCAGCGTTTCTTCCTGATTTGGTCGCTGATGTGGTACTTCAGGGTATGGAACATTTCATTCTATCTCTGTGGTGCCAACCGGAGCGAATCTCAGCCATGGTTTGGTCGCTCCTGTAAAATAGCATCACGCTATAAGCGGAGTGCTACCGAGCCTGGGCTGCATCAACGATGCCGGGATGTAAACACCAGTGCCCTTAAAATAAGTATAATTCCGCCTCCAGGTCCTTCAAAAGAGTCATTGCCAAAACAAGGTCAGATCACATCAGTAGAAATAGGATCAGGATTTCCTTCGGGAACCCATGCATTTTCGTCTCTTGTCAAGGCTGTCCAATGAAGGATGTGTGCGACGTGTGCTTTGGAGTTGGCACCGGTTTTAACGTGTCTTTTCCGGTACTCCTGCTCCCAAGGCGTAGTCCCAATCGGGCTATAACCATAATATAGCTGCAGCGTAACTCCACCACGTATAAAATAATAGGTTTAAATTAGTGAATGTATGATGAAATATTTTGTAAGGTCGCCGTCCTTCTCCGGTTTGTATTAACATAAACATAAACAGTCACGCCTGTCACCCAGAGGGGTAGGCAGAGACTACGGACTTCCACTTGGCACGATCCTGGCACACCTCTCTCGCCTCCTTTACATCCATATATCTACGCATACACGCTCGTCGGTTAAGGGTACTCCTAATCTGGCCCATTTTCAATATATCGCCAATTTGGTCGATAAACCTTTGTCTAGGGCGTCCCTTTCCGACTCTGCCGTTCACTTCTGTAGTATAAATTTGCTTTGTCACTCTTTCCTCATTCATTCTTTCTACATGACCGGTTTGATCCGAAGCATTCCTTTCTTAATCCTGGTCACAACGTCATCTTGCAAACCAAACTTTTCTCTTATCACACTATTTCTCACCCTATCATTCTGATTCAGCCCTAGCATACTCCTTAATGACCGCATTTCTACAGCATTTATAGTATATACATAGCATATTTATTTATTCCCGACGTTTCGGGTGCTTTACAGCACCCATGGTCACGGGGACAGTCCCCGTGACCATGGGTGGCTATCAATCTCAAAATAAATTAATTAAACGCGATATAATCCGTAAAAGTAGTTTAATTGTGTAGTGTTCGCGTAAATATGAAATCATTATTTATTCTACTCTCATGCTTCTTCTGCCAGACCTAACTTTGACTACCATACATTAAAGTAGGGACTAACACAGCATTATAAATTGCCAAACGTGCCTTTTTTGACATATTCTGACTCTTCATAATAGCGTGTAGAGCCCTATTCACTCTATTTCCTGCGTTCACTCGTCGTTCTATATCCTTATCATATCTACCATCCCTACTAAACAAACATCCCAAATATACACGGTTGTATTGTTGCTATAACACAGTAAAGACGTGGTTGTACCACGTAAAGATGTTTCTTTCCATCACAATTCTGTGAAATTTAATTTTAGGTGGATTATCTGTCATCTAACTGTCGATTACTGCCTATAAGTCCACTGCTAAACATAAGATTTTTCTATGATTGATTCATATGGGGCAAGCGGGTTGGCAACCGCAGTTATTTGGTTATTTTGAGTTGTAAGCAGGAAGTCGATGCTGACCACCTCCTGTTTCAGTTACCCTTTGTCGCCTCTTACGACACCCATAGGACGATACGGGGTAGTGGATATTTTTACACCGCGATTATCAGTCAGTCGCAGTTTAAGCTGAAATACGGTCATATGATTTATCAGCATCATCATTAATATAGCCTTTTACAAGTTCACAGGCTTAATAGATATGATTTGTTTCGTTAAATTAAATTGACTAAAGACACCACACTTTGTAAATTTGTCTCACTTTGTAACGGGAATTATTCTTGCTCACCGTGATCTGTCCGTCAGTGTGGGTTTGTGACGAGGGTCGAGAAACGACATTTTGTAAAGTCGTTGCAAATGACGTGATTTATTTATTATTAAATTCACATACGCTCTTTTGACGATCTGGTGAGAACAGAACATCTATAAAACGGATTGGATGTTTTATCTAGTTTGAAGAGCACTTATGATTTTCTCTGTGTGAATTAACCGCTCAAGCTGTGTTAATTTTCGTTTGGGGAAAAAAGTTATCGAGTGGTGGCCTCGTACCGGCGCACGAAGTGCGTGCACTACATGTAGTGGGCGTCCCCCCACTACATGTAGTGACGACCTGGTAAGACATGCAGGAAGTCGATGGATGCAGGTGTCTCAGGACCGTGCTTTGTTTCATTCCTTGGGGGAGGCCTATGTTCAGCAGTGGACTTGTGAAGGGCTTTATGATGATGGTGATGATGAATTAATTGCTTAGGTAAGACGATCGTAAAGTATATTTCTCAAAGTAAGTAAGTCTAAATAGTGATATTATCATGTTGATGGCAATTAGGTTGACTCGATGTTCATTTAGCGGCCCTTTGCAAAGTCTATTTCTCCTGATTATGCATCGTTTAGAGGTGAAACACGTGTAGTATTATGAATATTGGTATGTTGGCAGTTAGGTTTGCTCGCCGCTTGCATAGAAGTTAGCCATTGAAAATATTTTTCTGCTGACTATGCCACGTTTAGAGGCAAAACACTTGTGGTATAATGAACATCCGGTATTTCAGCAGTTTTACTCACCGCTCATATAGCGGTTAGCCATAACAATTCTTTTTCTCCTGATTATGCCTCGTTTATAGGCGAAACCCGTACCGCACTCACATTATGAACATTGTAATGCATGAAGCATTCACAATTGTATTTCAGCCACTGTATCATTATTCATCAGCCCGTAAAAGTCTACAGACGGAAATTAACCTCTTATTTCATTTTACAGTATAAGGGTGACCATCGAGCACACAGTCTTCCTCATCATCATCATCATTACAGCCCTTCACAAGTCCACTGCTGAAACAGGCCTCCCCCAAGGAATGCCACAGAGCACGGTCCTGAGTCACCTGCATCTATCGACTTCCTGCATGTCTTACCAGGTCGTCACTCCATCTAGTGGGGGGTCGCCCTACACTTCGCCTACCGATACGAGGCTGTCACTCGAGAACCTTTTTTCCCCATCGGTTGTCGGTTCTTCAAGCTATATGGCCGGCCCATTGCCACTTCAGCTTACTAATCCGTTGGGCTATGTCGGTCACTCTGGTTCTACTGCGGATATCCTCATTTCTAAGTTTATCACGCAGAGAAACTCCGAGCATAGCCCTCTCCATAGCTCGCTGAGTGACCTTGAGCTTTCTCATACGGCCAGCAGTGAAGGACCACGTCTCAGTTCCATAAGTCATCACTGGCAACACGTACTAGTTGTACAGTCTCGATTTCAAGTTTTGAGGTATACCTGACGAGAAGATGTGCTGTAATTTCCGAACGCTGCCCAGCCGAGTTGAATCCGTCGATTGACCTCTTGACCTCGAAAAAACAACATTAGCTTTTCAATCATTTAAAGTTGCTTTATATGCTTAAACATATTTCAATCATCGACGACTACATATAAAATATTTTTATTGACGTCGATGACTATAAGAGATTTAATAAATCTCCAAATAATACTTAGTAATGTATTTGAGGTACGTTTGTTGCTGCCAGTCGCTGTAGCATAACGAAACACGACAACTTGAAGTAATGATGCTTTCAGCTTTAGGAAATTGAATTTCCTCCTAAATTGTTTTAGTTTCCACGGCTATGTACTCACCAGTAGTTTATAGTTAAACATCACAAATGAAGCAACAGTAGCCTAATGGTTAAGAGTACGGATTACGATTTCTAAAAGTTGTAGGTTCGAATCCATGAACCACTCCTAACACAAGCATTTTAAGCTTACATGGAGTGGTTAACGTGAGTATTAGAATAATGTTCGTAGGGAATAATTTATTTTTATTAAAAAAAAAAAACTAATAAAGCATCTTGTGTCACAGTGATAACTCGTTTCTATTGTTCACACGCACCGATGAAATTGTAAATTGCAATTGCAAGTGCTAATTTACCACGTGATTGGTGTATTAAACCACATATAATCATCAAATAAAATTTTATTAAATTGAATCAAAAAAATATGGTCGAGTTTAAAATTAGTTAAAATTACCTTGCCTGTATCCGCTTAAAAAAATAAAATGATTTGTCTTACCTGATTTTAAGAGCACCTCCCTCTCTCAGTTGCGTTCACTATCCCCGTTACCACTAATCCCAGCACCACTACACTGGGAAAGACACACCACACGACGATACACGACACGTGTTTCGTCTCTACACAATATCCTCAGTTAAGTAAATCTTTTCCCCGGACCTCGGTTGCGAGTAGACGTCCTAAAACTACGTCACTTGGTTATTCAAAACATTTTTTAAATCTAGTTTGCATTTTTACGTGTAAGAGCCATGCTGCAGCTATATTAATAGCATAGTTGTAGCACGAATGGGTCGGCCCGGGAATGACCATGCTCTCACAGAATACCAGCGTAATTTTTTATTTTATAGAAACTTACAATTATCATTACAGGATTACCCAATGCGATAGTGTAGCTGTCTAACTGATTTGTATTCATGCTTTAATTTTGTGGCAAATTACAAACAATGCTGTCTTTGTGAATTCACTCAAGTACAACAGAACAGGTCCGTCTCACTGGCTATTAAGTTGAGCGTATGGGTGCGCGCGTCAGACACCTTGCAGAAGGTTGGTCCGACCGCGCGGCTCCAAATCGCGACTGCCGTCGGCGCCACACATACCTCTCAGGAACACATAGGTTTAATTGCCTTACATTTCAGCGTTATGCAATTCTCCTCTAAGTATTAAAAATATGAGGTGAGCGCAAGTTCCTTCTAACTCTCAGTTCATTATATCCTACCATACCTAAGATAAACAAAGTTGGATACATTAAAGGATAAAATGGGTATACACCATAATAACGCATATATAAATATCAAATAAATTTATTCTGTACTGCTCTAGCATGAGACTATAATTGGTTACACGGAGCCCAGATGACTTCGCATTACATTCAAGTTTACTCCGTAGCCAATGTATTAAACAAGGCGATAATCGCTTTTAAACACCTAGCGTCTTTCACCACTTCTGGTAGAGTCGTTTATCATAAAGTCCAAAGGCCAAGGTTACTGCCTTTGACTTACGGACCATGTAATGTATGACTCCAACATGTCCCTCATATTCCACATATTGCTGCCTATCGGACATGTAACGAAAAGTGCAGTAATAAGGGAATAAAACCAAAACTGCTAGCTTTTAAGCAACAAGTTATGATCTACTAGGTCAAATGCTTTTTAAAGTCAAAATAGGCTGCATCCGTCTGCCCTTGTCTCCACTCGGTACCAGATGAGCCATCTGACAGAGATTACTGGTTGTACTCCTTCCTGGTCGAAACCCGTGTTGCGCGTCTGAGAGGTTGTGCGCTCACCTGATGGAATATTGTCTTATGAATAGCAGCTTCAAATACTTTTGCCAGCGAGAACAACACTGCAACAGCTACCTGTCCATCCACTGATTCTGCTGAACCTCCCTTTGGAACCGGAAAAACGCGAGTTACTTTCACCTCTCCGGGAACACAGCAGCCTTAAGGCATTTGTTATATATGCAATAGCGGCAGGCTAGTACTGACCGACAATCCTTAAGATATAAGGCGGAATGCGTCAGGTCAAGTCCTGCAGACTGTTTGGATTAAGTTCTTTAGCGCACGACATACATGTACCAACCAACAATTGGTCGAAGTGCACCCGCCGCCGCTCCGTTTCCGCTACCTACTCGTGAGGACTAAGATGGAATGCCTCTTTTCCAGGCATTCCATCTTCCTCTCTGACGTGCTACATCTGCATTTTATTCGCAAACGAGGATAGATGTAAATGTCTGCCACAATGTATGCCACAGCAACCACTTACCATCAGGTGGACTGTGTGCTCGCTTCACCCTTATCATAAAAAGTCAAGTTAAAAAGGAGATCATAAATACTCAAGAGGTAGTGCAAGTAGCCTAAACAGTGGGTGAGTGAAGTGCGGTGCATGCAATCCGTGTGCGTAAAGCTGTCTCTACAGAGCATAACTTAGTGTGCCTACAAACTGCCTTTACGAATTCATGCGATTCTAGTACTTTTGCTGACATTGGACGTGAGATATTTGACACTTTTGATCAGGTGTTCCTGCAAACTGGTGTTTAGGATATTATTAACTTCTAGTGCTTATATAACCTAACCCTGGCAATAGTGACTTCTTTTCACTGGTTTCTTTGAGAAAATTTAGAATCTCCTTAGCGGTATCGACAAAATTTTAAATAGTTTGGAAAATCCAAAGTGGACGCCTCTTGAGCGTTTCATTTAATTGTTGATGAAAAAAATTGTATTCCTGGTTTTAAATATTTTATTTACGTTTTTTAAATTTAGCGCTCTATTATTTTAACAGGCTCTGTTTACAAAATAAATCGATTACACAAAGTATGAAATGGATATAGTCTGTATGGTACATTTGTCCTTTTCTATAAAGGGCTAAAAATATGATAGCGCCTTTAAATGTTTAATAGCAATAAAACTTGTAAAGTTTAAAATCATTTTATTAACAAACTACGCGTACTAGACTATTGATATGAAATAGGAACCAGTTGATGTAATTCTGAAGCTAATACAAAGAACCCGGTCTCGATACGTCATTTTTTGGGAGCTATCTTCGTTCGTTCACCCAGAAAAAAGTAATGAGGTAACACACATAAAAGAAAAAAAAAACATACAGTCGAAATGAAGTCCTTTTGAAGTCGGTAGAAAATTCTACTGAAGATGTGGTTTTGCCACTTACTTCTTTAATCATTGAAAATTTTGATGACGGAAAAATATGTATAACAGTTTTTCTTGATTTAAAACTTTCCCAACCGTCTCTCTTTTTCACTCTAGTTGTTAAGCTGGAACATATCGGCATTCGTGAAAACCACTTGAATTGCTGATGTACTATTTGCAGGACGAACCCAGAGGTAAAATTGGAGACTACCAACGACAAGACTTCGACATTACTTATAGCGTAACACAGAAGTCTTGGTTCTATTTTTGATATACCTCAGTATATAAATCAGCTTAAAGTTGAATATTGAGGGTGACCAAGTCTTTTCGTATGCTGATGAAACTGCTATGGTGTTACCGTACTTGGAAAGGTGTATTTGAGAGGCTGAAAAGGTCGTTCTAAGGACTCTAGATGGCTTAGACATAATCTGTTAACACTAAATGTTAACAAACTAACTTCTGATAGCACTAGATAAAAGAACACAGTCTATTGAAACTTCTCTAAAACTCATCAATGTAATGATGCGGGTTTTTAAATTGTAATTGTTAAAAACTCGAGCGAGTACATTACACAATCTTGGAATAAGTTTTGACCAACATCTTTGGATTAATCAAATAGAATACGTAACGGCAAAATCCGTAAGCTTATTTGGATATTTAAAAACTGCATTATGTTACAATGACTAAGTTGATAAATCAATTTATACATCTGTAGATCAATCAGTTCTAGATATTGCATAACGATATGGGGAGTAGTGGCAAAATTAACATTCTGAACATAAAAAAGGGACAATACCTTCTTAAAGTTATGTATTTTAAGCCTATTAGATTCAATACCGAACATCTTACAGACAATTTTAAAACATATTGATTCGCCATATGATCCAAAAAAAAACATCTATATGGAGGAATAATGACATCATTACACAAATTTATCTAAAATCTAAATTTGCTGAGAGACAGAATAGTCTCAATACGCCTAGAATATATTTACAATGATTTAAATAAAATTAAGCTTTCACCAGCTCTGTTGTGCGAATGCAAAAATACTTACTGAACATCTTAAAAATTAAACTATCACAGCACAGAAACATTACACGTCAGGTAATAAAATAGTATATCCATTGAATATACATTTGTTTATTTAATAAAATAACATAAAATAATAAATTTTCCAATCCATTTAAGCACCAACAATCACACATACACATGCATATACACCTACACGTTACATACCACACACACACACACACACACACACACACATACACACAAACAAACAAACAAACACACACACACACACACACACACACACACACACACACACAAACACGCGCAAAACACACTAATCTCAATATTTAATATTATTACGATGAGCGGTGCCTCCTGACACAGGTATTCTTTTATACTTACTAGGATGCTCTAATTACTTTACTATTTAGTATGCCTTGAAAATAAATAAATAAATTTTCATTTTCATTTTCATGTTTTATATTTTACGCATAGAGCGATCAACCAAATTCAAAATGTTTTATTGCTTCAGCGATCGTGAAATTCAATATTCAATCAATCTAAGTTGTTTATTGCTTTCATTTTCCTGAAACAAGCTTCAAATATATTTTATTTTTTTGTTAATATTTCCTAACCTTGAAAGGCCGTGGAGCAACCCGGTTCGATACCCGCCAGCACCAATGAAATTATTAATTGCAATTTTAAGTACTGATTTACTACGTGCTCGGCGGCGAAGGAAAACATCGTGAGGAAACCTGCATGTATCAGAAATAAGAAAAAAAATATTTCGAAGACGTGTGAAGTTTAAAGTGCAGCGGCGAATATTTCCTTGCCTAAAAACTCTCTCAGAGAGGCCTATGAACAGCAGTGGGACATATAAGCCTGTAACAAACTTTAACTTTTAAGCTTTATTAGTATTAATGCCGGCGGGGATGGTAGTGTGATTCGATTTTAGTCTTTGCTCCAATCATTTATGTTACTTTGTGTAAAAACTGTGATGAGCATATAAAGGGATGGGTCGATCAAATAAATTTCATCATCACCATCATGTAATGATACAAGGCACTTAGTGTATTTAGTGAAGCACTAGTCCATTGATAAATATGGGCCTAGGTCTAAGAATGGCACAAAACACGATTCTTGGCCTGAGCCACCTGTATTCATCGACTTCTGCATGTCTTACCAGGTCGTCACTCCACCTAATTGGGGTCCACCTACATTTTACTTACTGGTGCAGGCTGCCATTCGAGAACCTTTCTTTCCCATCGGTTGCCGATCTTCAAATTATTTGGCCGACCCATTGCCTCTGATTTGTGATCCATTTGGCTATGTCAGAGTTTGAAAAATCAACCCTAAAATATACATTACTTTTGATATAGCAATGCAACAAATAAAAATAATCGCACAAAAATCCTGCTATTTTAAAACAAACAGAACAAACAAGAGCTCAATTTTATTAAAGTCCTCAAATCACAACCCACTGCGAATGAATTAAAATTTAAATGCAATTTAGCGAATACTGGACTAGTTTTATTCGAAGACCTTTTTGCAAAGTTTCGAATTGGTTTCAATTTTATGGTCCAACCTATATTACCCAAATGGACATTGGATTGGACAATTGACGATTGAAAATGGACAACTGAAGGGACAAACCAGCAATGTCCACCAGATGGTACTGTGGAACATGGAAACATGCAACGAGATTGTGTGATGATTGGTATTCGCCTCTATCCACAGCCATAGGGACTTTTTAAAAAAATGACCATCGAACTCGAACATCGAACAAGTGGCTAATGAAGCTTATGAACACTACAAACCAACTTTAAATAAGGAAGGCTACTGATGCGTTTCTACTTTGAGGAATAAGATGGAATGCGTCACAGCCTGTAATGCAGTGCACACACTGCAATTTAGCGCCGGAAATAGGTAAGACGTAAACTACCCAGACGGACTCCAAGGCAGATTCTTTTATAAAAAAAAATATTATTGTAGTATTTACTTTATCTGTTGAGTCCGTCTCTATGTTCTGATCTAAAGGATAAGGAGCGCCAGTATTATCACGTACTGTGAGGTATTTCATCTTTGTCCTCAGAAGTGATAAAGCATTCGAGCCTCTTTTTGAAGTGAGTTGCATGTATCCATATGGTAGCCACTTGCCAACAGGTATACTGTGTTGTTTGTCACAAGTTTTAATAAAAATATATTTAAAACAAATTCAATTAACTTACGAGGGTAAGCGTTGAATATCAAAGCTTTGATGTGGTTTAATGTAGCCAGCGACGGCTCTGTCTCTAATAACGTCTCATCAACGGAGCCGTTGAATTATGCACGCCAGCCCAGACTGCGTCGTTATTTAACATCGACGAAACTCGGTGATTTTATCGAACTCTAGATAGAAAGACCTTAAATCTAAAGCGGCCAGTTTTACATAACAATTTATTAAAAGTGTATTATATATATCTTCATAATATTTAGTAACTGTAATATGTACTGTAAATATACTAGCTGATCCGGATGACGCTGTTTTGTTCTTTCAGGTAGCTAGCACGAGGTTTTCACTCTAAATTCATTCGGACTTTTACAGTGTAAAATACATATATGTGTACAGGGTAATTTTGCAATAACCAGCCAAATTTGCAGAAAAGGTTCATAATAAGTAATATAGGTAATAATTGAAGAAAAATTAATAAAAAATCTCCAAAATTATGTCCTTTTAATCGTTTAATTCAAAATGCGTGGTAATTAATTATTTTAACTGATTTACTGCACGCACACATTCGTGAGGTCGATCTGTGAAGCCAAAACGTTGTTGCCATAAACCCCTGAGGCTCAGTCCTCAGGGGTTTATAAACAACTTCATGAATGCCTCGTTTCCAGTAAAACGGTCTCCGTTCTCTATACTCACCATACGAAACACAGCAGCGTTACGCTGCTATTTTATGGTAGAGTGTGGTCTACCACGATCAAGCAGACCCATTTGTGTTGCAACCATAATATAGCTGCAGTATGGCTCTATTACGTAAAAATTAGGGATAATTTCAAATAAAAGTATAACCCTTGTTTACCGTATTCTCACAAACTGCAATAATGGTTTATCATTATTTACATACTAGCCGTTACTCGCGGCTTCACTATGGTCACTGGGAAATGAACTATCCATTGCTTTTGAATTGAAACTCACTTTTATAGATGTGTCAGAGATGCAGCCATTAAACTGAGCAAAATTGATTCGTCAGCCTATTTAAATGTTTTGAAACGCAGTATAGGAAAGCATGGAAATAGCCTGTTTATTCCAAATGGAAATGGGATATTTTTAATTAAAGGAAACTGAGCATAATTATCCGTCAGGATGCAGACCTTGAAAAGAAACTGAGCTAAATTGATTCGTCAGAGATGCAGTTTTCTGAATTAAAAGGAAACTGAGCCAAATAAAAGATCCGTCAGAGATGCAGCCTTGAGTTGAAAAGAAACTGAGCTAAATAAAATTTTGAATTGAAAGGGAAGATCTGTGGAATTCTAATTAATTGATTGTGGGAATTTCGGAAAAAAACTAACTGAACACTATTTTAAGACGCTACTGTACACAATGTTATATGTTTTCCATTCAGGAAAAGAATTAACGTTTGCCCTTGCGCTTTATTAATTGTCATTGCAAAACTGAGCTTAATAGGAACTGCAACCTTTTGAATTGAAAAGGAAGATCTGTGGAATTATAGGGATCCGTGGTATATAACATTTTCACCTTTTCCTACGCCTGTCAAATTGTAGCACGATTATGTTCCGTCCAAGATGTGTCACACGCAGCCTTGTTCCGTTACATAACCGAGGAGCATCTAAATTTCGCATTAGCATGACTGGGACACCTAATTTTAATTGAAGCATGTGATGGCACACTGACAACTCTAGAATTTAGAACCTACAGGATATGAAGTGCTCTGTTCTGTGTCCATAACTGTGTCTACTGACAAATACTCTGTTATTTCTTCTGCAACTTCGCTTAATATATCTGAATTTATTTTGTTAACGCTCTCATTTTTGGTGCAAGAATCGCCCTTTCACATAACCATTTGTCTTCATGCATGTTGTTCGTTAAATCTGAATAAATGCTCGTAATTAATTCGGAATGACTCTGTACTAAATTACAAAATCTCTCGTCAATTAAACGCAGCCCTCAGCATCCGTTTCCAACCGCCCATCGCCAATTTTAATAGTGTGTCAGCATAGTTTCCAGCAGTGATATTATTATACAAATGCACTCTCATATTCGTAGTTAAACTGAATTTTGTCACCTTGTTCCATAAAATAGACGACTTGAGGCATGCTTTAATTTTCATCTGCAGGTGTGCCTTTTGAATGACAGGTAAAGTTTGGCGAAAGTCACCAGCCAGTAAAACCAATTCCTCCCATTATCGGTATTGCTGCGCAAATCCTGGAGCGTTCGACTTAGTGCTTTTACAGCTTTTAGCGACATTGTACTTTCGTCCCACACTAAAGTTTGCATTGTCGTAGCATTATACCTTTATGCACTATTTTTTGCTAAAGTTGCAGATCGGCGATTCTTCCTGGGCTAGATTTAGAGGAGTTTTAAAACAGAATGTGCAGTGCGGCCCCGCTTAGCAGCGTGGCGGCTATATCGGAAGCTACAGCCACAGCAATGTTTTTATCTTTCCGTACTTGCGCTAATAAATTTAACAAAATGTCTTCAGTTCCTCCAGGGGCATCAAAAAAGAAAAGTGCACCATTTCCAGATTCAATTTGTCCTAATACTTTGTCAAAACTCGTTTTGTTCGGGAAGCAAGCGAAATACAAATTCGGCTACTTGCTGCTGCAAACTGGTATATCGTAGTTTGTTTCACGTATAATTTCGTCACTAAGTTCATTTTCGATTGTTCGCTGAGGCTTATCATTCCAAAGTCGCTTAATTTTTCCTACAATTGCCATTACTTTATCTTCAATTTTCCAAGTCTTCATATAAAATGTTCATTGTATGTCATGTTCGTATGTATGCTTTAACCTTACAAAATATCTTCCCATGTACTCTTTATATTTGTCCCACAATTTATGTGCATTAGATAGCCCATAAGATGATATGAGAGTTGCATAAAGATCTAATTTTGGCTGCACTGCTGGCTTCCTCCATGGTTTCATCCCAGTGATTATCGTTTTCTAAAAGATGCGGAGCCACATGCTTCTCTATAAGTTGCGCATTCCTGACCGTTGACAGTTTAAGGTCTTTATATCCTGTAGGACCCCGAACATGGTGCAGCAGCAATCGTAAACAGAAACATTCAAAATTAGTTACATGGACGGTATAAACACGACCAAGGCATCTGATGACTTTACCAGGCCCAATTTGCAACAGGCAAAATCGTGTCTGTCAGTACTTTTTGGCATTAGCTCTCGGTTATTTCTCCATGTGGGATTGCAAATAAAGTAACAAAAGATCAGGTCTTCCGTAAGTTCGTACATAGGCGAATGCGTCTTGTGTGTGTACTCATGGAGTGGCAGGGACTGTTAACGAATGATGAGGGCAAATTACCATTTTACCTAAATCTCTGGGGCTTACATTGGCGTCGCTAGAAACTGCATCTTGTAAATGTATATAATTCTCAACGCGCAGCTTTTTGATTTAAAGATATATAACGGAGACGTTCACTTTCTACCTTCATATTATGTTTACCAAAAATTGATGAAATAATTGTCTACACCGGCTAAGAGGTTAAAATCATTTTCTCGCAACATCATATGATACGCATAAAAATCATACATGATACTTTTTGTTCGGAGTAGGCTCCTTTGTGACCAGGTTAATGAGTGGAATTTGAAATGATAACCCTCTTGTCCTTTGCAATAAATCAATGGGTATTGCTGAGCGTCATAAAACTTGTGTGTATCGGCTACCCGTTGCAACGTATCATCACGTGCTCGCAAGACAATGTCTCGTGAAAATTGATCACCACTAATTACGGCTGCTATTTCGTTTATCAAAGGTGCATTGTAGCGCCTTTCATGCTCTCCTCGAGGGGTCCGATCTGTGAATGACGACTTAATCCTCTTCAGGTAGGTTTTCTAAAGCAGTTTTAAATGTTTTGACTAAAATGTTACGTTCATGCAAGAATCTTGAATCAACTCCCTGGATAAATGGCAGCGACGGTCACCCTCAATTTCTTCGTCACCCATGAAATATACTTGTAAAATTTATGCTGTTCGTTTCAGCTGGAAAAGTGAACCTATTCTATGATAAATTTGCCCTTACCGTAAATGTAGGCAAAAATCCCATTATTTCGGTCAACTCCGAAGGACGTCATTTGCATGAGTTATATTTCCGGATCCTGTTTAAGCGCCGTGACTCATTAGCATCATATAAAAGAGAGTTTTCAAAGGTTCTTCTGGTTCCCAAGTAACGGAAGAGAACTTTGTCATTGAACAGCTCATACCTGCGGTCTCATCTTTCCATTTTAAAGCGCTGCAAAATCGACACGCCTTGTCCATCAGTCCGATAAACACTAACCTGTGATTTTTATAATCAATCAACGGATCATAATTGAATGCTGCGTCATTAAAACCGACCAATTGTTTCTTTGAAAATTTTGTCGACGTCAGCTTGGAGCTGTTGCATCTCTTCGCGCCTGTGTCTGTTCTGGTGTTTCAGATGCCCTTATAGTGATTGACGTTCAGCTTGCTCAATGAGTCTGTGTTGAGTTTCATCAGGTGTTTCGCGGCTCTTAAGGCCTGACGTTCCGCTTGTTCGAATAGCCTTTGCTGACTTTGAGCAGGTGTTTCAGTAGCTCTTAAAGTAGATTGACGCTCCTGCCTGTTCAAGACGCCTTTGCTGACTTTGATCAGGTGTTTCAAGCTCTTAAAGTAGCTTGACGCTCTGCCTGTTCAAGACGCCTTTCCTGACTTTGAGAAGGTGTTTCAGAAGCTCTTAAAGCAGCCTGACGCTCTATCTGTCCAAGACGCCTTTGCTGACGTTGAGAAGGTGTCTCAGATGCTCTAAAAGCAGCCTGATGCTCTGCTTGTTCTTGCCTTCTCAGTTCAGCATCTTCTAAAATTCTAGCGATCAAGCTAATCTTTGGCTTGTCTTTGAGAAGATACTGTTTAAAGCTGGACTTACGTTTGCGAGGCATTATGAAGTAAGAAAAACCTATTTATAAAAACGTTAAAATACCTAAAGGAATTAAATTTCCTTTTAAATATTTTTAAAAGCAAATCCAAAATATCTAAAGGAATAAATATTCCTTTTAAATATTTTAAAATCGAAACTACAAAACCAATTCAAGACACAACACGAATCCGAAAACGATAGCCAAAAAAATCGAATCAACTTTAACCAAATCACAAAACAAATCGCAGAAAACCGAAATCGAAAGCAGTAGTCAATATAAATATAACCAACGAAAAGAAGTAAGTGTATAGGTACCGTATACACTATCTATACTAATAATATTCCTTTGAAATATTGTTAAACAACCTAAAACAACGAAAACCAATTCACGATTCTAAATAAACAAAATCCAAAATCAAAGCCAGAGTCTAAATATGTATAAAGGAATACCAACCAAATCAACAAAACCGATCCAAGAAAATACATAAATCCGAAAATGAAAGCCAATATAAATCCATTCAGCCTTAACCAAATCACAAAGCAAATAACAAACAACCGAAATCGAAAGCAGGTAGTCGAATTAGCTACGAAATAGAAACAATTTAAGCGTATAGGTACCGTATGCACTATAAGTTGACGCGCGGCTCAACGGCGGAGTTAAGTACATGTCAGAAACATTTCGTTACCGCGTTTTAAAAACCTAGCAACGACATCTAGCGGAATCAATTTAAACTATGTATACGTTAGTTAATAAGAACTCTCAAAAATATTTTTCTTATAATTTTGCACATTTTTTCTTATTGTAATATGATTCATTCATAACCTATAAGAACTGTATTCATTTCCGTTCAATAAATATTACTAAGGCTTATTAATAAGGCTTACTAAGAACTGTTTCTACCATTGTTAAGTAATAGTTAAGGGTGAAAGCGTGACAGGTGGTGATAGTATTTCTTATCCATACTTATAATCACGCCTGTAACCCTTGCAGGGTAGGCAGAGCATCAACGGATTACTAATATCGTCTGCGAGGTTATCGCCTATTCTGAATTACGATGCACCAAAACGTTTGAAGAAAATCAGCTGGTGAATTTTATGTTTTTATCGCTCTCTTCCCGGTCCTGCGTGGAAAATACAGATCCATACATTTTTATCTTAATTTTGGTAAAAGAGACATAATAATCCAGATATTCTGACCTTCTATGTTCGTCCATCGTACCGTCGTCCGTCTTGTAGAATCACGGTGGCGACCTAGCTGAATTTAATTTTGCAACATATTCGATTTTCCCACGGGAATGATATGTCTTTCCGCTGAAAAAAGCCTATGTCACTCACAGCCACCGAACTATCCTCATACAAATAATCATGCCATGCCGACGCTCTTTTGCGACGTGAAGAAGGACAAACAAACAAACAAACAAACACACTTTCGGATTTATAATATTAGTATGGAAGTATGGATTTGAACTTAAGTTTAAAATTGGCTACTCTTTGAAAATAATCAAGTATTAACTATACCACAACTCACTTACCGTGTCCAGATTTTGTGATTTTTAGCACTAAATCAAGATATTAAATTGTGAATAGAGTCATTTTGGTCCATAAATGTAGAAATAGTTTATAACTTGACTACACAGCGCCATGTATGGGTTCCTAGTGCAGCTATGAACCATCGTTTTAATTCACATATAATAATAATAATTTATTTTAACAATCTTACAATACATGTGCATGAAAACACTATAAATAATAAATTTAGTATGAAGTAATTTGACAACGTTATTGTGATTGTCTTGCGTTTCCTGCAGGCCTCCTAGAGCTTGCCACCAAAGAGAATATAATCACTACGTTTAGAGCGGGACTTCTAAGAAAAGGTAAATGTGACATTGCATAGCTACTCTACCAACATCAAGACATGACATTTAATTTTTGACAAACATTGCTGACAACATAGGCGAATTATAATAGTGCTGTAAATGTCTATCCTGGAATAATTACCGATATAACTTTTATCGATATATTGTTTATCGATATTTTTAATAAAAGTTAGATCCCTATACTGAATAATTTATGAAAATAATTTTTTAACGTAGGGATTGAGTAAAAATGCCCATGTGGATACGAAATCAATGTATTTTACACAGCAATTTGTAATTATATCTCTACAATTATGGGTACAAAAATATGTATAAAGAAAATATAAAATAAAAAACGCTCTATTATACTAATAATTAAATAAGTAAAAATAAAGTGACTCCAGCGCAGTGGCTAAGCGTTTGGCTGCGGCATTGCAGGACTGAGGCTTCGTTCCGCACTGAACAAGTGTTGCTATATTGTAAAATAAATAGTCTGCGTCTGGATGATTGTTTTCATTCAACATTAGTTCTTTTAAATGGTAAAATATTGTGTTTTTAACACTGTTTGGATTAAATTCCTTTTAAGTGTAACAAATACTATGTATAAATCGCTTGGCTTTTCACAGAGGTACCTATGTACACAGAGGTACCTATGTACATACTACTCCAGAGATTGTTTACTAATTGTCGCTTTCAAAATGAGTGCTCATTATAGCTAATGTTTGTAGATGAATATATAAAAAATATTTATAATTAGGAAATTACGAATAACTTTGAGTTTAGTTATATAATCGAATTCTTACCAAAATGTGACTTTAAAGGGATATTATCTTTGCTACATGTAAATGAAACCTAATTAAATTTACATAATAGTGGAAGTTTAAATTAAGTCCACTGATGAAATAATAGTTCGTTTTAGTTGGGTTCAAAATCCTCGGATTTGCAATGTTTGCCACAAATATGTTTTAACATGTGAATCTTTTCAATTGGTGCATGTGCCAGCTATTTCACTCATTGCTTGCATCTGAAAAATAATATAAATAAAATCACATTTTATTGAAGAAATAGAATGTTAGCAGTCACAATTGATAATGTAGTTTCTAAGTAAGTTCGTTTCGGATTGCCATCCCATCAAACTATCAGATTTAGGAAATGGTGTTTTATTTGTGCACAATCGTACATTATAAAACCTGTCCTACATAGATGGCTAGTCCATGAATGTACTCGCGTTAAATATCATATTACAATTAAAGTTGAAATCACCACAAACCTTTCATCATCTAAAATATTGCTACGAATAGGCTTTTCTTGTTATTATTTTTTCGCTTCTTGCACCATTTAATTGGCAAGTTTTATAATGTATATTACTTTTTTAATTCTGTAAATGAACAATGGCTTCTATAACAAAATTTAAAGCAATCCTAATAAATAAAATTATACAAATGTAATTGTTTGATTTGACATTTGAACCTATTTGATTTGACAATGTCGTTAATAGACATATTACGAAAAGCAGAAAAAGAGATAACCGTCATTAAAATTTGACCAATCTCGTACGTATAATTTTACTATGGAAGTTGCACCAGCCTGCTTTTTACTTTCCCATCCTAGGTAATCCTCCTCCAAGTAACTCTAGCTATTTACCGATTGTCATCATCCCATCTAAGACGAAACGTCTTAGTTCACATATAACGTCTTTTACTTTTATTTTTCTTATTGTCTTATATGTATTGATATTAAAACCAGCCAGATTCAAACAGTAAAACCAAAGAAATTTTTCTTCAATTTTATACAAACAAAATACGAATAAACTTTTCCCCGACCTATTATTTACATCAAGATATAATATCAGTGTCTAAAAGAAATACGTGCTTATTACAGGATTGGTAATTTTTCAGGAGAGCAGTTTAAAGTTTATCAAGTTACCATGAATCTCTGTGAATTGTTTTGTTCATACCTTCACTTATTATATTATTTGCCTATGTAATACTTAATTTTGAATAAATATACCCATGTCTAAAAATACAGAAAAAATCTGAAACATGTAAAACGATCATGATGTAATATTATTTTATCATAAATCCAGTACTTTACACTTTTAAATTGACTGTGGTTTTACCCTTTGGGGATAAATCAAGAAAAAGTGTGTTAGTAAAAATAAAGAGTAACAGACTGTTCAGCCGATTTTGCCTCTAACTCGCTATCAAGAGCTTTGCTGTCAAACTCTATACATACAAAAGCGAACACATAAAGTTTCCACATTCTGCCACGAAATATGTAAATTTTTATCACTTATCGATATTTTTTGGCTCAACGTTAAGTTTTCTCAAAATTTCCCATTTTCTTTCTTTTTCACCTTGCTGTACTTTTTCAATATTTAATTGTATAAGTATAAGAGGTTGATATAAATTTATCAAGGATCATTTCACTTACACTTTTATGAAACATGTACTGTTTTCTGTAAAACTGAAAAAAAAACGCAATTTGGGACGCTTTTTGGGGCGTGGGGATGACGCTCACCCGGTAGTGGAGGCTGAGTGGATAAATGTAACTTTGCTCTATAATGTACATATATAATAAAAGTACTCCATTATTTTTGCCAAGTTTTTAGCTAAAATACAATTATTTATATTTCGCTGAATGGCTGAATCAATTAAATATTCAAATAGCATAGCAACGTGAAATGAAATAGTTTGGAAATAAATTATACTTCTTTTCAAAAGAACATAATATTCTATTCTTTACTTTAACTATACATATCTTGGCGGTAAAGTCGGAAATTTTGAAAAACTAAACTTTGAGCTAAAATGTATCGATAAATGTTAAAAAATTACATATTTCGTGGTAGATTGCGCGAAACTTTATGTTTTCGCTTTTGTTTATATAAGAGGTTGATAGAAAATTTATCAAGGATTATTTCGTACATGCACACTTTTCATTTTTTTACACTTTTCGTGTACAGTTTCTTTAAAACTGAAAAACCGCGCTCAGAACACTTTCTGCGCGAGGGTGACACCTCACCCGGGAAGGAGGAGAGTGGATAAAATTTAAAGGAAAATTTTATTTTGCAAAGGTGCGGCCATACTTCACGCCGGGCAGCTGCTTACTTTATAGCGCAAGTCCGGTCGTGCATGGAGTATTGCTGCTATATATGGGCTGGTGCTGCAAATGCCACCTAGCAGCTTTGGACTCAATAGAAAGGCGTGCTAAGAGGCTTATTGGTGACCCAAATTTGGTTAAAACCAATCTCACCAGCCTCAAACTCAGGTGCAAAGTGGCCAGCCTTTGGTTTTCTAGGATGCATTTCGGAGTGTGCAAGAATTGCATAATTTAATTCCTCCTCTCCTTCCACCATCGGACAACCAGACATTGGGTACCAGTCTCCATCCCTTCTTTGTTAACACCGCATTCGAACCAAACGATTTGCTACATCGTTCATCATGCGTACAGCAAAGGAGTGGAATAAGTTGCCAGCATCTGTGTTTCTATCCGATTACAATGTGGGTGCCTTCAAGACAAGAGTGAATAGGCTTTGTTAAGTCAGTGCGCTCACCATCTTAAGTGATGGTGCAGCCATCACTTCCACTTACTATCAGGTAGGATTGCAGTTAAGCGCTGGCTTAGAATAATATTATATTATTTTATTATAACTTCACTCAACAATTTAAATATTCCGATGGATAAAGTACTCATCAAATTGCTTTGCATGGCAACTCAATTTCGACTGTATTCACTGGTTCAATTTGACAAGTTTTTAGATATTATGATTGAACTAACTTCCCTGGGGGATGAGTCGCTCGCGTCCGTAGGCTTCAACCACCTAATCCTAGGACCACCTTACACGTGTCCCCAGTGGAGCTAAACAAGCGACAAAGCCCAAAAAATAGACTTGGCTCCTCGCCGTGTGGTAGCGTAAAAAATACCACCAACTACTTTCGCACCATAGGCGCAAAAGGAAAGAAATAGCCCTGAGTTCCCGCGCCCCTTTAATGGGACAGGGTGCGAAGAATCTCGGGAGGAAAACCGGTGACGAGGTTCGCCACCCGTCACGTTCTGTCTCCCGCAGGGGCGAAAAGTGGATTGCGGAAGCCCGTCTGGCTACACTGATGTATGTAGAGCAATGAATGATAGGATGGATGAAGTATGCAATATGATTTATGATAGAGGAATAGATGTGTAATGTAAATGAGACAAACGGAAGGAAAGGATGCCACTACACATAGCATGTATACCGCGTACTGGTCTGGTGTAGACGAGACAGAGCGAGCATGCCAGAGTCGGTATCATCCTTTCAGAATGAATGGGTCATTGTGTGAAAGAGTATGAATGTGTAAGCCTGAGACTGTTATCGATACAAATGAAAGTGGGCTTAAAAGTTGTTGGTTCTAGGGATCTACGCCCCAGACATGTTTAAGCCCACTTATATCCGAGAGCAGTTTTGGGAGATGGTAAGATGGTACTAATGAAATGTAAGGGTAATGAAAATAGTGTTATATTAGGAGATTTTAATGGAAGGTTGAGGTGAAGAGGTCTGGTTATGAAAGGATATTAGGACGTTTGGCGATGAAGTATAAATGAGAATGGTGAAAGCCTCCTCACCGTATGTGTGAAAAGAATATTTTGTGACGAATACTTTCTTTCGTCATAAGAAGATTCACATGTATACATGGGAAAGAGGTGGATAGAAGCATGATAGATTTCATAATTGTGGATGAAAGAATGAGAAGCGCAGTGGTAGATACTAGGTTTACCGGGGTCCAGCGTAGGACGGATCATTACTTGGTCTTATGCTGAATTAATGGTCTATTCAGACGGTGGCGGCATCGGACACTATGTCTACCACTGCGTTACGTATAAGAACAGAAAGGTTACAAGATGAAGGTGTGAAATAGAAGTTCAAATGTAGATTGAGAGGAAATATAAGTGGTATGGATGAATTGTGTATAAATGATTTATACTTGGAGACTGTGTGGTATAATGTCAAGAAAGGTTTGGTGGATGCAGCTACCGAAGTATGTGGTGTAACTAAGAGAACGAATGAAAGGAAAAATAACACTTTATGGTGGGATGATGAGGTACGGATGGAAGTTGAAGCAAAGAAGAGAGCATGGCTAGATTTACAAGAAACCAAGTTTAGTCATTCTAGCGGTATGAATGATGATATTGAAAGAAAAAGGCAGTCTTTAGAGATCTAAATAAGAGAGTAAAGTAGTTGAAAGGAAAAAGCAAGAAAGAACTGATAAGAATGATAGAAGAATATCGGATAACTTCCAGGCAAATATCAAAATTTTCTGGAAACTCGTAAGAACTACACGGGACATTCAAAACTGCCTAGAATGAATGCTATACGAGACCAGAATGACTGTATTCTGAATGACGAAGTTTTGAGTTTAAGGAGATGGAAGGAATACTTTGAAAGAGTGTTTATGAGTGATGAGACGTTTGAATTAAATGAAATAGAAATTACGAAAGAAGAGGAAAAGATAGAGATAGGTATAGATGAAATAATGAGAAATGAAAAGTATGAAAGCAGGTTAGGCAGCTGGATATGATAGAGTATCACTCGAAATGCTAAGGGCTGGAGAGGGAGTGGCTGACCTGCTGTACACCTTGTTTAATTTGTTTGAGAACTTAAGCGGGTACCGGGAGACTGTTGCAAATCCGTGATAGTCCCACTATATAAAGGAAAAGGATCGCAGCAGGACTGTGAAAACTACCGTGGTATCAGCCTTCTTAGCATTGTGGGAAAACTGTATGCTAAGTACTAACTGAAGAGTTATGAAAGATACTGATGGTAAAATTTGGGATGTGCCAGCGATTTAGAAAGGAATGGGATGTATGGATCAGGTCTTTTCCAGGCGCATGATCGAGAAGTTTTGGCCAAAACCAAAAGGTTTTGTGCGTTCGTGGACTTGGAAAAGCTTATGACAGAGTGGACAGGGATGTTACGGCAAACCATGAACTCATTTGAGTTGAGCGCTGGTTGATACAGGCATTGAAGTCTCTTTATAGGACTCAGTGCTTGTCCAGGATCAACGGGGCCTACTCGGACTGGTTTGGCATCCATAAGGTGTCATACAGAGCTGTGTGGCTTCCCGTGGCTGTTCAACCTATTGATGACAATTGTTTGGAAAATTTGAAAGTTGAAGAATGCGGGTTAAGAATAGGTGAGTTAATCGTCAAATGCCTTTGTACGCCGATGATCAAGTCATACTTGCGTCGTCGGCGGCCGAGTTGCAAATGATAGTTACATTAATGAACAGGTCATTAAAATAAAGGAATGAAAGTGAACGCAAGTAAGACGAAAGTTATGGTTTTGAAAGAGAAAAGTAAAACGATATGAAACAAGAATAGAAGGGAATTGGTCGAGCAAGTAGATGAGTTTGTGTATTTGGGATGTGTATTTAGTAGGATGGTAGATATGATAAGGATATAGAACGACAGTGAACGCAGTAAATAGAATAAATGGGGCTCTACACTCTATTGTGGAAGGTGATAATGTATCCAGAAAGGCACGTATGGCAATTCACAATGCTGTGTTAGTCCCTACTTTAATGTATGGTAGTGAAAGTTGGGTGTAGCAGAAGAAGCACGAGAGGAGAATAAATGCTGTAGAAATGCGGTCATTAAGGAGTATATTAGGGCTGAATCTGAATGACACAGTGAGAAATTGTGTGATAAGAGACGAGTGTGGTTTGCAAGATGATGTTGTGACCAGGATTAAGAAAGGAATGATTCGGTGGTTTGGTCATGTAGAAAGAATGAACGAGGAAAGAGTGACAAAGCAAATTTATGTGACGGAGGTGAACGGCAGAGTCTGGAAGGACGCCCTAGGCGAAAATTTATCGACAAATTGGCGATATATTGAAAATGGGCCAAATTAAGACTACCTTTAACCGACGAGCGTGTATGCGTAGGTTTTGGATGTGGAGGAGGCGAGAGGTGTGTCAGGATCGTGCCAAATGGAAGTCCATATGCCTACCCCTCTGGGTGACAGGCGTAAGTGTTTATGTTATGTTATGTTCTTTGTTAACCTCACCCATAGAAGCATTCACTGCCGGTTTCTCTTTGTTCTCATCGGCGGCTAGGTTTTATGCGTCGTTCGCGTGCTAATTCAAGTGTTGAATTATTTTAACTTAATGTTATTTCTTAAACCATGCGTCCCAATAACATGCTATATAGAACAAAGTTTATCTTCATAAAATTGTTTTACGATGAAGTAACTTTCATTCGTAAGGATTAATATGCCATGCCGAATAATAACGCTCACAAATCAATTTTTAATTTTCAATATTTTTTTTCCCAAAATACCTTATTTTTATGACTTCGTTTTGATGGAGAAAGACTTATATTTTTGTAGAACATTGTATTTACGTATTGGTAACCATTTGTTTTTAACGCACGCGGATAAATGATTTTGAAACGAAATTTTCTTGTGACTTGCTAAACAAAAATCAATATTTAAGACTAGCTGAGAGTAACAATGCTAGATTGTGTATACTATTCCTCGTAATCGGCTATAATATAGAAAATAATTTTCAAATCGGACTAGTAGTTTCAGAAATTAGCGCGTTAAACAAACAAAAAACAAAAACACTTCGCTTTATTATATTACTAGTATAGATTACTAGCAATTTAAGATTTCAGGATCTAGACTATAACGCCACTTTCGAGGACAAATTTTGAAACACGTGAACACACACAAAAGGTTCATAGAAATCGTTCCAGCTGTTAGGAGGAGTTCAGTGACAAATACAAGTACAGAATATTTATATATATGAAGATATAGATTAACTGATTTTATTTATAGATTAACTGTCCTTTTCGTGACTCTGCAGTGTTGAAAGTTTACTAATTGAGAAAGTTTATTGCTTCTCTTCTGCAGTTGTGGAAACCACTAACATTCTTTATTGTTACAATTAAACTAATTAATTAATTAATTCACAGCAGTAAATTTATGTTTTGAAGAAAATTATTCATTAAACAATTATGAGAAGCACGAGCGGTACGGTTTCTTTACTCATGTGGCAGAAGTAGTGCAGAGTAGTTGTAGCGTAAGAGCCTCCACTAGTAATAAGAATAGACCCTAAGACTATACAAAATAATCCGCTAGCCAAGCGTTGAAAGAACTTAAAATAATAAAATAATTTCCACATTATGAAGTCGGCGGTAAGACATAGTGTGTTGAAGAATTGAAGACCAGACTTTAAAAGCTATTTTGAAATTATTTAATTTTTTTAATTTTTCAAGTCGCGTCTTACTTTTTATTGAATATTTTTTGGTTCCATCAGGTGGACTATTTGTCAAACGAGCACATAGTCCACCTGATGGTATGTGAATGCTATGACCCATAGATATCTATATATCATGTGGCTCTACCACGTTGTGTGGACTAAGGATCATACACTCAAAGCAACAACTAGAATGTCAAGTTTTGATCAAATTAATTAGCCGCATAAAAATAAAAATGGTGTGTCTTGTCTAGTTTTTAAAGCATCAGCCGCTCTTCCTCAACTGCATGCACTAACCCAGTCACCGCTTATTCCAACACCTACCCTAATACCACTACACTAGGAAAGACTAGTCGATAATACGACATGTGTTTCACGTCGTGATCGTCTCATTCCCAGGATCAAAACTCTTTGTGGAAACTTGTATATTTGTAATTTGTAGGGTGACACTTCTGTTGTCAGGCGGACTGTGTGCTCACTACTTCTTAAAAAAACAATTAACTTTACTAAATACACCTCGCGTGTAAAAACAATAAGAAACTGTGAGAATATCTTCGACGAGTATTTCGATTAAAGTGACAAAGCAGCAAATCGCGGCGAAAGTGTGTGACAATGCCATGAAATGGAAGTTGGTTGCACACAATGCACTATGGTTAAGGCCCCAGTAATTTTGTTGGCAACTATATAGAACTTTACTTGCATGGTAAATCCCATTTCTGTTCTCTTAGACTACTAACAGATTTATGTGGATGAATATTCCTAAATAGTTCATTTTATACGACTGCCCCAGAAGGAGTCTATGTATGTATGTCTATTTATTTGGCACGCTCTGTAGCCTAAACGGCTTGATGGATTTAACATATAAGGTGTCGTTAGATATGTTTTAATTGTGGGGTTGACATAGGCTATATAATATATTTATACAATGCATCTGCAAAATATAAAAAAGGTAGTGGATTTTTCAGTAAACTTTTAACGCAGTCGTTTTTATTACTGTTTTAACCATTAGGCTTGCTTAATTTACCTAAAATTTTCGGTCTGGGCAGCAACCGCATTGCCACAATATGTTTATGTAGAAAGAGATTGGGTGATAATATGGACCGAGACAAAGCCTTATTCGTGCTAAACCATAATGTAGCTGCAGTAATGATGTAGCTCCACCACGCAAAAATGCTGTGTATCTAAATATTTCTTATATCGCGAACAACTACACTTTGAATAAATGAATTGATTTTCGCGTTAAAAAAAGTGTAATTAAACGCTATGAAACCCATAAAATAGTTTCATTCAAAATGCAATGTATCGGTCTGAACGTTATTAATGGCCAGTATAATTACAGAGACATTTCTCATCTTAGTCCTCAGCGCCTCGTAGTTGGTTGTAGGTGTCCATGGACTGCAGTAGTCACTTCCCATCAAATGATTTTAAGTTCGTAATACTTTGGTTTTATAAAAGAAATAATAATGTTCCAATAGTTCGAAACAACGCAGTGAATCACATCGACTGATTTCCATTGCTGCAAGCGGATTCTCGCTAGATTCTCACACAAAATCATTTTAGAAATAAATCTTATTTTTCAGTTATAAGTGATCCTTTTCAAATTTATCAATAAATAACCAGATTTTACGATGATCTTTACTATCCAGTGTCAAACAATTAAGTAAGAGTATCTAACTTTTTTGTTTTGTACTTGTTCCCGGGTCCCATTTGCGTGTGTGTTTTGACGTGAAACATGTTTTAAATTACACCGAAACATACGGATACCAGTTTAGAAAAGTGAACCGTAACGAAAAGGTCTATATAGTCTTGCCTTAATATTACAAAACTGTACGTCTTAGAGATTTAAGTGAAATGTCATTATTTAATTATATAGTCAGCTCACTGTACCTAGAGCTTGCATGAGGATCTAGCGGTTTGGCAGGGGAAGGGCAACGCGTGGACTTTCCAAAACCGGCGCTCTCTTTCGAACACTAAAGCGACTACTACGTTTAACCAGCGATCGTGTGTCCTGGCACAGCCCCGATTATTTTATAAAATTTTAGTGACGAACACACTTAAGTCAGTGGTTTCCCAGGACAGCACCACTTATTATCAGGTAATAAGTGGCAACTGCAGCCCACGGAACCCTGCAACCAAGGTCACCCGCGGTGAACATGGTTGGCCGAGGTGTAGGACTGCGAGGGTGACCACTCCGAGTGGGCTTGCCGAGGCCCACTTCGGATGTGTTGTGGCAGCGGCGAGAGGGTGACCTCTCTACCGCTGAAACCGAGGTGGAGTTTCGAAGAAAGAGGTGTGTTGGTATGGCGATGCACCACTAGCCCTATCCTCCGTGAATTTGGCGGGGCCGCACCGTTGACGCTGTGGTGGTGGGGCCGCGGTGTCGGTATGCGAGGCCGCTCTGCCTACCCTCCGCAGCCGAATCTTGGTTGCGGCGACCATAGACCAGACCCGCCGCTGGAGTCAGGAGGCTAGTACTAAGTGCTCCTTTTCCTGGCCCCATGGCCTTCGCGCATCGGACACGGGGTGCGTCCGTTGCGCGGATGAAGTTGAGAGCCGCAGAGAAGGCGCGCCATGTGTTATGGTGCACCCCGGAGAAGGAGATGGGGAGAAATAGTCCTCTAGCGAGAAGGGTTCGCCAATGACCGTGGATGTGTGGCAAAATGCGACCAAGGTGGAACACCTTGGGTTTTAGTCATAACCCGTCCTCGCCCCGCAGGAGTTGGTTATGCGTAGGTATTACCATGTAAAAAAAGTAGCTGAAATAGGTACGGTTGTACCTACCCAGACGAACTTCTAGTAGAAAAGGAGTCCAGCCCCTAAGTGTGTTATGTTTTTTATGAATTTATTAAAAGTCTAACTATTTTATATAAAGTAAAAACCTCATTATAGATAGCTAGATTTCTACCGAAGTTTTTAAGTTGGAAGGAATTTAAAATATGACACGTATTAGCGATAAGCTAATTCGATATCAACTGTTTTTTTTAGCTGCAACGACGTCCTGGCTTTCCCAGGAGGATCTATAAAATTTGGTGTTATTTATATTTAAGATAATCAATAACTTATTTATATTATAAATTCTTCAAATTTTAGTCATCATATTTTCTGATAAACTATAGCTTTGATCCTTTCTGGCATTGCTCTCTGTCTGTTCGTAAAGTTTCGTTACAATCAGTTCATTAATAGAATCAGGCGTTACTTTGGAAATCCATTATATTAAAGTTGGATGTACGCAAGTTAATTTTACCAACTTTATTGCAATCATTTCAGCTATTCCGAAGATTAGCCCGGACAGACAGACTCACAAAGTTTTTAAAATGTTTAATTTATAATAGCATGCAAATACCACTGAACTAATAGTAGCCAGTTAATCAATATTACAGACAGACACTTCAATTTCATTTATACGTATAGACTGGTTTAAAAAATATTTTTAAAATAGATTTTTAAATATTTATTTTAAAATAAAAATAAAAATGTTTTATTACCGGATTCGATCACATAAATGTTTTTCTTTATCTATTTTCAATATCCCTTAGCCTCTAGTAAAAACTGTTGACCTTTTATGGTCGTTAAAAGAGTTAAGGGTTTACGTAGCCCTTGATATATTAAATTTGTGTTAGCAACCTTCAATGAAATTTTAAACATTTTCATAATTTGATCATATCCGACTTAATAATTACAATTTCTGCACAAAACGAATTAATTTGAGCTAGATTATGTTTTAGTACGAATGGGTCGACTCCATCAGAGAGGGACCATTCTCTCACAGAATACCAGTGTAAATAGCACCTCAATGCTGCTGTGTTTCGTATGGTGAGTGTAGAGAACCGGAGACCCTTTACTGGAAACGAGACGTTCCATCTTGTCCTCAGGGTGATAACGCATGAGCCACAGCATCCACTTACCATTAGGTGGACTGTGTGACCATTTTCACCCTTATTATATTTAAAAATCTGAGGTAGGCAAAGAGGTACCTACGTGGTTGGCTGGAGTAACTGAACTTGTCGGAGGTGAGTCGTGGCCCGAGTTGCTGCCGCCTGAGTGGCCAGCGAGGAGCCAATCCGAAAGCACCTTGTTGGACTGCAGTAGAGGAATTGTCCTGCATAGACATTTTCATTTTCACTTTCATTCACATAAAAAGGAGTTCATAACAGTAGACAAGATAAGGATTCGAAGTTGCGATCACGATTATTTAGTTTCGCAGACCGAATCCTTTACCATTAGGGCTGCCTTCGATAAAATACTATGCTGCATTTAGATGTATTATTGTATTTTGATGAACGCTTTCATTGTAAGCGATAAAATCGACCTGTTAGGTCAACGCAACTTAATTGTTCACTAGTTAGAAATTCTGATCCGCAATGAAGTATTTAACGCGCCTGCGGATAAAGTTTCCAAACAAGCTCCTGTTTTGCTTTCTACCTTTATTCATACTTGAGTTGGCAGCCTAAATAAGCGACTACACAAACTTATATAATATACGAACAATATGAACAGTGTGTAATAAATTTAAAAAAACCCTTTTGAAATAATTGATTGATTTTAATGTAAAGTAACATACTGCCAGTGATGATCGATCGAATGAGGTGATCGCTAACTATGCTGGTCCAATTATAATTGATACAAATAATTGTACAAAATTATTGTAAAATTTTATGTCTAAAATAATTCTGCTGGTTTTGCCTTTGTTTAATAAGAAGAATTTATTCAATAAATAAAGCGAGCGCTCAGCTGCTGAGCTATCACGACTAGGTCAAGTTTATTTATTTATTTCCGAAGTATGTGGTGTAGTAAGAGAACGAATGAAAGGAAAATAATACGTTGTGGTGGGATGATGAGATTCGGATGGAGTTGAAGCAAAGAAGAGAGCATGGCTAGATTTACTGGCAACCAAAGCTGGTAATTCTGGCGGTATGAATGATGAGAATGAAAGAAAAAGGCAGACTTTAGACTTATAAATAAGAGTAAAAGAAGTTGTTGAAAGGAAAAAGCAAGAAAGAACGGATAAGAATGATAGAAGGATATCTGATAACTTCAGGCAAATATTAAAATGTTCTGGAAACTCTAAGAACTGCTAGAAATTCAAAACAGCCTAGAATGAATGCTATACGAGACGAGAATGGCTGTATGCTGAATGATGAAGTTTCGAATTTAAAGAGATGGAAGGAATACTTTGAAAGCGTGTTTATGAGTGAAGGGTCGTCTGAATTAAGTGAAAAGAAATTCCAAAAGAAGTGGAGAGGTAGGAGATAAGTGTAGATGAAATAATGAAAGCAATGAAAAGCATGAAAGCAGGTAAGGCAGCCGGATATGATAGAGTATCACTGAAATGCTAAGGGCTGGAGAGGGTGGCAGGCCTGGTGTACACCTTGTTTAATTTGTGTTGGGAACTGAAGCGGGTACCGGAAGACTGGTAAAGCCGTTATAGTCCCAATATATAAAGGAAAAGGGTCACAGCAGGACTGTAAAACTACTGTAGATCAGCTTGTTAGCATTGTGGGTAAACTATATGCTAAGGTGTTAATTGAAAGAGTTATGGAAGAAACTGATGGAAAAATTTGGGATGTGCAAGCTGATTTAGAAAGGAATGGGGTGTACGGATCAAGTATTTTCCATGCATGATTGAGAGAAGTTTTTAAAACCAGAAAGTTTTGTGCTTATGGACTTGGAAAAGGCTTATGACAGAGTGGACAGGAATGTGTTATGGCAAACACTTAACTCATTTGGTTTGAGCGCTGGTTTGATACAGGCATTGAAGTCTCTTTATAGGGACTCTAGTGCTTGTGTCAGGATCAACGGGGTCTACTCGGACTGGTTTGGCATCCAAAAAGGTGTCAGACAGGGCTGTGTAGCTTCCCTGGCTGTTTAACCTATTTATGGACAGTTGTTTGCAAACTTTGAAAGTTGAAGAATGTGGGTTGAGAATGGGTGAGTTAACCGTCAAATGCCTTTTGTACGCCGATGATCTCATATTTGCATCGTCGGCGGCCGAGTTGCAATGATGGTTACTTTAATGAACCGATCATTAAAAGAAAGAGGTGGAAAGTGAACGTGTAAGACGAAAGTGATGGTTTTGAAAGAGAAGAAAGTAAAACGTTATGTGAAATAAGAATAGAAGGGAGTTGATTGAGCAAGTGGATGAGTTTGTATATTTGGGATGTTTATTTAGTAGGGATGGTAGATTTGATAAGGATATAGAACGACGAGTGAACGCAGGAAATAGAGTGAATGGTGTTTCACACGCTGAAGAGTCAGAATGTGTCAAAAGGCACGTTTGGCATTCACAATGCTGTGTTAGTCCCTACTTTAATGTATGGTAGTGAAAGTTGGGTCCAGAAGAAGCATGAGAGTAGAATAAATGCTGTAGAAATGCGGTCATTAGGAGTATGCTAGGGCTGAATCTGAATGACAGGGTGAGAAATAATGTGATAAGAGAAAAGTGTGGTTTGCAAGATGACATTGTGACCAGGATTAAGAAAGGAATGCTTCGGTGGTTTGGTCATGTAGAAAGAATGAACGAAGAAAGAGTGACAAAGCAAATTTTGCTGCAGAAGTGAACGGCAGAGTCGGTAAGGACGCCCTAGACGAAGGTTTATCGACCAAATTGGCGATAAATTGGAAATGGGCCAGATTAGAGTACCCTTAACTGACGAGCGTGTATGCAGATATATGGATGTAAAGGAGGCGAGAGAGTGTGCAGATCGTGCCAAGTGGAAGTCCGTAGTCTCTGCCTACCTCTGGGTGACAGGCGGAGTGTTTATGTATGTATGTATATATTAATATATTATTTGCTGATTACACTTCATTATAAAATAAATGAAGTGTCATCAGCAAATAATACTATATTATGGTTATCCCCTACTATGTAAGGTAAGTCATCAATATATACAAGAAACAGAAAGGGGCCGAGAATTGAGTCTTGATGCACGCCCATTTGTACTATCGACCCGAAGCTCATACTATTAATGACAACTTTTGCATTCTGTTACTTAAATATGAAACAATTAATTTAAGAGTTACTATTTACACCGTAGTGTTGTAGTTTCCTGATTAATGTTTCATGGTGAACACAATCCAAGGTTTTGATAGGTCATATCCAAAGCATCTTGTGAATTCTCCCATGCATTAAAATATATTTAATCAGCTCAACACCAGCATCAATTGTCGAGCGACCTTTGTGAAACCGAATTGATTTTATGAAGTAAATTATTAACAATAAAAAAAAATTTACATATGATCAAGAATAATTTTTCAAAATTTTACTTAGTGTTGGCAGTAGAAATGGGTCTAAAATTAAGGGTCTAATGTACTACCAAATTTAAATAAAAGTATTACTTTACTATGCTTCATCAAATCAGGAAACACACCATATTCGATACTAGTATTAAAAATAATAGCTAGTTGAGGCGTGATTATGCGTGCAAAAACTGTAAGAGTTACACAAATATAATGTATGGTGGAATTGTTTCTCCTAAATAGTTCTACAAAAAAAATCTGCGACAGTGTACATCTATCTTTGTGTAAGCCATTATTACCAAAATAGTAAACCACAACTAAAATAAAAATGAGGCGCGCGCAGGGCGGTCGGGCGTACTGCGGGTGAGTTGAGGGAAATCATGGCTCATCACCGCGTGATCAATCTTCATGCTTAAACCGCTGAACCGATTTAGATGAAAGGAGAATGAGACGTCTCCATACATTCTTGGGCCCAGATGTTAACAAAATGAAAGTTAGACCATTTGAAAGCTTATATATAAACAATTCATAGCTGAAAATCAGGCAAGATTTGTCAATTTAGGAGCTGAGTTATTGTAGAATAAGTAAAATTGATTTTGTGTATTACCTACACTGTAACAGGCGGTTTTTTACTATAATTACACTGTAACAGGTTATTTTTCACAACAATTACTTAAAGATATTATAAAAGCAGGATCAGTATAAAATCACCAAAGAAAAGCTGTGGTTATTTAGGAAACAAAATGGTAAAACTATTAACGAAAGTTAAAACAACAACGTTGAAGTGAATATTAGGCGTATCGATCTGAGATCGATTACTTGAATTGTTGTGTTTACTGTTACTGACACTGTTATATGTTGGCATGTTGATATTTTGTATTTTTCATTATAATTTTGTAGACATGTTCACAATTTTTTTATCTCCCTAGTAAACAAGAAAAATAATCGAAAATAGATATTAAAATGCTGAATTAAATCGCGATCGATAATCGATAATCGATTATATTGCGCTCGTTTCAAATCGAATCGAAAATCGGTCTTTTTATTATAAGTGAATAGTTTCGAAGTTTGAACTTTCAAGTCACGTTTCAAAATTAAATGTCCTTTAATGGTAGGTACAAACTAATAAGAAGTACTAGTGGTAGGTAGCGTTCAGAAACGAGGTAGCCGTGGTCAACTATGACATTGGGACGTCAGTCGCCCCCGTAACCATGGGCGCTATAAAGTGCTCTAAACGTCGGGAATATAAAGTAAGTTAATATACGCGATAAAATCCGTAAAAACTAGTTTGATTTAAATGTTTAGTGTTCGCGTAAATATTAAAAATCATTATAATCTAAATAGTTATATTACAAATTTCATCCCCTCTTTTGCCTGCCTAAGAGGTCGAATTTTTATTCAAATTTATATGAAACCACCCTTGAAGGTATAACCTATTGAATAAAAATGATCATCAATATATAATTATAATTAGTTTACAGTCGACTATAATATCGCGCAACATACATACGAAAGAAACATACAGTCCAATCGGTAAACCTGTTTTGTTGAAGTGTAGTCTGCTGGAATTTATCCATATTGGAGCTATAAGCGAAGATGGAATCATATTAACAGTATTGAATAGCAGGTGTGATTACTCTGCGCGTTCGTTTCCTTTATTCTTTGCAAATATGGCTTGAAATTCTAAACGGACTGAAATGCTAAAGCAACGAAATAATGTATTCGACACAGTAACGTCCGAGCGTTTCGAGATCGTTTTACGTTAATAGCAAAGTCATTTCAATTCAACCTAAACCATCTCGCTGTGATGAAGCACTCATACATAAACAAGAAAATAAGCCTACATACATAACATACAACAACACACACGCCTGTTACCCATAGGAGTAGGCAGAGACTACGGATTTCCATTTGGCATGACTCTAACACATTTCTCTCGTTTCTTTTATTTTTAAATCGCATACATGTTTGTCAGCTAAGGTTATTCATTATTTCTACGACTGTCTTTTTGTCTTACGTGCGATTGCTGATCATAAACTCCAGGCTTCGAATTCCAGGTCGAGACAAAATCATTTTTGGGTTTTTTGTCAAGAAATACTCAGTAGCAGCCCGGAGTCAAAAAGTAACATACCGTGCCACGGAAAGCACGTAAAGCCGTTGGTCCTTCGCCAGAACTCACTTCGGTAGTGTCGGATTACCTTCCTATCGGACTATATGAGTAAGGGAATAGAGAGTGCACCTATGCTTGCACATACACTAGGTCACTATAATCATGTCCTGTGCTGATGACTAGTCTCCGTTGAAACTGGCTGCAGTGACGAAAATTGGTCTCGCGAACATTATTATTCTTAGTTTGATAAAATCTCTTTGGACCATCCTTTGCCTACTCTGCCCCTTATCATCTATCATCTCAACTCCAGCAGTAGACTTATACGAGATAACAATGATGAAGAAACAGAAGACGAAGAAAACATCATCATCATGATTTCTTATATTTATTATGAACACTACATTTAAATAAAACTAATTTTACGGATTTTATCGCGTATATTAACTTATTTTATATTCCCGACGTTTCGAGTACTTTACAGCATCCATAATCACGGGGGGGACTGAGGTGTGTGACGTCCCAATGTCATAGTTAACCACGGCTACCTCCAGATTAAAATTATTAATTTTGTTCCGATCTACGCAGTATGAACTTACAGTATCTTGAAGTCTTGCAGTTGTATGCTTGTTGGGATTTAATTTTATTAATTATAGATCCCAAGCAGATGGTAAGCACCCAACCATCTTCTCTATTGAAATTAGGATGTTTTTCGATTTCAATAGCCTCGTGAATTATTCTTGGAAGTAATCGGTGTTCTTTAGCGAGGATTTGTGGTCTATCAAATCTAATGTAGTGACCGGGGCGATTCTGTACATGTTCACAGACTGCAGACTTCCCGGAGCGTCGATTCTTCACATCAGCTATGTGTTCTTTAAAGCGGGTTTTTATTGACCTTTCAGTTTGTCCTATATAAGAGAGACCACATTCACAATCAAGCTTGTAACTGCTGCAACTTGCAGAGGGATATTACACTTAACTGATGGTAAAAACTGACTAATCTTCTTCGGCGGCTTGAAGTATGTTTTAATAGAAGCACGCTTCAGGATGTAGCCAATCTTGTCAGTGACACCTCTGACATATGGCAGTACAGCAGGCACTCGCTCGACTGTGGCCGGCTTCACTCGTTCACTGTGACGTAGGCGCGGGACCCGAAGCTTATGTCGTGCAAAACTTGCTTGACGTGTTGAAGCTCGGCGGCCAGGTGTTTACTGTCACAGATCCCTCTTGCTCTGAAACAAAGATTTATCCACGGCAGCTAACTGTGAAGGATGGTGATGAGAGTCACCGTTTAAATATCTATCTGTATGGGTCTTTTTTCTATACACAGTGTGGCTCAAGGTGTTATCAGGATTCCGAATTACTAACACATCTAGAAAAGCTAAAGAGTTGTTTGCCTCTAACTCCATTGTGAATTGAATTTTAGAATTTATGGAGTTAAGATGGTCTAAAAATGCAGTTACTTTATCTAAAGGTAGAATTGTGAAAGTGTCATCTACGTACCGCTTGTAGAATCTTGGATTTACGGGAGAAGTAAGTAGGGCTTTCTCCTCAAAGTCTTCCATGAATATATCGGCGACAATGGAGATACAGGTGAGCCCATCGCCACTCCATCTACTTGCTTGTAGAACTCCTCCTTCCACAATAGGTAGCCAGATGTAAGGCATTGTCTAAGTAATGCTGCATATTCTATGGGCATGTTGTTTTCCTCCAGCCTTCTAGTTACAATCGAGATGCAGTCTTCAACAGGTAAGCATGTGAACAGAGACTGCACATCAAAACTGACCATAGTTTCATTGTCTGCCAGATGTAGGTCTTTAATCTCGCTGACAAAATGGTAGGAATCCTTGTGTGTGCTCTTGTATGTCCCTTGAGCGGTGTAAGTATTTTCGCTAAGTGTTGAGCCAATCTGTGTTAGTGAATCGATTTGGCTGACTATGGGACGTAGTGGAGCATTGGGCTTGTATTTTGGTAACCCATACAACTTCGGTGGTTTGGCACACGTAGGTATTATCGATTTTACGTCCAGATTTAATTTTTCGGAGTGTTTTTATGAGATCACTAGTTGTTTTAAGTGTTATTTGTTGGGTCGTTTTAACCTTTTATAAGTGCTTGAATCCGACAAAATTCTTGTATTTAAAATTATAATCTGACGTATCCATGACTACCGTGGCATTTCCCTTATCTGCGCGGAGAATCGTGAGTTCTTGTTTATTGCGTAGGTTATTCAACGCTTTATATTCGTCCTTAGGTAGATTCGGTTTCGGCGCTGAACTTCGACGTAACATCGACGAAATGTCTTGACGTATCGCTTCCAAATCTTCCGCATATTGTTTTTAAATAAACAGTCCTCGACACTGCAGATAATTTCCTCGTACGGTAATTTTTTAGGTGTTATGGCGAAATTAGGCATTTCGATAATACTCTAATTGTTGCATCATCCAGAGTTTGTTTTGACAGATTATAGACCGCGTTTGGTCTATGATCCGTGTTTGTGGTCAACGGTTGTGCTTCGTTCTCACGTTGACACAGATGTTTGACATTTAATTTGGTCATTAATTTTTGATATTTACTATGTTTGTTTTGCATTCGTTATATTTATTATTAATTTCTCGTTTATTTAACGTTTCGATGCAAACATTATAATCAAATGTCGTTAAGACTGCCTTTAACTCACTGAATGATGTGTCTATGGATTTGTTTATGTCATGTAGATCGGAGTTTTTGTTGGATTACCGTTCGTAACAACTTTTACTTGCCTGATTTAAGATCTTAGCGCTTCCTCGAATGTCCTTTTAGTGGATATTTTGACACACGTAGGAATGAGATTATGGTCTCGGCATCTCTTCAAGAAATTTAAGGCTGTTAGATATCTTGCGCGCTTGGTCATGAGATCTTCTAATCGGCGAATTTTATTTGCAATTACCAGTCCGTACTGGTTTACATAATGATTTCTTATATTTACGAACATCACACATTTAATAAAACTAGTTTTTTGCGGATATCGCGTATTAACTTATTTTATATTAAAATAATAAGTTAATATACGATAAAATGCAAAACTAGTTTTATTAAACATCATCATATTAGAGCCCTTCATAAGTCCACTGCTAAACTTAGGCCTCCATCAGTGAATAACACATAGCACGGTTCTGACCTATCTACTTCCATCATTGTCACACACACATCACACATCATACTTCTTGTATCTCTGAACAGATCGTTACTCCATCTAGTGGGGGCCGTCGAACACTTCGCTTACCTGTGCAAGGCTGCTAATTGAGAACCTAACTAACTATAACTATAGCTCGAAAAAGCGACAACCGATTTCCAATCGGTTGTCGCTTTTTCCAGCTATAAGGCTGCACATTACCACTTCAGCTTACTGATTCGTTGGTCTATGTTGGTTACTCTGATTTTACTGTGGATAGCCTTCATATTACATGCTATGAAAAGAAATCGTGAGTTACAAGAAGAATAAATCACCAATTTAACAACGCAAAAATACAACTCATTCAGTGCACCTAAAAACTTCATTTGCCCAACGTTTTTATCAATTTCTTGAACCCTTATTGTATAACAAGGTATAATATTAATAAATGTAAATAAAAAAATAAATGTAATAAATGTAAAAAATAAAAGTAAATATGAGTGTAAAAAATATAATTGAGTGGTTATATGGATGCTCCCTTACAAAATCGCGAACTACGCGGCAACCTCATATTCCCACACAACATTTCAACACAGTTTCCACGAGGCAGTTTTGCTGACATGATGGGAAACTCGGCCGCCGTGGACTCACAATGACGCACGCGGTGTCAACCGACATAGCACCTCACCAGAAACCTAATGCCGCGAGGCAATTCTGCTGACTTGATGGGAAATGCGGCCGCCATGAATTCACAGTGACGCCCGCGGCGTCAGTCGACACAGCATTATATATACGAAACTCCACGATGCCACTTCATTTCGTTTCAAGCAACGAACAAGTGTAGACTTAATTAGTATTAGTTCTTTTATTTGTAATATCTTTATAATAGTTCTTTTAAATTAAATTTATTAATAATAATTTGTTTTTTTGGGTCCTCTGGCGGCGACATCCATAATTGGCGCATCGGTAGGATACTCGAGTAGTCTCAGGATAGCTTATTATGGAAATTCTTATATTGAAATCCATATCGCTACCACTGCCACGAGTAACCGGGTATCCAAAGAACCTGGAGTCCAGATCGGAGGATAAATCTAGACATCGATCCCAGAGGAACCAGAATGAAACTCATGTAAGTACACTCAAAAATAATTTCTGTGTGTTGCTTTCAATTATTCCCGTAGTAGTTTTTATTCGAATTTTTTTCCATCCAAGGCAAACTAACTCTAGAGAGCCTGCACATGCCAGATTAGCTCGTAAGCTCGAATTCAATTAACTCTTCGGTAGATTCGATAGATTATCAATCACCCGAAAGGACATACGTAGACATTATCTTTAAACCTGATTTTGATGGGAACCCGAATATTTTGCCTAAAGTACGGCCAACTTGCAGCGATACGAAAGGTCATTTACCTTAAAAACGACTGTGGAGTTGATTATATATATTATAATAGTGATTCATTCCGTTTCGGAACGCGCTCGTGGTGATATAAGTTATTTGTTAAAATTTTTGTTATTTTTTGTTGTTTATTTAATTATTGTTATTTTGTTTTGTTGATAATTGTTTTTTATTAAGAGTGGTTAATGATGGAGCCACAACCAAGTACGTCGAGAGATAAATCAACAGATTTTACTTCTCCGAAAAAGAAACGTCCAAAGGTATGTATAGGAATAGGATATATATGAATGTTGTTTAGTAGTTTTAATTAAAACTTCTTCGTTCGGAGTGTACTTTAAAGTTATCTTAAAGTTATTTAAAAAACAGCAACTGTAATAATAAAACTTCATAATTTATTAAAGATGCATGTAAGTAAAGTATGTATATCATTTTAATATATTTTTAATTTTATGTGACTAGTTTTACTGTGAATGAAAAAAATATGGTTATTAATACCTACAAATATGTAAAAGATATTTGGCCTAATGATAAATACCCATACAGAAAAGAGATGGCGCAGAAAGCAGCTAGTATTTTAGGTATCGGCGTTGCATCTGTATATAGAATCCTCAAGTACTATAAAGAACACGGCGAAATTTTTTCTCCTGTCACCACCAAACCTAGACCGTTTAGTGACAAAATTGATGAGTTTACTAAATCAGCCATAACCAAAAAAGTACATGCTTTGTTTATTAAAGGCGAAATACCTGCAGTGAAAAAAGTACTTTCAGATATTAATGAAGACAATACTCTACCAAATTTCAAAAGGACTACTTTCCAAAAAATATTAAAAGATTTAAAGTTTAAGTATATAAAGAGACAAAGAAATATTGCACTGATAGATAGAGATGATATTGTATTGTGGCGACGAAAATACTTACATAAAATTAAGAAGAACAGAGAGGAGACTCGGCGTATTTTTTATATGGATGAAACATAGGTGAACGCAGGTCAGTCATTTTTTTTAAGTTACACTTGTGCGCAGAGAGTTTCTATCTTCAGTAGAAATCCTTCGGCGCATAATCAAAACCAAGTATTTCTGCCTGAAAGATTGTGTAACATTAATATTTGTAGTATTTATCATCATCATTCATCATTACAGCCCTTCACAAGTCCACTGCTGAACATGAGCCTCCCCCAAGGAATGCCACAAAGCACGGTCCTGAGCCACCTGCATCCATCGACTTCCTGCATGTCTTACCAGGTCGTCACTCCATCTAGTGGGGGGTCGCCCTACACTTCACCTACCGGTACGGGGCTGCCACTCGAGAACCTTTTTTTCCCATCGGTTGTCGGTTCTTCGAGCTATATGGCCGGCCCATTGCCACTTCAGCTTACTAATCCGTTGGGCTATGTCGGTTACTCTGGTTCTACTGCGGATATCCTCAATTCTAAGTATAGTCATAGCCCTCTCCATAGCTCGCTGAGCGACCTTGAGCGTCCTCATACGGCCAGCAGTGAAGGACCACGTCTCAGATCCATAAGTCATCACTGAAAACACGCACTGGTTGTACAATCTCGTTTTAAGGTTTTGAGGTATACCTGACGAGAAGATGTGTCGTAATCTCCCGAACGCTGACCAGCCGAGTTGAATCCGTCGATTGACCTCTCGGTCGAAGTTGGACTTACCTATTCGGACTATTTGTCCCAGGTAAACATACTCGTCAACAACTTAGAGCTCCCAACAACTACCGGCATAGGTGTGACATGGACATTAACATAATCTTTTTTTTGTCCATGTTCATCTTACGACCTATCCGTTGGGAGACACTATTGAGGTCATTGAGCATAGTGCTTAGGTCCTCCAGCGATTCTGCTATAAGGGATATATCGTCGGCAAATCGAAGGTGAGTGATGTAAACGCCATTGATGTTAATACCGCATCTTTCCAGTCCAGTAGCTTGAAAACGTCTTCCAATGCAGCGGTGAAGAGTTTCGAGGATATAACGTCACCATGTCTTACACCTCTCTGCAGTTGGATAGGTTTCGTACTCTGATTCTGTACTCGGATAGCCATCGTAGCCCTACTGTACAAACACTTCAGCACTTCGATATACCGACAGTCAACTTGGTACCGCTGAAGGGACTGTAGCACCGCCCAAATTTCGACGGAATCCCCAAGGCTTTCTCATATTTATAGCATAGTTGTAGCACGAATGGTGAGTGTAGAGAACCTGGTACCCTTTTTACTGGAAAGAGGCATTCCACCTTAGTCCTCAAGGCTGACAACGCAACTGCATTTTGATTCGTTATCGATAGATAGATGTAGATGTCTATGGGCCACAGCAACCACTTACCATCAGGTGGACTGTGTGCTCGTTTTTCACCCTAATGCTATAAAAAAAAGATTGTACTCTTCTGTCTTCTGTACAATTTGCCGAAGGGTGTGTATGTGGTCTATGGTATTAAAGCTTTTCGGAAACCAGCTTGTTCGGGAGGCTGGAAGTCGTCGAGTTTGCGTGCGAGACGATTCGTAATGACTCTCGAAAACAGCACGTAGATGCGGCTCAGAAGGTAAATCGGTCTGTAGTTCTTCAAGAGAGCGTTATCGCCTTTCTTGAAGAACAAGACCACCGCACTTATGCTCCACGCCTCCAGAGTGGTCCCACCATGGAGGACGGAATTAAAGAGCTTCTGAAGGACTTCAAGTACCGGTTTTCCACCCGCTTTCAGAAGCTACGCTGTAATTCCATCCTCACCTGGGGCCTTGCCGTTTTTAAGGTGCTGCAGAGTCATTCTAATCTCGCTCAGATTGACTTCCGGGATATCATCGGTATAGTGTCGGATTAGACTCACTCTTGGATTACTACTTACACTTGCGTGTGGCTCCAACGATGACGTGTATAGCTGCCCATAGAACCTCTCAATCTCACTCAAAATCTCAGCCGTCCCGGGAACGATGATGCCACATGATGTCTTCAGCTTTGACAGTTGGCTCTTTCTGGCAGACAGATCTCTGGCAAAGACTTTGGCGCCTTGGTTTCGCTCGATCGCTTCTTTAATACAAGCTGTATTGAAGTTGCGTAAGTCCCGCCGCATGCATTTGGAAATCTGTCTGTTCAGTTGCCTGTATGCTGGCAAATCTGTTGAAGACTGCAGCTTCATTTCCCGTCTAACAGCCATGAGATTAAGAGTGTGATCAGAGAATTTTTGTGTTCTTCTGCGGCGGGTCTTGCAGAACTTAGCTCCGACCGAATGGACAGTTTCCACGAGCTTATCATTCATATCGTCCACTTCATTGCAGTCTTCTAGGCACTGAAAACGGTTTTGTAACTCGAGCTGAAAGGTTTCGGGACTTTGGACTAGAGCACGAGAGGCACGGAGCGTTGACTTCATTAGACGAGACCTCTCCATCTTAACGTTTAGGTTCAGTGTACCTCTAACCATTCGGTGATCGTTACCAGTTTTCACCCTCGCGATCACTGAGAAATCACTGAACAGTTAGCATCTGGTCGTCATAATGAAGTTAATCTTATTTTTTGTCGAACCGTCGGGGCTCGACCAGGTCCACTTTCTGTAGGGCCGCTTCTGGAAGAAAGAGTTCATCATAAAGAGTCCCTCTTTCTCCATGAAGTCGGCCAGCTGCTGACCCCTTCGGTTCTGTTGCCCTATTCCAAATTTCGCTACCTTCAGCTCACTGTTCTCTCTTGTGCTAGTTTTGCATTGAAGTCTCCCATTAACACCGTATAGTGAGTTTTGGAGGAATGCATGGCTTTAGAGATATCCTCACATCTCATCCTCCTCATCATCGATGTGCCGAGGTTGGTGCGTAAACCTGTATGACCTTCAACGAATACCGTTTGGTGATTCTGAGTATAAGGTACGCAACCCTGTCGACACACTCACAATCTTTACAACGTTGTTAACGCGAGACTTGTGGACGATAAATCTGACACCTCCTTGAGACAGATGGTGGCCCTCCCGTTGATAGAACAAGTTGCTGGATTCGAGGATTACCGTGTCCTCCCTCTCTCTTCGGACCTCGGATAATCCTATAATATTCCAGCGTAACTTGTCTATCTCTTCTTCCAGCTCCAGAATCTTCTCGTCAGTCCTCAGGGTGCGTGCGTTGTATGTTGCCAGGTCGAGTCGTCTTAGGTGGCAACCGAACCTCCACCGGAGATTCTTAGCACCCCCTTCCCCGCTGTTACCATGGTCACTACCGTAGCCAGGTATAGAGGGGCTGCCGTGGACTAGGGGCCGTCTCTTCGTTACTTTCATCATGGGGGGTATTTGCCATAGTTGCCACGCTTGGCGAGCGGGTTGGCAACCGCGGTTTTTCTATTGTAATATTGTTGTTATCAGGAAAATGCTGCTGCCCATCTTCTGCCTGCTTCCTACTGTTGCCTCTTACGACACCCACGGGAAGATAGATAATAAGATAGTTAAGAAGATAGTGGATATTCTTAACCGCCACTACACGGCAAGTAGTATTGCCAATGTTTGTTGCCAATTGTTGTTGTATAAATGTAATTATAAATATTCAAAAAAAAAAGATTGTAATAGCCGGCGATATAAACATTAATACGCTAGTAAATGATTATGTAACGACCACATTTACAGATATTATTAAAACATTTAATTTTCATCTGCATATTACAAGACCTACTCGAGGAAAGTCCTGTATTGATCACGTTATTAGTAACATACCAAATGCCACTGCGAAAATTCTTCCGCTTTCGTTGTCGGATCACGAAACTGCTCAAATGTTAAAGTTTACCGTAAGCTAAAAGAAGGTCCTACCAAAAATTGTTTTCTCTTTCAAAAGAAGTTATTCTCAAGAAAACATAAATAAGTTTCAGACTTATTTAGAAAGTTTATCGTTTTCTGAAGTGTTCTTGGAAACTGACCTAGATCTAAATTTTATGAACTGTTTCATCTGTTTTATAAACTTTGCTTTCCGGTAATAAAAATTAAATCTAACATTAGACCACATATAAAATGGATATCAAAAGGTATTAAAAAGTTGTTCTACGAAAAAATATAACGTTACAAATATTACATTAATAAAACAAATCATAATAAAGTTGCATATAACAATTACACAAGGCTTCTAAGAAGATGCATCAATTACGCAAAAAGATAGTAATAATTAGTTTATACTAAATAGTAAAAATATTGTAAAATCAACCTGGAAAATTATTAAGAATGAACTAGGCACACAGCAGCAAATAAACACATTGACTTAATTAAACACAATAACTCTATAATAACTGAACCTATGAAAATAATAGCTGCCTTTAATAATTACTATATTAATTTGACAAATAAAATAAATAATAAAATTATATACAGTAATACAAAAATAGACTTCAAAATTCAATTTATTTAACACCGGTCGATGAATATGATATAAGTAAAATATAGTGACATTAAATAACACAAATTCAGAAGGTTATGATGGCATATGTACAAATGTTATCAAAGCGTGCAAAATCAAATTAGTAAGGTACTGTATTAGCCTATTTAGTTAATTTATCAATGGAATCTGGCACCTTCAGAAAAATTAAAAGCGTCTATGTAAAACCATTATATAAAAAGAAGAAAAACACTAATGGAAAATTACCGTCCAGTGACATTGGTACCTATATTATCAAAATTTTTGAAAAGTCATGCACAAAACGGTCATGACTTTCCTAAATAAGTTTAATAGAATAAATCCAACTCAGTATGGATTTCAAAATCAAAATCCACGACAATGGTCGCTTTTAATTTAATAAAAATATTTTACAAAATATTAATGACGGACTATTTACTACGGCTATCTTCTTTGACATATCAAAGCTTTTGACTTCGTATCACACGATCAGCTTTTGTTCAAATTAGATCAAAACAGAATTAGAGGCCTAGCATATCACTGGATTAAGTCATTCATACAAAACAGACATCAGTGTGTTGAGTGCTAAAACTTGACAATAAACAAATTTTTACGTGGTAGAGCCATGCTATATTATGGTTGTAGCACGAATGGGTCGACTCGACCGGGGAAGGACCATACCTCACAGAATACAAGGTAAAATAGCAGCTTAATGCTGCTGTGTTTCGTATGGTGAGTGTAGAGAACCGGAGACCCTTTACTGAAAAGAGGCATTCTATCTTAGTCTCACGGCTGACAACGCATCTGCATTCAAATTCGCAAACGAAGATAGATGTAGATGTCTATAGGGCCACAGCAACCACTACCATCAGGTGGACTGTGTGCTCGTTTGTCACCCTTATTCTAAAAAAACATGTAGGTCAGTTATAGACCCACATTTAGAAAAATGCATTTGACGTACCTCAGGGTAGTGTACTAGGTCCACTTTTATTTTTATATATTTAAACGACTTACCTGAAATTACTAAATAGAAGTATTTTATTCGCAGATGACGTCGCAGTAATAGTCAAAACAAATAAAAATATGTCACTGACGAAACATATTTTGACATTAATGAAACAATATTTGAGGTAACTAAATGGCTAATAATAATTTAACAATAAACTTAAGTAAAACTCAATATATAAATTTTAATAATATAAATAATAATTTAATAAATATTAATTATAATGGACAAACTTTGTAGTGCAACTAATGTGACATTCCTAGGTATAATTATTGACAAAGAATTAAAGTGGAAAGAACAAGTTTGTAAAATATGTAATAAAATAAACAGGTTCACATATGCGCTTTATAGACTAACAAAAGTGGCAACAAAACAAACTGCAATTATGACTTATTTTGCATATATTGAGTCGATTATCCGCTTCGGATTATAATTTAGCAACAGTAGAGATTAATAAAGTTTTTATTGCACAAAAAATGTGTTGTGCATTCATGGTGTTGACCCAGATGTCTCATGTCGACTTATTTAAGACACTGGGAATCTTACCGTGCCTTGTTTGTATATATTAGAAGTTGCTAAGTTTGTAAAACAACACGAAAAGTTTTTATAACTTAATAAAGAAGTAGTATCCATGAACACGAGATACCCAGATCGGATAGTAATTAGCGAAATACCAAAAGTAAACGCTTTAGCAAAGTTGTTACTGGATGGGTAAAACAATATATAATATAATACCAAACATAATCAAAGATCTTCCTATAAAACATTTTAAAAATTATACCAGTGGCTTCAAAATACATTTTACTCCGTAAACGAGCTTTTAAATTACTGATGACAACTTTTATAGGACTATAGCTCATAATTGACATTTTTGTTATTAACTGACATGGTATATATTTAATTTAATTTACTTTATTTGTTAATTATAATTATTATTTTTGTAGTTGTACTTTTGATATCTTTAGAATATAATTGGATGGATTGTTTATTGTTCCTAATTTAATGATTTAATAATGATTGATTTTGATGTGTTAATTTTGTATAAATATAATTTCTAAGAATAAATAAATTTGCATGTCTCTATTAGGGACTTAGTATGTATACATAGTATTTAACAGTATATCATGTAAATTACATACTAAAAAGCAAATAAAATAAATAAATAAATAAATGTTTTATTTTATCCTCTATGTTATTTTCAGGTCACACTGTTAATAAAACTTGGGTTGACACCGAAATAAAATGAAAACAGCAAGCGTTTTTAGAAGGTCTTAGTACAAGTGCGAAGAATCCTACCTCAAAGGGCCGGCGACTAATCGTAGTCCACATTGGAAATGAGGATGGTTTGTGGAAGACGGTAGTTGGGTGTTGAATCCAAAGGCACTAGTGATTATCACGAATCAATGGATACTGCACATTTTGAAAGCTGGTTTAAGAAGATATTGCCCAAATTAACGCGATAACGCGCCTTACCACTCAAGGCGACAGGAAAAAACATGGTTGAAGGCTAACATTCAGCAGTGGCTATGTGACAAAAATATTAGTTTCGATGAAAATGAAATAAAAATACAATTATTAAATAAAGTAAAGATGGTGAAGGACCAATATCAACTATACGTCGTGGACGAATTAGCAAAGAAATACGGCGTAGAGTTACTAAGACTTCCCCCTTATCATTGTGAATTAAACCCCATTGAGATGATTTGGGCTGATGTAAAGGGGCATGTAGCTAGAAACAATACTACGTTTAAATTTGAAAAAGTTAAGGCATTATTAATTGACGGTATGGCGAAAGTCACGCATGATCGTTGGAAGAAATGTGTGGAGCATGTTCAAAAAGCAGAAGATAAGTTTTTCAAACTTGATTTTTTTGTAGATGACGTGACGGATCAATTTATTATACGTGTTACAGACTCTGATTCTGACTCTACAGACTCAGAAGAATCGGCGTCTGACTGAATAAACAATGATTTCCTCAAAAAAAAATATTTTCATCCCCATTTTCATAAACGTAATGTAACATATCATCACTCCTGTATTCCCTAAGGGGTAGGCAGAGATATTAACACCTACATTTTGCCTGATATATTTAAGTCCCTATGTAACAGGGGGCAAGCCTGTTACCATACACCGGGGCACAGAGTTGTTAGGCAAGCGATATTCAGAAACATTATTATTATTCTCGTTATTTAAGTTAAATCTACATTATACAATAATTTAAATTATAACAATATTTATATAAAGTCTATTCTTTTGGTTTGCTATACATTTTTAAAAACTATATTATCTACTTAAATATATAATCTAACTATCAAAAAGTTACGCACCCCTGCTATTCCTAATAACCTTGCATTGGTTTTATTTACATTTGGAATCGCTTCTCGTTGGCCGTACTTTAGGTTCATTCATTTGTGTGATCAGATCGTTTCTAAATATATGTATAACTGAAAATCCTGACACAGAACCAGCTAAGCTATATCTAATAAACGATATTTTAAATAAAATTACCGGGCCAGCCGCACGTATTATAAATTCGAATGGCATTTTTGAAGATTGGGATGGCATAAAAAATGCCCTCATCAATAATTTTTCAGACCAAAGAGACAAGACAGCTCTATACAACACCCTTATGTTGGCCACGCAAAGAAAGTTCGCCCCCAGGAATTTTATGATCGGTGTGTTAATTTATTCAGCGCCATCATGACGTATGTAACTTTAAACGAGAGCGTCGCTACAACTATCGAAGACAATCGTACTTTTTACCGGAAATTGACAATGAAAGCGTTTGTACGTGGGTTAAAAGAGCCCTTGGGCTAGCGTATTAGATGCATGCGACCCGACAGCGTTAAAAAAGCGCTCGAGTTTGTACAAGAGGTATTGAATGTAATGTACCTTCAAAACCGCAACGAGTCCGTTTCTGAAAAGAAATTGCAAAACATACAATTACCTAAACCTATGCCTATGTTACCTAATAACTTACCCGCGTTTAAGCCATTCAATTCTTTTGCACGGCCTCCACCAATATGGCAGCCACAACCACAAGGGTGGAAGCCAAATTCCCAACCAATGCTAGTTAGACCAATGTACATGCAGTCGCGTACTCAGTAAATGTTCCGCGCGCCACTCCCAAATTACCAACCCCATCAGAATTACTTTCAAGTTGCACCCAGAAACGTGTCTCAAAACCAATGACAGGGGCCTAAGCCTATGAGCGGTGTAATTCATTACATTTCTAGGGAAAAACCTATAACTAATCAATTAACCGGTCACGATTTTCGTAAGCATGGAAATATTCCAGCTTCGAGTTATTTCAAAACGAAATAAATGAATTTAAATGAATGCAATAGTTATGGTGATTATTACTATCCTGGATGTTATTTCTATGAACCTTACGAATACTACTACCCTGAAAATGAATTTTGTTATACTGAGATGCCTTATTGTTCAGTCGAGTTGGGATATAACGTATAAAATGAGGGACTACTCTGATGAGCCTCAGCCGTCAACTAGTTCTGCCGAGGAACAGGATTGTCAGAAGGGCGTGAAGTCCGACAAGCTAAAATATAATTAAAGGAGAATGGGATTTTTGGGCCTGAAGTTAACTAACTGGTTTATACTTTAAAAAATTGGCTATATTTTTCTAAAGTTAAATACAAAAAACTAGCTCTTTTTACAACATGTATTTCGAAAAAACAATAAAATAAGAAATAAGTTAGAAAATCGATTGTGTTGATGCAATCGATTTTATATTTGTTCGGGTCCAAAAAATTTAAATGAAAAAGCTTCCAAGGTTTCATTCAAATTCTATTATTTACTTTGAATATTATTCGCGTAGGGTATAAAATAAACATTTTATGGCAATATATCGATTACCATAAAGAACACACTAGTGAAATTCTGGTTTCTGAACGCTACCTACCACTGGTACTTTTTATTAGTTTGTCCCTACCAATAAAGGACATTTCATTTTGAAACGTGACTTGAAAGTTCAAACATCGAAAGTATTCACTTATAACAAAAAGACCGATTTTCGATTTGATTTGAAACGAGCGCAATATAATCGATTCTCGATTTAATTCAGCATTTTAATATCTATTTTCGATTATTTTTCTGTGTTTACTAGGGAGATAAAAATTGTGAACATATCTATAAAATTATAATGAAAAATACAAAATATCAAAATGCCAACAAATAAGAGTATCAGTAACAGTAAACTTAACAATTCAAGTAATCGATCTCAGATCGATATGCCTAATATTCACTTCAACGTTGTTGTTTTAACTTTCGTTAATTGTTTTACCATTGTGTTTCCTAAATAACCACAGCTTTTCTTTGGTGATTTAATACTGATCCTGCTTTCATAATATCTTTAAGTAATTGTAGTAAAAAATAACCTGTTAAAGTATAACTATAGTGAAAAAAATCGCCTGTTATAGTGTAGGTAATACACAAAATTACTTACTTATTCTACAATAACTCAGCTCCTAGATTGACAAATCTTGCCAGATTTTCAGCTATAAATTGTTTATTTATAAGCTTTCAAACTTTCATTTTGTTAATATCTGTGCCCAAAAATGTATGGAGACGTCTCATTCTCCTTTACAAACTCAGAGACAGCTTTCTTTTATTCAAATTTTATAGACACTGGCGCGAATCAGTCTTTTACAATCCCAGAAGCTGTTGAGGCTTTCTTTTTTCGTGTCACTGTTTTCGTGTCACTAACGTACACGCAACAACTAGAAATAATTATTCCATCAATATACCGTGTTTTACAGAATTTCAGGAATCCGAAAACATTAAATTATACGTATATAAGTTCCATGATTATTTTGATGGACTTATCGGACTTGATTTATTAGAAAATTGGGAGGCGAAAATAGATTTAAAAAACAAATTGCTTATAACTCGTAATTTTACAAATCCTATAAAAATGTACAATTCATGGAACGTTAGCTGGTATGAAAATTTTATTCTGGCCAACTCGTCAAAAATAATTAAAATTCCTATTAATATAAGCGACGGCGACGCTATAATTAACGAACAAACGATTTCTAATTGGGTGATTGGTCAGTGCCTAACTACTGTACGGAACAACCGCTGATTTTTAGAAGTCACAAACCCGATGAAACACGGCTTAGTATTTTCTCTAGATTGTCCCGTTCACGCGGAGTCTTATAATAATGAGTGCACGAGTACGGAACAAACATTGTCACGTGCGGAAGAAGTTTAGTCGCGTTTACGAACGAATCACTTGAACCCCGAAGAACGAGCAACTCTAAATGAGTTATTATGTAGAAAATATGCCGACGTATTTTATATAGACGGAGAAAAATTAACGTTCACGAAAAAAAAAATCACAAAATTAAACATCGTATTAGGACAACAGACGAAATCCCTATCTACACAAAAAATTACCGATAGCCGTATATACATAGAGATGAAGTTAGGGATCAAATCAGTAAAATGCTGGAACAAGGCATAATTCGGCCTTCGGAGTCCGCATGGAGTTCACCCATATGGAAAGTTCCAAAAAAACTTGACGCTTCTGGAAAAACCAAATGGCGTCTTGTCACAGACTTCCACAAATTAAATCATAAAACTTACGATGATAAATATCTTATACCAAACATAAATGACGTGCTAGATAAGCTTGTAGTGGGTGTTATCAGGTGGAAATGAATCCAAATGATATACCAAAAAATCACCTTTAACGTACAAAATGGCCACTACGAGTTTTTGCGCATGCCGATGGGTTTAAAGAACTCGCCATCAACGTTCCAACGTGTGGTGGATAACGTGCTTAAAAATCTGCAAAATACCGTGTGTTTGATCTATTTGGACGACATCATTGTATTCAGCACATCTCTGCAAGAACACATGATTAATCTAGAAAAGGTTTTTCAAAGACTCTGAGAGTCGAACTTTAAAATCCAGTTAGAAAAGTCAGAGTTCCTTAAACTAGAAACTGCTTACCTCGGACACGTGATCAGGAATGATGGTACAAAACCGAACCCTGATAAAACTTCTGCCATTCAGAAATACCCACTGCCTAAAACGCCTAAGGAAATTAAACAGTTTCTCGGCTTGATAGGTTACTACCGAAAATGTATTCCAGACTTTGCACCTATAACAAAACCTTTAACACAGTGCCTAAAATATGTTAGGAAAATCGTAGCAGATTCAGAATATATTGCTTGCTTTGATAAGTGTAAACTATTATTAACTAATGATCCAATTTTACAATACCCGGATTTTTAAAAAGACTTCTTGCTTACAACGGATGCGTCTAATTTAGCGATATGTGCTATATTGTCGTAAGGACCCGTAGGCGCGGACAAACCAGTGTGCTATGCTTCTCGTACTCTAAACTAGAACGAAATCAATTACAGCACCATCGAAAGAACTCCTCGCTATAGTGAGGGTAACCAAATATTTTAGGCCTTATTTGTTCGGAAGGTAATTCAAAATTGTGACAGATCATAAGCCACTCCAGTGGGTTATGAATCTTAAAGAGCCCAACTCGCGTTTAACTCGTTAGAAGCTCAAACTTTCGGAGTATGATTTCACTGTGACTTATAAAAAGGCCGATGCCCTGTCTCGCATCGAAATTCACAATGAGGAGACCAGTTCAATGATTGCAAATCCATCTGAGCACCCACCTTCAGTAGAGAACTCATCTATTGCCTCGGCGCACACAAGCTTAGAGAATCCAATTTTAGAAGTCCCAATCGTTGTGGAACCATTAAATAAATATCACAGACAGTTATGTATAACGGTTGTTGGCGATATTAAGTGTCCGACGGCCTCTAAGCCCTTTGATACTCACACAAGGACGTCTGTACAAGTATCTATTTCAAACTTAGAACCTGATGTCATAGATATAATTAAAGAGTTCATAAATCCAAAATTAAAACCGCGTTGCTCATAAATCCTCCTTTGGCTATATACGATATCATACCTATCATCCAAGAAAAATTTAAGAGCTCTGCCATGAATTTAGTACTAGCTAAGTTCGAAGTAGAGAACGTGAATGAGTATCTTAGACAACAAGAGATATCAAAACACTATCACAAGGGGAAAATTAACTACCGGAGCATAAATGAATGTCATTTAGCTTTAAGTCGTCGCTATTACTGGCCAAAAATGAAGGACAACTTTACATTTATTAACAAGTTTTGAATGTTTATGAAGTTTGCGAAATACGATCAAAACCCAATTAGGCAACAATTTAATTTAGTTCCCCCGGCAACGAAGCCTCTTGAAATCATTCATATAGACCTACTTACAATTCAAGGCGAAAAATATTTAACAACCGTTGATGTATTTTCTAAGTATGCACAAGCATATCATATTCGCGGTGGAACTGCGATCAGCATTTTACAAGCTTTACTCAAATTTTGCATATATTACGGACTTCCTTTGACTATAATTTCAGATAACGGCACGGAATTTACAAACCAATTATTTAACGAATGTATTAAATTACATAAAATACATCATCACCGGATATTGCCACATAGCCCTAATGATAACCTGTATTGTAGAAAGGTTCCACTCTACACTATTGGAACATCTTCGTATTTTAAAATAAATCACAAAGATCAGGATATAATTAATCTCATCCCCTATGGAATTCTAGCTTACAATAGTTCCATCCATAGCTTTACGAAATGTAGACCTTATGATATTATAACTGGCCACTTCGATCTACGAGATCCATTTGATGTAGATATGACTAAACATTTAAAGCAAAAATACATCCAAAATCATCGACAGAAAATGAAATTTGTATATAACGCAATAAATAATTTGTCCCTAGATCAGCGTACTCATATAATAGAGAATCGGAATAAAACGTTTTATATAAAGGTTTTATATAATTTTGAAGACTAATATTCTATTTGAAGCTAGTACAGTATGTAAGTATCATTTTTCAACTGAAGTTTGAATTCTGCTAATTGTACTTGTAATAATTCTATTTTATCGCTAATGTCTTTAAGTTGTATGAACTGCAGGAATGTATGGAAGTGTGCTACTAACCTTGTTGATCCAAGTCGAAATGGTAGTAATCCAGGATCATCATCAAGGCTCTCAAGTGTTACCCCTTGAATGGTTTTCTGGGCTGTTATCAAAGGAACAGTCAGAACTAGAAGCTTCCTGCAATAATTGGGCACTTTTAGAGACTCTCTTTAACCTATTTTTAGCGACAGGTCCGCGTTTTATCGATGTATATATATAAATGGGCAAATCTGCAAAAACAATATCCTGACTATACCTCGGGGCTAACTTTTGCCGGTTTGCTAAGGGTTACTTACAAAGACGCGTTGTTGCGGCTAATTCCACCTCACCTGGGGCCTTGCCGTTTTTAAGGTGCTGGAGAGCCATTTTAATCTCGCTCAGACGGACGTCCGGGATATCATCGGAATAGTGTCGGATAAGACTTGCTCTTGGATCGTTACTCCCACTAGCGTATGGCTCCAATGATGACGTGCACAGCTAGCCATGGAACCTCTCAATCTCACTCAAAATCTCAGGTGTCCCGGAAACGATGCTGCCACACTCGGTATTCAACTTTGACAGTTGGCTCTTTCTGGCAGACAGATCTCTGGCAAAGACTTTGGAACCTTGGTTCCGCTCGATCGCTTCTTCCATACAAGCTGTAGTGAAGCTGCGTAAGTTCCGCCGTATGTATTTGGAGATCTGTCTGTTCAGTTGCCTGTATGCTGTCAAATCTGTTGAAGACTGCAGCTTCATTTCCCATCTAACAGCCATGAGTTTAAGAGTGCGATCGGAGAGTTTTCGTGTTCTTCTGCGGCGGGTCTTGCAGAACTTAGCTCCGACCGCATGGACAGTTTCCACGAGCTTATCATTCATATCGTCCACTTCATTGCAGTCTTCTAGGCACTGAAACCGGTTTTGTAACTCGAGCTGAAAGGTTTCGGGACTTTGGACTAGAGCACGAGGGGGACGGAGCGTTGACTTCATTAGACGAGACCTCTCCAACTTAACGTTTAGGTTCAGTGTGCCTCTAACCATTCGGTGATCGCTAACAGTTTTCACCCTCGCGATCACTGAGACATCACTGAACAGTTGTCGCCTGGTTGTCATAATGAAGTCAATCTCATTTTTTGTCGAACCGTCGGGGTACGACCAGGTCCACTTCCTGTGGAACCGCTTCTGGAAGAAACAGTTCATCATAAAGAGTCCCTTTTTCTCCATGAAGTCGGCCAGCTGCTGGCCCCTTGGGTTCCGTTGCCCTTATCCGAATTTCCCTACCTTCAGCTCACCGTTCTCTCTTGTGCCTAGCTTTACGTTGAAGTCTCGCATTAACACCGTATAGTGGGTTTTGGAGGAATGCATGGCTCTAGAAATATCCTCATACATTTCCTCCACCTCCTCATTGGGGTGTGCCGAGGTTGGTGCGTAAACCTGTATGACCTTCAGCGAATACCGTTTGGTGATTCTGAGTATAAGGTACGCAACCCTCGTCGACACACTCCCTATCTTTACAACGTTGTTAACGAGAGACTAGTGGACGATAAATCTGACACCTCCTTGGGACAGATGGTCGCCCTCCCGGTGATAGAACAAGTTGCCGGATTCGAGGATTACCGTGTCCTCCCCTCTCTTTGGACCTCGGATAATCCTATAATATTCCAGCACAACTTGTCTATCTCTTCTTCCAGCTCCAGAATCTTCTCGTCAGTCCTCAGGGTGCTTGCGTTGTATGTTGCCAGGTCGAGTCTTTTTAAGTGGCAAGCGAACTGCCACCGGAGATTCTTAGCACCCCCTGCCCCGCCGTTACCATGGTCGCCACCGTAGCCAGGAATAGCGGGATCGCCTGGGACTGGGGGCCGTCTCTTTGTAACTTTCATTATCATGGGGTAATTTTTGTCATAGTTGCCACGCTTGGCGAGCGGGTTGGTAACCCCAGTTTTTTTATTGTAATATTGCTCTTATCAGGAAGATGCTGCTACCCATCTCCTGCCTGTTACCCACTGTTGCCTCTTACAACACCCACGGGAGGATATGTGGTAGTGGATATTTTTAACCGCCACTACACGGCTAAAGCCTGGAGAAAATTATGATATAATAAGCCTGGCTATTATTATTCGTGAAATAAAATAATCATTATCTTTAAATTACCTATATTCGCCCTAGATACTTACGACCTATGTAAACCATGTGTGGCTCCTAATAAAAACCGGCAGGCTCTCATCCCTCCTTACCCATTGATAGCAACAAACAGGAAAGGTTATGTTTACATAGAGGCTGAATGCCCGTAGTACAGTCACTGGTACCTCTGTAGTGAGAAGATGGATCATCAGTTTCGACAGCATCCAGATTGCACGCAAGAACTCATCATCAATCAATCCCTTAGCAGGACCTGCCAGATGACCACCGTCACCCTGTCCAGAACAGCGAACAGAAACTCGGTAGCCGTGGACTCACAATGTCGCACGCGGTGTCAACCGACATAGCATTTTACCAGAAAGCTAATGCCGCGAGGCAATTCTCCTAACTTGATGGGAAATGCAGCCGCCATGGATTCACAGTGACGCTCGTGGCGTCAGTTGCCACAGCATTACGAAACTCCACGACGCCACTTCACTTCGTTTCAAGCATCGGACAAGTGTAGACTTAATTAGTATTAGTTCTTTTATTTGTAATATCTTTATAATAGTTGACATATAATAGTTGACGCGCGCGCGTCAGACTCTATTGGGACCGGGCCATCATCACAGACAAGATTATTCTTGCGAATAAGCCTGATATTGTGTTGATGGACCGGGTAAAGTCAAGGATATTTTTGGTCGACATCACCATTCCGTGTGACGAGAACCTCGTGAAAGCAGAAACATATAAGGAAACAAAATATCTGGACCTGGTTCACGAAGAGACCAATATGTGGTGTGGTCTGCCGATCGAAATTATTCCTGTAGTCCCCTCTGCGAACGGGCTAATCCCGGTCAGCCTCTCTCGACTGGGACTCCGTGATGGACTGCTCCGGGCTCAAATGCAGAAGACGGTGCTCCTCGATACCGCCCGTATTGTTCGCCCGTTTCTTTCCCTTTCCCCCTAACCCTCAGCCGTTTGGTCTCCCCTGCTGAGGGCTTCCATTTGGTTGGGTTTTTATTTTATTTTTTATTTTATTTTATTCAAAGTGGAACAGCTAACAGCTACCTTATACAGGATGGGCAATCTAACGTTTGGAACTGGAACTATAGGTTATTTTGTGGTTGGAAGGTTTGATGACATTTTCGATGTGACAGAAAGATTTATGTTTGACATTTATGAAATGGGATGCTTTTCGCTTGAACAAAGTTGGGAAATATTAAAAACTTATTTCCAAAATGGTGAGTCTTCTACTGAAACTAAGAAATTTACGAAAAAAAAAATTGACAAAAAGGATGTGCCTAAAACACAGTTTGTGGATCAATTTGTAGAGTAAGTTCGTGAAACTGGATCGTTGTTGGATTAAACAACCCGTGTACGCACTTGTCCAGTGCGCTCAACCGAAAACATCGCTGCTGTTGCTCAGAGTGTGCGTGAATAACCATCCACATCAACCCGTCATCGTTCTCAAGAATTAAACATTTCACGCACTTCTTTGAGAAGAATTTTGCATAAAAATCTCGGTATAAATGCGTACAAAGTTCAATTAGTGCAAGAGCTGAAGCCACATGACCATCCGATGCCTTTTCGGTTTGCTCAATGGACCGAAGACCGCTTGATCGAAGATGAGCATTCTTACCGAAAAATCATCTTTTCAGATGAAGCTCATTTCTACCTCTGAGAATACGTCAATAAGCAAAATTGTGGTATCTGGGGCTCAGAAAATCCACACGTCATCGTGGAAAAACCAATGAATCTACAACGAGTGATTGTCTGGTGCGGATTTTGTTCTGGCACATTATTGGGCCATTTTTTCTAAAATGATTTTAGTTTTCGAAAATTGCATAATCAGCCGAAATGCTGATGTCAATTTGCCACCTCGAAGCTGTGATTTGACTCCGTTGGACTTTTTTATTGTGGAGAACCGTTAAGGGCAAGTGTTACGCTAAACATCCAGAGACGATTGGCGACTCGAAACATCGAATCGAAGTTGCCATTGACGAAATAGAGGCCCAAGCAATCGAAAATTACTGAAAAATTAGACTGATCGAATGGGGTATTGTAAGGCTAGCCGTGGCAGTCATTTGAATGATTGAACCTTTCCATTCCTAAATGGAAAAGTTCAATCTTTCTAATAAACTCATAGCTTTGAAAAAATATTCATTAGTTTTTTTTTTATAGCTGATTCAATTTCCAAATCTTAAATGTCCCACCCCTTATATATTACAAAAGTAGAGGAACTTAATACGAGTATACGCAATAATGGGCGGCATTATTGCATATATTCCAGTACTGTTCACAGATTACCTTTTGGAATAGATAATTAAGACGCTAGGAGATCTGCAGCTGTACACATCGTATTCTGTAAGAATCAAACCATGGTAAATTATAATGTGAGGGGACAAATTATTACTTTAAAAGTGTCTTGTATATGCTCGAAGTTCTCATTATATTTTTATGTGGCAACCATACGCTGAATCGGTGAACGTAGTCTGGTATTAGATCGACAGGTACCTACGGCAAAGAGCTTACCAGCACGCTTCTGCCGTCTATGGACAGTTCTAGAAAACGCATTACATAATACATTATTTAAGTCAATACATTCAAACTTGCATCTTACCATATGAACCAATGTCATAGCCTCTAATTGTTTACGTCTAGAATGGAGGGTTAGAAGTGTGTATCTACTGAATAACTGGTCATATAGTAGATAAGATTTATGACATCTATAAATAATGCATTGCACGTGGAAACCTGCGTTAAACATTTTCAATCGTTTTTACATATTTATCATAATAAGGATTCCAAATGGGTTATATTATGGGCTTATATTTTATTTTTTTATGTATTATTTATTTAATTATATTAGTATATTTAATATTTACATATTTATTCTGCCCAACCAGATGAGAATACTCAATAAAAACCCCAAAATAATAATAATATATATTTATTTGCACGTCATACAAAGTCCTTAAACAATAAATACGTTTGTGCGTGCGTGTATGCGTGTGTGTGTGTGTATTTCTTTCTTAATATTTTTGACTTTAGCTAGCTTTATTAATTAGATATCGGGAATCGGAGTTTTAATTCTGTGGTGATCGGACCTATAGAAACAACTGTCTTGTTACAATATCTCTTTATTACTCCTCATTTAACCTAGGTGTACATGTATTTATTACACTACTGGGAGGAGGAAGGCACATACCACTACACCTCCCCCGATAAAAAAAAAAGAAATGTTTTGTATTTACTTTTTTTACATTTTATTTTGTTGATTCTTATAATAAAAATTATTTCTGATTACATTTACATTACGTTGTACTAAATACTTGTCATCTAATGCTGTTATCAATTATATGGACATTACAAAATGAAATATTTAAATATAATATTGTATCAACCTTGAATCTTATAACATTTGTATAAAAAATAAAGAATAAAGAAAGAAATTCAAATAATTTTAAATAAATTCTAGCCATCAAACTTACATATATTGTTTTCATAATTAATTATTATAATTGCTAGTTGCGTATTGTTTTTCTTATTTTTTTTTAATTATTATTATTGCTATTTTATTTTAATATTAATGTTATTTATGGACTCAGATTATATTTTTATGATTTTTTTTCTATGATATTATTGATGTATTGTTAATTAGGAAATTGTAAAATAATTTTGCTATTACCTATATAATGACGAGGATGTGTAATACCGAATTGTTAATCTTATAAGCGTTTTGGATGTGTCATCTGTTAGCTTGTAAGATGAAATAAATAAATAAAAAAAAAACATAATAATACATTTAATATTGAACATTAAAATAAAATACAATGTTAGACATGGATAAGTGGTAAGAAAAAGTAGTTTAAAATATAAAATTAATTTTATATAAAAAAGAGATTATAACCTCATGATCATGATCTGGTTATACATATTATTAAATCAGTCCGGGTCCGGGTTACGCATGCGATTTTATTTCGTTTATATTTTTATTTTGTACGTCATTAACCTGTCGTATTTTTGGTACTAACCAACGTTACAACAACACGTTAGCATGAACTTATAACATATCATATCATACCATATATTATTATTTTTTTATATTTATTTTCTCTCGAGATTTATTACATAAACTATAGTTCCTCGTTTAATCTATTACTTCTCTTTTTTTTTGAATATCCAGTTTTATATTTTCACGGGTCTACAGCCGTGTAATTATTTTTTTATTTATTTATTTATATATATGGAGCGCTCGGATCACTCCCACATTTAAAACATTTTTCTTTAATTCTTGGTTAACCCTTTTATAATTATTATTTCTTATATTTATTTATTAGCGTTACACACTATAACCTTCACGCAGACGTCTCGCGTACAGCACGATCAAGTATACTCGTATATAGGTAGGAGACAATAATAATGCGTTTTGCATTTAACTTGAAATCATATCATATGTACTTTTTGTCCCTTCCAAAACCTTGATATCTAAGAAAAGTTCTCATTGACTTTTTAGCATTTCCATAATACTCAGTTGCGCACCAGACTGTCACTGAAATAACAAATTATCTACCAGATCTTGAGCTTTTCCTATTAACATTCAAACATTTTTTCATTGCTGAAATAAGTATTTATTTCAATTTACTCTAACCACTGTGAATAAAACACTTACTGCATTTATTTTTATCAGTCAAATCTCTCAATAAATTATACAATCCTTGTCATTAAACACAAAACTTAAAGTATATTAACCCGTCTTATCACGTAAGTGAAATTAAAAAAACTTGAAAAGGAGTTGTTACAAGTGTTTGAAATAGGCTATATGATCTACCTAGATGATCATATAATATTAAAATATTCGAATCAAAATTTAAAACTGATGTTATGTGGCAGAGACAAAAACTCTTTAAAAATAAATTTATTTAATACTTTTAAACTAACTTAAAATATAGTAGTTGATACAGAGAACTTGGGAATGGAATTATGTTGAGGGATTTTTTTTTGCGCCCAATGCAAAGGCACCCTCCGGAAGCGGGGGAGGAAGGTGGTAAATGCTCCTAGCATACGCAGCCGGCTGCGTGGTTATGTGGGCCTCACTTTGAAGAAGTGCCTACCCACTAAACACCACCATGGGAACGGCTTTAGCCATAGTGGCCTTTCCGCCGGAAATTTGATGCGACCCCATTAAGGGATAAGGGGGCGCAGGCGGCGAGTAGCCGCTGAGAGTTGCGCCTTATTAAGGCATATTAGAAGGAGGCTCGGCCTGAGCCGCCACGAGGCGGTCCAGGTCGGCCGAAAGCTGGTTGGGGGGGGGTCTGAGAGAGAGTTTCTCGATCTGGGGACTCGATAGTGAGAGGGAAGTAGGGCTTCATAGGAAGCAGCCTCACGAATAACGTGATTAGAGTGAGACTCTGAGGCTTTGAAGAAGTTCTCAGAGAGTGATTTTAGGAACTGTTGTATTGTGGGGAGCTCTAAGTCTCGGTGGAGGTCGGCGTTACGGATGTACCAGGGTGCGTTCGTAGCCCGACGACAGAAATAGTTTTGAACAACTTGGAGTTTGTACAGGGTTTTAGGTATTGCGTGAGCAAAAATGGGGGCTGCGTATGTCATGACTGGTCGTATACAGACCTTATAAAGGGTTCGCTTATTGCGGAGGGACATTTTACTGTATCGGCCCAACATACTGTTGAGCCTATCCAGATAAAATCGCGCGTTTCGAGTTACTCTCTTAACATGGGGCTCGAAAGTGAGCCTCGTGTCAAGGGTGACACCTAAGTATTTGAGGGACGTATGCCAGGGGACAGGTGTCCCTAACATACGGATTGGCGGAATGGTAGTGGGGTGGCGTTGTTTATGTTCGAAGTGAACGGCGGAGCTCTTCTCCGGGTTCACATCGATACGCCCTTTTTGGAAAAGTTCCTATGTCATTAACTGACTTTTGGATCTTGTTCCGTATAAAAGGTATTGAGGTGCCTTTGCAGTAGAGGGCAGTGTCGTGTCAGTGGCAAAGAGGGAGAGCTGAACACCATTCGACGGGATGGGAATGTCGTTGGTGTACAGGATATATAGAAGAGGGGCAAGTACGGAGCCCTGAGGGACACCGGCTTTGATTTGACGTGAAGAGGAGAGCGTGCCTTCGTGTCTGAAATGAAAGGCACGGTCCTTCAAGTAGGAGGCCACGAGTCGAACAAGACGATCAGGGAGACCTATTTTGTGTAGTTTGTAGATAATGCCTTCATGCCAGACTCTATCAAACGCTTTCGCTATGTCGAAGAAGACCGCGATGGTCTTATGACGGCGAGGATAAAAACCGCCCGGAGCCTTTTTGGGCTTCAGTCCTTTGATGAGGGATGAGATCTCATCATTGGACACAGTGATAGGGTCAGAGGCTGTGAGGGTTGAGTTGCGGCGGCGGACCTCATTCTCCACTGTCTGGATGTGGAAGGGGTCTGTGGGTTGAGAGCTGGGAGAGCATTGAGCAGCGATGCTGTCTGCGAAGCACTCAGCTTTTTCCTCGTGCTCTAAGGCAATAGATAGCGTCTATGCGGAGGGCTCTTGCCATCTGATAGTACGCTGTATGAGAGGGAGTGATATTCTCCATGAGATTACTCTTTTCGAGGTCTCGAAGTTCGGAAAGGCGTGAACGAACTTCTCGTTGAAGACGATTGGCCGTACGTCTATATTCAGGGGTTGGATAGAGTGCTGCTCTCCGGAGAGCAGCTCTCTTGGCTTTTATTAGGTTGCTAATATGTAAGGGAAGACCATTATTATTAGCAACCGGGACGACCCTTTCATTCTCCTTAAGGAGGATGTTATAATGGTGGAGAGAGAATCGACCGCGGTGTCAATTTTTTCGGTACTATCGAAAAAGTCCGAAGAACGGGGATGGGAGAGTCCGGAGAGTCCAAAGCTGTGGCTAAGGACGTCTTGAAGTCCTTCCAGTTAATGAAGGTTTTCGTGGAGGGGTTTGAGGGAGGTGCCTTGAGGGAAGACGGCCCTGAACTGGGTGGCGTTAAGGGTGGACATGTTGGGGGGGCGACGTTCTACTCTAAGACGGTAAGGGAGGGGGGGATCCCTGTTCTCAAAAGAACAGGGTCTTGTTCTGAAAAGAACAAGAGACGTTGAATTCCAAGAAACAGTAACACAGTAAATAACAAAACAAAACAACAAAAATAAAAAAAAATGAAAACAACAAGCGGCCAAACCTCCCTGCTAGGCGGCAGGGGGGCAAGAACGGTTAGTAAAAGGCAAAAACTCACCGAGGCGGCTGCTCCACACTGCGTGAGCTGGACAGCGGAAGCGCGAGAGCGAGAGGCACTCAACGTACGGGGACGAGAGCGCGGACAACTAACACGACCGCTCGAGAGCGGTGGCGCAAGCGGAATGTGATGTTGAGGGATCGAAAGATTTGGTTTAAATAGTGTAGGAAGCTGGGAGGTGGGGGTAAACATAAGGGAACAATATTGTTCTTGGTGTTATGGTTAACTTATGGTAAACTATAAATATTAGCATATAATATTACAATCGAATTAGTGTGGCTTCTAAGGAAGTAAACAATATGATTTATAAAGTATACAGGTCTTATAACATAAAGTAAATAGTATCCTATGACATAACATTAGTTTGGCTTCTAAGAAAGTAATTTAGCTTTTAAGTAAATAAACAATATAAAGTATACAGCTCTTATAACATAAAGTAAATAGTATCCTATAACATAACACCTCCCCCCTTAGAACAAAGATTGAGCGGTTTTGCTCGATTTTTGAGTATAGTCAGCAGCTTCGTCTTCGTCTTCTGATATACAGGATGTTGTAGCAGTGGTGTTTAGTGATGATATGGGAATCTCGACGTGTTGTCGGCGACGAGAACGGTCAAAGCAATTATTAAAAATTTGTATACAGTTACCATGTGGATTTGTAGGAATGTTATTCCATGGCAAGCGTTTATAACATTTATAAAAAAATATGTTAGCATAATGATGCCAGTAATCGTACTAAATATGGAAAATTTTGTTACATGTTGTAAGAATGTAGGTTTATTATCTTCAAGCAATTTTTTGTGAGTTTTTATTCGTTCTCTAACCGAGTTAGGAGAGTCGAGTTGAATGTTGTTGAGCTGGATTGGTGCAAGTTCTGGTTGTTGCAGCTTAATTTCATCTGATACGCAAATGTGTTCAATATCCACATAGATAAAAGGATGGCTGATGTTGATCGATTTTGTGTCCTCAGCTAAGAGTGTAACAAACGCGGTGTACATTTTACATCCATGTTGAGTGATGACACCTGCTCCAGAGATTTCGCCGTGAGTCATTTTGCTTTCGCATTCTAAAGCATACGGAGTCTTGCGTTGGAGTATGTAGATCCAGTTGTTGTTTCTTCTAAGAGCTTGGAAAGTGTTGATGTGTGCAGAAAACGTAGTTACATCACTAACTTCAGGAACTTGTTGACTCGTCGTTGTTAAGATGACAACTTCGCATATGGGTCTGGTGTTGATGTTGTAGATGAGAAGATTCTTGCATACTTTGGATTCCGTTGCAAAGTCTTTGCATTTGTCCAGTGAACTCATGATGACGTATTGCTGTCTAGTGGTACTCATGGCAAGATATGTTTGTTCGGGAAGGATAGTAGAATATAAGGAAGAGTCGGGATGTAGAATAATAGGGATAGAATATAAATGTAATTTTTTCGTTTTTTACTAAAGGGAATTCTAAGATATATATAATTTTATTCATATAAATATAGGAAGTAATAGAGGCAGATTCAAGTATTTTGTAAATTAGGTAATTCTATTGGGGCAACTAAGTTTTTATTGGGCCTAGCGGGATTAGAAGACAGTAATTCTTTGTATAGGCGCATAGTGGATATTATAGAAGGGTGAATTACATTTGATTTAATGAAAAGTATGCTTGTAATGACATCATCGATATCTCATTCCAAAGAAACTATAGCTTCTAGAATTTGAATTGAAACGGTGGATATTTCTTCAAGAATAGTTAAATTAAATATAGGTTTGTTTGTAAAGGTAAAGTATGAATTTATTTTTCTAATATCTTCGTTAATAACGTATTCATCATTAGAGATTTTATGTAATGTTTCATTAAAATTCGTGATCGTTGAAGAAATAATTTGTAATTGTTGTTTTAAGATATCATTAGTAGACATTTGCTGTTTCTCTAATTGTTCAATACATTCGTTATAATGTTTGGCATCTTTCGCTTCTGGAACACCAATGAGCCATTTCAAAATTGAACCTAAACCGTTTAGTATTTCGCGTTTGGATCGCTTGTTGTCAGTGTAAGAATTAAGTTTGTCGAGTCTAGAATCTATTCTGTCTATGTTTATTTTTATAAATGAAGTAGTAGTTATAACGCTAGATAAATTTGAATGTGTGTAAATGAAAGATTGATAGTTATTTATAAGTCGTTTGATAGAGTTAGTTGTGGTAGTAGTAGATACGATAAATTTCCAGGAATTTTCAGATATTAAAATTTTACCATTGTTTTCGAAATAGAGTCCAGAATAAGAAGGAATAGGATTTATGTGGGTATCCCCATCAACAAAAGTTGTGGAGTACCTGAAAATTAAAATAAACCTAGTTAATTGTTTTGACTTCTTTTAAATTTAGTTATATAATAACTCTTAGAAAATAGATAAACTTTGTATAAAATGATTAAAAAAAACAAATAGTAAAATTAATGTATGAGTTTTTTTATAAGATATAAAAGCTTTTTCATTAAACTTAGGGTTTTATATTATGGTGTGCCATTATTCGAGCCACCCTGAAATAGATTTAAAGGTAAATATTTATAAATAATTACGATCTAGTCTTAGAATAAAATGTTATGATTACTGAATGAAGTCATGCAATGGTCTTAAGCGATTCGCATGCACTATTTGATTTTTTCCAGATTTTTGTATAATATAATTTTCATTAAAACCTATTCTAACAATAACATGAGGCCCGTCCCATAGGCTATTTAAGTTGTTTGGATTAGGGACTTTAAGCATAACTTTATCTTCTACGTTAAATTTGGCTATATTTTTAATATTGCTGTCGTATCGCTCTTTTGCCTTTTTTCATTGACTCTACATTTTGGCGGCCTATGTCCCGTGATACCTTGAGTCTTTCGTTTAAATCTCGTAGGTAGTCATGAGTTGTGTAGTCGTCGTTTGCTTTTAAAGAATATAGAGAACGCGGTTTGTAACCAAAGAGTAATTCATGATGTGTAAATTTTGTGAACTGATTAATTGATGTGTTATGGCACATAACGGCAAATGGCACAATTTGATCCTAATTAGATTGATTACGTTTGTAGTACATTCGGATATGATCGCGTAATGTTGCGTGGAATCGTTCTAATGAACCGTTAGTTTGAGGGTGATATGCGGTGCTAACTGTGTGGTTGGATCCTAGTAATTTCATCAATTGATTGATCACGCTATTTAGAAATTCTGTATCTTAATCGAAATGGAAACGGTTAGGTACACCGTAATGTAAACATAAGGGAACAATATTGTTCTTGGTGTTATGGTAAACTTACGGTAAACTATAAACATTAGCATATAATATTACAATCGTATTAGTATGGCTTCTAAGGAAGTAAACAATATGATTTATAAAGTATACAGGTCTTATAACATAAAGTAAATAGTATCCTATGACATAACATTAGTTTGGCTTCTAAGAAAGTAATTTATCTTTTAAGTAAATAAACAATATAAAGTATACAGCTCTTATAACATAAAGTAAATAGTATCCTATGACATAACACTGATTTACATTTTCTTAAAAGATCTCGACCGATGATATCATTCGTCATAATTGGTAACGAATTAAAAACATAAAACTTGTGCTCAATAATTAGATCGCTTGTGTTCAATTCTAAATAAACGTATCCGATTGTTTGGACTTTGCATGTATCAGATTCGCACAGCGCGTGTGATCGACACCTGAGCAAGGCTCGCATACAGCGCGAGCGATTCATGTTTATTGTCAATGCAATTTATTAAGTTTAACAAAACAATCTGTTAATAAGAACTATTTCAAAGTATTTTAGTAGAATTATTTAATTTTTTTTGTTTTCACAGCTGTCTTTATGGCAAATACTTACAATATTTTATAAATAACCGTGTAAGCCTCTACTTGATGTACTGATATACTTTATATGAGTATAATAATATTTTATTTATAAGTGAAATTTTTGCTTACAATTTTTTTGTTTTTTTTGTTATTAGGTTTTCCAAACTCTCAGCTGATCAGGCCTATTGTATGTGGATATGCTAACCTCCGATAATTTTTCTTTACCTTACTCTCACAACTACCCACTCTCAATACTTTCATTTACAATTATGTATTCCGTAACTTATACATAAATTAACTCACGTCTTTACAAATGTATGTATATAATAAATCTCATAGATGGTCTCTTGTAGTATTTAGGTACAACATTTTCAGTCAGGGAACGAGTCTCACTATGATCACAAAAAATTTAAATAAATAAATTGAAGAAATTATTTTCTCATGTATACAAATAAGTTAGATATTAAAACTTTACCATTTTCCCAGAAAGTAATCAATTATAGAAATTTAAAGTTTATGATTTAAAGGTTCAATAAATATAAAACCAAAATTAATAAATTGCATTTGATATTATGATACAGAACAGAGAAATAAATGTTAGGCAATCATTATCATTAACATAGCCACAGCAGATCAAAATACAAATTATAATAAACCAGCCGCGTAAGCGATTTGTGACACTTGTTTTAAATTCCAAAGTACGTTTATGGGAACGTTGCGATTACATCGTATGATCTTACCTAATTTTAACTAAACTTACAAAATGTTTTATTATGAATACACTTAAAATGTATCTGAAAATTATAACACTTTCTAATTTACTTACTTAAGTTCTTTACATTGCATTGTTATAATAGTTTTACATAATTATCAAGTATATATTATGAATGTTATTTATAATTAAGAGTCGAAGACACATTATTACCTTTTTTAAAGATTTCATGACTTCTAAGGAATATGTTTATCTTATTTGAAACATAAATTTATAAAAATATACGTGGTAAGTTAATAAAATATTATTAACATTATAAAAGAACCGTTTTTTAAGTAGATAATAACATAATTTTTGGTTTCATTGTCTATTATAAAAAAAAGACTATTACATTATGAAACTTATATTAATGGCGTATCGATACACTATGGACTTGATTTTAATAAGCAATATATAATAAACCAAATTTAGTTTAAAATTGTACAAATTTTACGTAAACAAAAAAACATAACATATTTATTTATTAGATATCGAAACGGGTTTAATTCACTTCATTTATATTTTACTTCATGATATTTATCACGCGGGTACTTTATACATATGGGCCCCACATTTACTTGGGTATTATACTACATTTTCAACATAAACATAAACACTCACGCCTGTCACCCAGAGGGGGTAGGCAGAGACTACGGACTTCCATTTGGCACGATCCTGACACACTTCTCTCGCCTCCTTTACATCCATATATCTACGCATACACGCTCGTTGGTTAAGGGTACTCCTAATCTGACCCATTTTCAATATATCGCCAATTTGGTCGATAAACCTTCGTCTAGGGCGTCTCTTTCCGACTCTGCCGTTCACTTCTGCAACATAAATTTGCTTTGTCACTCTTTCCTCGTTCATTCTTTCTACATGACCAAACCACCGAAGCATTCCTTTCTTAATCCTGGTCAAAACGTCATCTTGCAAACCACACTTTTCTCTTATCACACTATTTCTCACCCTGTCATTCAGATTCAACCCTAGCATACTCCTTAATGACCGCATTTCTACAGCATTTATTCTACTCTCACGCTTCTTCTGCCAGACCCAACTTTCACTACCATACATTAAAGTAGGGACTAACACAGCATTATGAATTGCCAAACGTGCCTTTTTTGACACATTCTGACTCTATATGACTAATAGCGTGTAGAGCTCCATTCACTCTATTTCCTGCGTTCACTCGTCGTTCTATATCCTTATCATATCTACCATCCCTGCTAAATAAACATCCCAAATATACAAACTCATACACTTGTTCAATCAACTCCCCTTCTATTCTTATTTCACATAACGATTTACTTTCTTCTCTTTCAAAAACCATCACTTTCGTCTTACTTGCGTTCACTTTTATACCCCTTTCTTTTAATGACCAGTTCATTAAAGTAACCATCATTTGTAACTAGGCCGCCGACGATGCAAATATGACTTGATCATTGGCGTACAAAAGGCATTTGACGGTTAACTCACCCATTCTCAACCCACATTCTTCAACTTTCAAAGTTTGCAAACAACTGTCCATAAATAGGTTAAACAGCCACGGGGAAGCTACACAGCCCTGTCTGACACCTTTCTGGATGCCAAACCAGTCCGAGTAGACCCCGTTGATCCTAACAGAAGCACTAGAGTCCCTATAAAGAGACCTTAATGCCTGTATCAAATCAGCGCTCAACCCAAATGAGTTCAGTGTTTGCCATAACACATTCCTGTCCACTCTGTCATAAGCCTTTTCCAAGTCCATGAACGCACAAAAAACTTTCTTGTTTTTGGCCAAAAACTTCTCCGAAAAGACTTGATCCGTACACCCCATCCCCTTTCTAAATCCAGCTTGCACATCCCAAATTTTTCCATCAGTTTCTTCCATAACTCTTTCAATTAACACCTTAGCATACAGTTTACCCACAATGCTAAGCAAGCTAATGCCACAGTAGTTTTACAGTCCTGCTGGTACCCTTTTCCTTATATATTGGGACTATAACGGCTTTGCACCAGTCTTCCGGTACCCGCTTCAGTTCCCAACATATATTAAACAAGGTGTACAGCAGGCCTGCCACCACTCCCTCTCCAGCCCTTAGCATTTCGAGTGATACACTATCATATCCGGCTGCCTTACCTGCTTTCATGCTTTTCATTGCTTTCATTATTCTCACTTATCTCCCTACCTCTCTCCACTTCTTTCGGAATTTCTATTTCACTTAATTCAGACGACTCTTCACTCATAAACACGCTTTCAAAGTATTCCTTCCATCTCCTTAAACTCGACACTTCGTCATTCAGAATACAGCCATTCTGGTCTCGTATAGCATTCATTCTAGGCTGTATTGAATTTCCCCTGGCAGTTCTTACGAGTTTCCAGAACATTTTAATATTTGCCTGGAAGTTATCAGATATTCTTCTATCATTCTTATCCGTTCTTTCTTGCTTTTTCCTTTCAACAACTTCTTTTACTCTCTTATTTATACGTCTAAAATCTCATCAATCATACCGCTAGAATTACCAGCTTTGGTTGCTAGTAAATCTAGCCATGCTCTCTTCTTTGCTTCAACTTCCATCCGTACCTCATTATCCCACCACAACGTATTATTTTTCCTTTCATTCGTTCTCTTACTTACACCACATACTTCGGTGGCTGCATCCACCAAACCTTTCTTGACATTATACCACACAGTCTCCAAGTCTAAATCATTCATACACAATTCATCCATACCACTTATATTTTCTCTCAGTCTACATTTGAACTTCTCTTTCACACCTTCATCTTGTAACCTCTCTATTCTTATACGCTGTAACGCAGTGGTAGACACAGATGTCCGATGCCGCCAACGCTTGAATAGACCATTAATTCGGCATAAGACCAAGTAATGATCCGTCCCTACGTTGGACCCCGGTAAACCCTTGTATCTACCACTGCGCTCCTCATTCTTTCATCTACAATTATGAAATCTATCATGCTTCTATCATCACCTCTTTCCCATGTATACATGTGAATCCTCTTATGGCGAAAGAAAGTGTTCGTCACAAAAAGATTCTTTTCCACACATACGGTGAGGAGGTCTTCACCATTCTCATTTATACTTTCATCGCCAAACGTTCCTAATATCCTTTCATAACCAGACCTCTTCACCCCAACCCTTCCATTAAAATCTCCTAACATAATAATATTTTCATTTACCTTACATTTCATCAACACCATCCTTACCATGTCCCAAAACTGCTCTCGGATATAAGTGGGCTTAGACATATCTGGGGCGTACACCCTAGCACAAACAACTTCTTGCCCACTTTCATTCGTATCCATAGCAGCCTTGGGCTTACACATTCATACTCTTTCACACATTGACCCATTCTTTCTGAAAGGATGACACCGACTCCCTGGCATGCCCGCTCGGTCTCGTCTACCCCAGACCAGTAAGCGGTATACATGCCATGTGCAGTGGCATCCTTTCCTTCTCATTCGTCTCATTTACACATAACACATCTATTCCTCTATCATTCATCATTTCGCATACTTCATCCATCTTATCATTCATTGCTCCACACACATTCAGCGTAGCCAGACGGGCCTCCGCAATCCACTTTTCGCCCCTCCGGGAGACAGAACGTGACGGGTGGCGAACCTCGTCGCTGTATTACATTTTCATTACATTAATTTCTTCTTCAGCTTCTATAAAATTATTATTGTGACCTCTTCTTGCATTCATATTTATTTATTTTTGTCACATCCGGTATTGCGTCAATTCCTTTATAATATTTTTTTTGTCAATCGTTTAACTTCATTATTAATTTAGTAATATTTATATTTACTTCCCACCTTTTAACTAGGCCCGCCGGTGCACGTGCATTTTCGCTGCGCACCGCCTGGCAGGGTCGCCATGTAAATTTGGAAATGTTTTAATGAAGGAGACGTGTTGCTGAGTCTTTAATTATACTGTCTCTATTATTCTACACTTAATACTAATATCATAATATATATTGTCGGGGGTGACGGGTAGGCTACGGGATACTACATCATATTTACTTTCATTTTTTGCATTATATAAATAATTTACCTTGTTATACAAAAAGGGTCCAAGAAATTGATAAAAACGTTTGCCAAATGTAGTTTTTAGGTGCATAGACCGAGTTATATTTTTGCGTTATTGAATTGGTAATTTATTCTTCATGTAACTTAGGATTTATTTTCTTAGCATTTAATATGAAAGCTATCCACAGTAGAATCAGAGTAATCAACATAGACCAACGAATAAGTAAGCTGAAGTGGTAATGTGCGGCCTTATAGCTCGAAAAAGCGACAACCAATTTCCAATCGGTTGTCGCTTTTTCGAGCTATAGTTATAGTTAGTTAGGTTCTCAATTAGCAGCCTCGTACAGGTAAGCAAAGTGTTGCGCGGTCGCCACTAGATGGAGTAACGGTCTGGTCAGAGATATAAGAAGTAGTTGGAAGCAGATGGCTCAGAACCGTGCTATGTGTGCGTAGAAGTCTATAGGCCATAACATCTACTTACCGTCAGGTGGACTGTGTGATCGTTTGTCACCCTTATTCTATAAAAAATCGAATTTTGAAAAATCGGGCCTATTCCAAAAACTTACCTATGAGGAGTTATAAATTAAGCTTAAACTCTGTAGGTAATGCTTAAAATATTGCATTATGCAGCCGTGTATCCGATAGCAAGAAACAAAACAAGTTTGCGTTCGATTTGTTCAATACTGTTAATGCACTCCCGTGCCGGCTCACTGCCTATACTCGTATATTATTACAATTGAACCACTTAAACTAGAACGTTGGAACTTACTGCAGTTGTTTTAATGGCGAGGATTTAGTATCAATTGCGAACAACAATCGTAAAATAGAGTAGAAATATCTTGCATTGATCATAAGCTGTGATGATCTTAGTGAGAATAATAAATGATAGATACGTTTTTTATTTTAACAGTTCACGATCACTATCAATATCTCTAAAACTATAGCCCTTCACAAGTCCACTTCTTAAGGTACGCCTCCCTCATAAATTGCAACAAATGGCGGCCCCGAGCCACCTGTATCCATCGACAACATGTGTGCTTCATCAGGTCGTCACTCCATCTAGTGGAGGGTCGCCCAACACTGCACTTGCCGGTACAAGGCTGCGACTTGAGAACAGTTCTTTGAGCTAAATCATCATTCCATTATTACTTCAGCTTACTGTTCTTAATACGAATGCAAAATTTCAAACAATTCAGATGTTCGGAAATGAATAAATAAAAATAATAAAATTCCATTACATTCAGACATACACACACACATATACAGATCAAGCTAAAAAAACAGATTAAAACGGATAAATATATGTAAAACTTTAGGCCTTCATACGTATATCTAGTGGGACGTCACACACTACCGTAGACTTTAAAGAGCTAACAATATAATTGTTTTTTTTTTGAAAATTTGAATTGAAAATTGAATAAAACCATTTTTACGGATTTTATCGCGTTTAATTTACTTATTTTAATTCCCGACGTTTCGGGTGCTTTACAGCAACCCATGGTCACGGGGGGGACTGAGATGTTTGACGTTCCGATGTCACAGTTAGCCTGACTACCTTCAGTTTTTGAATATTAATTTTTGGTTGGATCTACGCAGAATGAGATTACAGTATCTTGAAGTCTTGCAGTGGTATGCTTGGGTTTGGATTTAATTTTGTTAATAATAGTATCCCAAGCAGATGGCAGCACCCATCCATCTTCTCTATTGAAATTAGGATGTTTTTTAATTTCAATAGCCTCGCGTATCATCCTTGGTACGAATCGGTGTTCTTTTGCGAGGATTTGTGGTCTATCAAATCTGATGTAATGGCGGGGACGATCTTGAACATGTTCACAGACTGCAGACTTCCCAGAGCGTCGGTGCTTCACGTCAGCTATATGTTCTTTCACGCGGGTTTTAATGGAACTTTTTGTTTATCCTATGTAAGAGAGACAACATTCGCAATCAAGCTTGTACACTCCTGCATCTTGTAGAGGCATATTACACTAAACGGAAAGTAAAAATTTAATAATCTTCTTCGGTGGCTTGAAGTAGATTTTAATAGAACCTCGCTACAAGATGTAGCCAAGCTTGTCTGTGACTCTTCTGACATAGGGTAGTACAGCAGGCACACGCTCGACTGTGGCCGGCTTCACTCGGTCACTGTGACGTATGCGCGGGACACGAAGCTTGTTGTCTTGCAATATTTGCTCGACTTGCTGAAGCTCGGCGGCCAGATGTTTTCTGTCACAGATCCCTCGTGTTCTCTGAAACAAAGATTTTCCCACGGTAGCTAACTGTGATGGATGATGGTGCGATTCACCATTTAAATATCGATTGATATGGGTCTTTTTCCTATACACAGTGTGACCAACAGTGTTATCAGGATTTCGGATGACTAAAACATCTAGGAAAGCCCTTTTTACTGGAAAAGAGGCGTTCTATCTTAGTCTTCACGGCTGACAACGCATCTGCATTTAAATTCGCAAACGAAGATAGATGTAGATGTTTATGGGCCACAACAAACACTTATCATGAGGTAGACTGTGTGCTTCTTTGTCACCCTTATTCAAAAAAAGCTATAGAATTCTTTACCTCTAACTCTATTGTAGATAGATAGATAGATAGATAAAGCATTTATTTGTGAATTGTATTTTAGAGTTTATGGAATTAAGGTAGTCTAAAAATGCAGTTACTTGGTCAGATGGTAAAATACATATAATTTAATAAATTTGATGTTCTCTGTACCGTACTTCCGTGTTTTAATTGCCCAAACGCGAGTGTAAGTTACCGAGATCTGGTAGGAACCTGTTCATGGTCCTTCGAATTCGGATCTAAGTGAACCATCCGTCTTTTCGCGAACTCGCACTAGAAATCAGAGGTGGATCGCCTCTGAAGGTGCGCACTGGTGAACGACTCCACTAGGTCGTATTACCATTTGGTTAAGTGTGGTGTAGTGCCAGAAGCAAGCACGAAGTCTGCAGCCACCAATCGAGGAGCAACAACGACTGAGGAAGGCAGATATATCCAAGGCAGTCAGCAACAGGATGTGATGTCATCATAACATCTCATTCAATCGCATCGAGACAGCACAGCAGTGACGTAATCGTTAACGTCACGAACTACGACCAGTAACGCCTAGTGACGTCACGAATCGAAGACAACAGCGAAGGTGATCAACTGCGGAACTAAAATGGAATTAATGGTTTGAAGATAAAACTGTGAGTACAAAATAATTTCTTATATTTACGCGAACTACACATTGAATAAAACTATTTTTACGGATTTTATCGCGTTTAATTTTACTATTTTGATTCCCGACGTTTCGGTGCTTTACAGCAACCCATGGTCACGGGGGGACTGAGATGTTTGACGTCCCAATGTTATAGTTAGCCCGGCTAACTTCAGTTTTTTGAATATTAATTTTTGGTCCGATCTACGCAGAATGAGCTTACAGTATCTTGAAGTCTTGCAGTGGTATGCTTGGGTTTGCATTTAATTTTGTTAATTATAGGATCCCAAGCAGATGGCAGCACCCATCCATCTTCTTTATCTTCTTGTGCCTCACGTCAGCTATAAACCCGCATGAAAAGAACATATAGCTGACAAGAGGCACCGACGCTCTGGGAAGTTTGCAGTCTGTGAATATGTTCAAGATCGTCCCCGCCATTACATCAGATTTGATAGACCACAAATACTCGCAAAAGAACACCGATTCCTACCAAGGATGATACGCGAGGCTATTGAAATTAAAAAACATCCTAATTTCAATAGAGAACATGGATGGGTGCTGTCATCTGCTTGGGATCCTATAATTAAAAAAATTAAATCCAAACCTAAAATTAATATTAAAAAAACTGAAGGTAGCCGGGCTAACTATGACATTGGGACGTAAAACACCTCAGTCCCCCCCCCCCCGTGACCATGGGTGCTGTAAAGCACCCGAAACGTCGGGAATCAAAATAGTAAAATTAAACGCGATAAAATCCGTAAAAATAGTTTTATTCAATCTGTGAGTACAATTTTGTGTTCTAACATCAGTGCACGAGTTGAAAATTCAAAATCTGTTTTATGGAAAATTTGGACTTAGAATATTTTTAAGATTTTAACTTGCATAGTAATAAAAGTGAACTTGTAAAATTTTGCATGTTATATTAACTTAGAACAATTATGATAAAAGTGAACGAACGGGGAACCTATGCCCGATTTTTCCGCATTTACTAAGTGTCAAACACTTGTAAAAGTTTTATCTTTAAAAAAATCCATTAATTTCCCATTTGTAACTTTTTATTTTGTTTAACTAATCTATATAATAGCATCTTTAATTAAGAATCAGCTTGGTTCTTAATTAAAGATATTAGAAAATTAATATTTAATAAAATTAATAAATTAATAAAATTATTTATAGAAAAGGATTATGAAAATTTTAAAAAGTCTCCTAAAGACAGATTAGTAAAAGAATCGTATTTACAAACTAGATTAGAAACGCTGGAAGCTCAATGGAACAAAGTTAATGATACACATAGAAAATTAACGGCAGAAGTAACGGACGCTTTACTCGAAAATAAATATTTTACACATGACATGTACGAAGTAATTGAAGAAACATATATTAATTACAAATCAGAATTAAAAGAATATTTAGCTTCAGTAAAACCAACACCTAGTTCTTCAGCTACTTCTAACATCTCTCAAAAAATAGAAAACAATGTAAAATTGCCAAAAATTTCCATTCCCAATTTTTTGGTGCATATTCGGAATGGATAACCTTTAAAGATCTATATGTGTCATTAGTTCGTAATAATTCATCACTTGATAACGCTCAGAAAATGAACAATCTAAAAGCCCATCTTACTGGTGAATCAGACCAACTGCTGCGACATATTCCAGTTGCAGCAGCTAATTATATGGAGTCTTGGTCAACCTTAAACAGTAGATATAATAATAAGAAGTACTTGGTAAACTGTTTACTGAGACGTTTTATGAATTTACCTAACATTGTAACCGAATCGTGTTGTGCAATAAAGGATGTTTTAGATGTAATGAACGAAACGACACTTGGGATGCTATAGTTATTTACGTAGTTTGCTCAATATTAGATCCCGAATCTCGTAAAGGTTGGGAAGTAAAAATTAGCATCACGGACGAATTACCCACGTTGAGCCAATTGTGTGAGTATTTGAAATCAAGTTTCAGGTCTCTAGGGTTTTTAAATACTAAGCAAAAGACCAAATCAAATGTTTCAACCCACAGGCCCAAGGTATTGCATGCTTTACCATCACCAATGCTATTGGAAAACAAAGTTGTTCATACTGTAAGAAAGGTGACCACAAAATAGCCAATTGTAAGGAATTTTAAAATTTTAAAATTGATTACGAAAATCGACATAATTTTGTTCACACAAATAGACTCTGCTTTAACTATTTAGGCCGCAATCACTCTGCCAGTATTTGTCGTTCTAACAATAAATATCAAATAAATAAAAAATAAATGCAAACATAAGCACCACTCTTTGCTGCACCCTAAGCCTACCTCAGAATCTCAAAGTAGTGGATGTTCCAAACCAGATCTTGCAGTAGAAGTCAATGCCAAGGTGTCTGAAATTAAGACATCATTAGAAAGTCCCAAAACCACTTCAACCATAACAGCACATTTTTCAAAACAAATTGCAACCAATCAAATCCAGTTAGCAACCGCTCTTGTTAATGCTCAAACAAAAAGTGGCGAGGCATGCCTGATAAGGGCTCTGTTAGATCATGGCTCACAGGCGTCATTTGTGACAGAATCCATAGTGCAATTGCTAGGGTTAAGAAAAATACCACACGTGACGTTTGTTTGACGAAGTGACGTTTCTGAACTAGGTGGAGATAAGAGGATTTTAGCCTCTAAATATGTGGTCAAAATAAGCATTCAATCTCGCCATGACCCTCATTTTCGTATCTTAGTACAGGCTCACGTACTAGGGACTATAACTAGCCTCCTTCCGTGGAAGAAGATAGCGCCAATCGGTTGGCCGGAACTGGCGGATATTGCTCTAGCTGATCCACAACTTAATAAGCCAAACAACATAGACATTCTGCTTGGGGCTGATGTCTATGGACAGGTGATGAGAGATGGCTTAATCAGAGGTCCTAATGGCACACCTACAGCTCAAAACACAGCCTTAGGATGGATTATTTCAGGTTCTACACACCAGCAGCTTAGTGCAGATCAAACTTCATCCACACATTGTTATCATGACAGGATCATAAATATGCACTCTCATATAGAAGACAATGAGTTGCTTAAAAAATTCTTGCAACTGGAATCTGATTCGTTTAATGACAAAATACTGTCACAAGAAGAATTACGTTGTGAATAATTTTATGAGCAAACAACACAAAGAGACTCAACGTCTCGTAAGGTTTCCTTTCCGAGATGAGGATCCACAATATATATACGGCAATTCCAGAGACATTGCTCTTAAAAGATTCCATCTGCTTGAACAACGATTCAAAAAAAAGTCCAGGTATACTGAAGTAATTCATGAATATTTAAATCTTGGACACATGAAATGTGTATCTGAAGACGACTATAATAGACGTGACTATGTTTATTTACCTCATCAGCAGTGATACGCGAGGATAAATCGACAACAAAGATCAGAGTCGTGTTCGACGCTTCCTGCAAAGGAACAAATTGAGTGTCGCTTAATGATACCTTAATGGGCGGACCATCTCTCCAACAAGACTTACGTCACATTGTAATGAGGTGGCGCATGGGGTGCATACGCCACCTCATGACAATGTGACGTCTCTGCCTCTCTCTGCCTGAACGCAGATGTTATTAAAATATATCGCCAGGTACGCTGTGCCAAGCAAGATGCAGAATACCAGAGATTCGTTTGGAGAGACGATCCAGGGTCTAAAATTAAAGAATATGTATTAGATAGAGCTACCTTTGGTACTGCTTCAGCTCCTTATCTCGCAGTGAAGACTCTGCAGCAACTCGCAGTAGATGACGGGACGCAGTATCCTGATGTAGCTGAAAAAATAAAAGCAGATTATTACGTTGATGATTTAATGACAGTATGTCAGACAGTAGAAGAAGGAAAAAGGATATTTGAGAATATGAAGACGTTGTTGAGTACAGGAGGTTTTGAGTTACAAAATAGATAACCAACAATAAGGAATTAGCAGCAATAGTGATGGATAAAAAGGAAAATCAGGAGGAAAGGAGAGACATACGAATGGACGACATAGTAAAGGTGTTAGGACTTACGTGAGACAAGGAATCTGATTTTTTCAAGTACTCTGTGCAAATATCTAAAATTCAGGAACCTATTACAAAAAGGAAGGTGGTCTCAAACATTTCACGCTTATTCGACCCCTTAGCTTGGGCAGCACCTTGCGTTATTACAGCCAAGGTCCTGATACAAAAGTTGTGGCTAGCCGGTATAGGATAGGACGAGGAACTACCAGAAGACTTACTAGACGAATGGAATACTTACCAGGCGGAGTTGATTCATATCACTAACTTACGCATTTCAGGATGGGTTGAAGCTAAAATTAATGATTCACGCGTGGAGCTTCAAGGTTTTTGCGACGCATCAAACACTGCATATGCAGCCGTAGTTTACTTACGGACTATAGATGCAAATGGTAGTATTCATGTTCATTTGATTGCTGCAAAAACTAAAGTGGCTCCAACCATGCAGGTCTCTATTCCCAGACTGGAGTTAATGGGCGCTATTCTCCTAGCAAAATTAATTACAGGAGTTGCAAACGTACTGCACATTAACCAAACGAACATACACGGACGGACAGACTCTACTGTGATGTTATTGTGGCTTAGTAGCCACCCCAGTCGCTGAACAACTTTCATCGGAAACCGAACATCAGAGATCCTGTCAAGGTTGGATAATGATCAGTGGGCTCATGTTCAATCGGCTCAAAATCCAGCCGATATTGCTTCTTGGGGATATGCACTCCTTCAGAACTTGATCAAAACGACATGTGGTTTCAGGATCCATCGTGGTTAAAGAACCCATCAATTACTTATCAAAGACCGAAGTCCATATCAACTGACTTGGAGCAAAGAAAGCTAAAGGCCCACGTAGTCATCGACGCTAATGCAATTTTAGATTCTTCCTTCTTGACAAGGTTTTATTCCCTGCGAAAATTAGTTCGCGTTATAGCTTATTGTCGACGATTTATCAGATACAAAAGGTCTAACAAATTTGTAACTCACCTGTCTAGTAACGAAATCAATGACGCACTAGAAGCTTGCATTAAGCATTGTCAAGCCACATATCTCGCAGACCACAAAGACAAACTGAATCCATTGAGCCCTTTTCTGGATAGCAAGGGAATAATGAGGGTAGGAGGTAGGATCCAACACGCGAGTCTCCTCGAAGACATTAAACACCCCATTATACTTTCCCACCGAAGTCACTTCACGGAATTAGTCGTTGACGAAGCTCAAAAAAGAACCATGTATGGCGGTCCAACTCTTATGCTGAATTATTTACGCACAAAATACTGGATACTATCAGCAAAGAGTGCTGTCAAGGGATATGTGCGCAAATGTGCTACTTGTGTCCATCAAGCAGATGCAATAAAAACCCAATTCATGGGCCAATTGCCATCATGCAGGGTTACGCCAGCAAGAGTGGATTTTGCTGGACCCATCAACATTCGAGTATCCAAGGGACGTGGAAACAAATCGTACAAGGGTTTAATAGGCCTCTTCATTTGCATGGTTACAAAGGCTATTCATTTAGAGGTTATCAGTGATCTCACAGCCGAGAGCTGCATAGCTGCGTTTAAGAGGCTTGTTGCCCGATGAGGTCACGTGAGTAAAATTTGGAGTGAGCTTGAGTTGAGTGTAAGCTTGTCACCGCTGGACAGTCGTCCGTCGCCGTGGAAATCAAAGAGTGGTTAAGTAACCAGAGTACTAAATGGCATTTTATCCCCCCACATGCACCAAATATCGGTGGTTTATGGGAAGCCGGAATAAAATCGACCAAATTCCACTTAAAATGAGTTGTAGGCAATTCCATTCTCACTTTTGAAGAGTTAGCAACAGTTTTATGTCAAATAGAGGCGTGCCTTAATTCAAAGCCTTTATTGATGCTCTCTTCTGATCACAGGGACTCTGCACCCTTAACACCTGCACATTTATTAGTTGGTGAGCCCTTAGTTGTAGTGCCGGAACGTAATTACGAGCATAGCAACTTTAGTACATTGAGAAGGTGGCAATTGACGCAAAGAATGATGTAAGATTTTTGGCGAAGATGGTCGTCAGAGTACCTTGTGCATTGCCTTCAAAGATACAAGTGGTCAAACATTAACCCGGAACCTAACATTGGGGACGTTGTACTAGTGAAGGAAGATAATCTTCCATCAGTGCGATGGTTACTGGGCAGGGTGATTGCCAAGCATCCTGGCTTGGACAATGTTACTCGAGTTGTCACACTTAAATGAAATGGGTCTCAAATAAAGAGACCAACGTCTAAGATTTGTGTTTTACCACTAACAAACTAATACTGTTTTTCTGTAAGTATCTTATATTTTGATTGACCCTATTATTCTTCCCTACAACTATTTATATACTTTGCCATTTTTCCTATATTTTGATTATTGTATGTACCCCCTTGACCTCACGGTGGGCGGTAATAGAAAGAACGCAGATACGTTCTTGGTGGACGGGATGTTGAACTAAAAATCATAGTGTCATTTATTGTTTATCAAAATGTTTCACCCGCCGTAACTAGATGACGCTAGTAATAAGGTACAGTGCGCTAGCATATTGTTATTGTAATTTAACATAGGGTCCATTTTATTTTATTAATTTGATGTTCTCATTATCGTACTTCCATGTTTTAATTACCCAAACGCGAGTGCAAGTTACCGAGATCTGGTAGGAACCTGTTCACAAATTTAAATTCATATATTTACTGAATTCTAACTTTATATATATGTTATGTATATATACACATATACATAATTAAATATAGCAGTTTCTGATTCAAACTCCTATAGAATATGTAAAATAAAAGCAGGAAAAGGTAAAAAATGCAATTTAAGAATATAAAAATGAAATGGAAATCCACAAACTGCTCCTGCAACGTTAGATCGTGATTCCAGAGCAATCGTTTGAACGATGCCTTGCTCGTGGTTGCGTACACATCTCGGTAACTCGTTCCATAATCTTACCGCATGGGAAGTAAAAGATTTGTGTAAAAAGCTATTGTGACAGAAGGGAACATGGAGGTTAGATTTTTCCGTAGAGCGGAGACTACGATTATGGGAATCACATTGATACTGAAATTTGCATTTCAGATATTCAGGGAGAAACGGGGATCGTGTAAAACTGAAAATAATGTGTACAGTATTCTGCAATATCTGCGATAACGGAGAGGTAGTCATTTAAGCTGAGAACGATAAGAGAAAATGTGGTCGTATTTACGTAAACCTAAAGTGAAGCGTATACAATTACTGAGAAGTCGATCCAGTTTGTTTAGAAGTTCTTGCAAAGTATCAGCTTAGCAAATATTAGTAAATCAAAAAAATTGGTAAAAAAATTACGTATAACATGATTATACGGCATTTTTTAAAGTAGTTTAAATACACACAAGTTTTCACTAATAACCTTATTATACTTCCGATTTTCCGTTAATTTTATATCAAACTTCAATTTAAAAAAAGTTTGGAAAATCCAAAAGTGCACGACTCATAATGCTCATATGATCATCATACCATCATTCAGGTCACTCCATAAAGTCCAAGACGTATTTAAGTATAAATGTTACATCCTACTTACTTTTAGTACGTACTACTATTATTTATTATGTGCCTTTAAAATATTGTAATAAAAATCTCTGATTATTATTATAATCAAGTCTGTAAGAAATTTGGTTTTTCGAATATTGTGTATTTGTAGAGCGGTCTTTTTGAGCCACTGCAAACAACCAATACAGTGTCCACTCACGACGACGATTGACGCCGAACTAACTTAGTTAGTGACGTAGTCTCTATTTAGTAAAAACTAAATTCATACAAGGCTGCTAAAACACCAAATATTTAGATATTTCGCAGGCGAAAAATTTTATCATAACTGAACAAAACAAAATTAAACTGCCATTTACATACAATGGCTTCGCACATGATAGATGAAGAGTTTTAAAAAAAAGATTAAGTTTAACAATTGATATTTTCAAAAGTTATCGTGTTTACAAAGCCATGCGGACTTGATAAATCCACACCATAAGCAACTAAAACCCCTTTTTTATGTAAAAATAGCAATTTATCGATTTAAAAAAAATAAGTTCAACAATCATTTATCTTTCTGACAATGTGCTTTTTATATGACTTATATGTACAATATGATTGCTAGATACGATTTCATGCGACAAAATGTTGGAATCTTAATTTTTAGGCCCTAGTAAAACATACAGGCGCGCTTAGCGCTTACGGCATGCAATATCTGCATAATCTAGAATAGGTAACACTAGAGTCTGTATTAGCATTGCCTTAGTCCCTAATGGTAAGAAATTCTTTATACGTGGTAGAGCCATGCTGCAGCTATATTAGTAGTATAGTTGTAGCACGAATGGGTCGGCTCGACCGGGGAAGGACCACGCTCTCACAGAATACCACCGTAAAATAGCAGCTTAATGCTGCTGTGTTTCGTATGGTGAGTGTAGAGAACCGGAGACCCTTTTTACTGGAAAAGAGGCATTCCATCTGAGTCCTCACGGGTGATAACGCATCTGCATTTTGATTCTTTATTGAGGATAGATGTAGATGTCTATGGGTCACAGCAACCACTTACCATCAGGTGGACTGTGTGCTCGTTTGTCACCCTATCCTATAAAAAAAAAAAAAAGACGATACAGATAACGCAGAGTGTTAGTGACCTTTTTGCTCACTTCATATATATGCGGTCGCCAACTGAGGGCGTTGTCTATGATTAATCCAAGATTTTTAACAGTTGTTGAGTAAGGAACAACAACATTATTAAAGATTATTGGAGGTAGCGCCTTCATATCCATTTTAGTCAGTCTACGAGAACTACCAACCACAATAGCCTGACATTTTGATGGATTAACCCTAAATCTGTTTGACCAATTAGAAATACAACTGAGATCACAGTTGAGCTTCTAAATCACATCATCGATACATGCCATCTCAGCTTGAGCATAAATTTGTAAGTTATCAGCATAATGATGGTACGAACAGCAAATGTGGGATGTAATGAGATTTATAAAGACTGAGAACAGGAGAGGAGAGAGAATTCTGCAATGAGGAACGCCAGCAGACAACGAGCACCAATCAGAGATAATCTGACCTACTTGAATTGCCTGCTGACGACCACGAATATATGAGGAGAACCAATCCCGCGCTGACAAAGAGAAACCCAGGTGACAAAGTATGGCTAGGAGAATATCATGATCGACAGAGTTAAAAGCGTTAGAGAAATCTGTTAGGACTAGCACAGTCCACTGGGAGTTCTCCATTCCAGTACGGAAATCTTCCGTTAATTTCAAAAGAGCTGTGGTAGTACTGTGCCCAGGCCTAAAACCAGATATATATGTGCTAAGAAAGTTATTTTTGAAAATGTAACTAGAAATTTGTTTGTGGACAATAGCTTCAAGAACTATAGATAAAAAAATGAGAATGGATATTGGGCGAAAGTGATAGAAAGAACTAGGGTTATTTATTTTGGGCAGCGTAACGACAAATGCTTTTCTCCAAAGTGTAGAAAAATCCCCAGTCAATAGTGAATGATTAATGATGTGAGTAATAATAGGAGTAACATAGTCTAGAATTAAGGTGATCATATGTCTATTCAGATCATCGAAGCCAACTGCCATAGACTTAATACAATAAATGGTATTTTTATATCCTCATCAGCAACGGGAGAAAAGTTATATGTGCAGTTATGAGATTGTGGCATGGAATGCAAATAAGAAATGTACTTGATTTAACAGAAGTCTGCATTTGGGTAGTTGAAGAGAAATGTAAATTGAGATCACTTATAGAAATGATTGCAGGGTCCACGTTACATGTAGGTTTACCGACCCCGATCGTCCGGAGAAATTTCCATGTATCAGCCATAGAAGAGTTCATGATATTATCGTAAATATATCGGCGTTTAGCGGCTCATACTATCTGATTACATCGATTTCTCGCAGCTTTGAATTTTGTCCAGTTGAGTTCACAACGGTACTGCTTGAATTTCCTAAACACCTGATCGTGCTTAGAGATAACCTTACGGATATTTTCAGTAATCCATGGCGCAGGTGAACGTTTTAACCTAACGTCACGAATAGGTGCGTGTTTGGCAAACAGTTTATGAATATTAGAATTAAATGTCGTAATCTTGTCATCAATACTCTCTGCGTTAAATGTATCGCTCCAGTCTAAAAGCAAAGCATCATGTTGGAGCCCTTTGACATTAAGCCTAGCAAAATTAAGCAGACGCACTACTACTAGCTTTACTTTTAGAGGTTTAATTTTATAGGACGCAAGTCATGTCGCGAGAAACCTGGAGCAGGGAGCTGTCCGTGGCAGGTAACACGTTCTTCTGAGGAGACAAATATCAAATCTAACAATGTATCATCAGCAGTAAGATTTTGATGGGTGGTATCAAAAGGAAGTATTGAAAAATTGGTCGACTCAATAACTAAATGCAATCCACGCGATCTGGGAGTATCACTGAGAAGATTCGTATTAAAGTCACCCATAAAAATATGATGTTGATGATCAGAGCAAATTGAAAGAATTGCCTCTTCAAATTCACATAAGTAATTAGAATTTGGTGGACAATAAATTGCACCAATCTCTAAAAAAATATATTTAAGTGATCCAGTATATTGTGAAGGTGAGGCTGATAAAATTTTGTAAGGAATACCACTTCACAGGTGTACTGCCACACCACCTCCTCGTTTATCAATTCGATCATTACGAAGTAAAACAAAACCTGGTATTCCGTAAGAAGTAGAAGGCACAGTTGGGTTTGACCAGGTTTCTGAGATAAATATCGCGTGGATGCTTTGAATATTAAAAGTTTCTAAAAGTTCATTGTAATGCTGCGTAATACTCTGGGCGTTGATGTGACAAACGTTGAAATTTTTATTATAATCATAGAATTTTTGGGTTAGGAGAGAACGAAGTGTAGGGAATTTGCAGAGGTGAATGAATCGTTATCTGAAACTGTCATGGCGCTTAAAATCTATATATAATAAAATATAAAAATAAATTAAGATATAAATAACTAATTTAAATAAATATAATATAACTTACTTGACTATAAATAAATATATAACTTATTTAAGTAAATAAAAATAAATATCTTTAATATATTATGTTTATGCTGTATTGTAATTTAGATTACTGCTTCAAACCCTTTACAAAACGATATTAAAAAAGATAAAAAAAATATGAGATAGATATTAAAAAATCACTTTGGTAATTTTAGTGTATTAAATCAAAAGAATATTTTCTTAATAGTAAAATTGTTTTGTGATTGCGTCATCTACCTACTACATTCTATAAGTAAAGTCATTATATCGAACAAAAATTGATTGACTCTCAAGGTGGTACGTAAGTTGCTAAAGTACTCAAGTTGCTTGTTGTTGCTTGCTAGTTGATTGTTATGAATGGATTGAATTTTTGAAAATTTTATTCAATATGGTTAATTTAAATTATTTAATAAATTTATTTATTTTTAAACTGTTTATTTGAACAGTTTTTCAAAATTTGTATCAACCATCTTTAAAGCACCGCACAATGTGGAGACCTAAATAATATAAAATACTGTATTTTTTAAATGTCAGTATTTAATTATTAATTGCTATTAATCGTACTAATATTTCCTGTAAATTTCCCTTTCCCTTACTACTGGTAAGCTGAAAACGCTTGTGTTAGGAGTGGTTTACGATAGTAGGCGAATAGCGTATTCGTACCAACAATCTTTTGAGTTCGGGTTCACACTGCTATTAGACTACTGTCGCTTACTACACTGTATTATCTCGCAGGCTAAACCACAACGTTTCTAAAGAAGTTTTCACTTCAAAAATGTTAAAAATAAATTTTTCAAACACAAATTCAAAACTATAAAAACAGAAGACAAAATGCTTGGACTTTTTTTTTGTAAAATTGCAAAGCAAAAACGTTTTTTGAAACTTTTTTCTTATTTACTACAATTTATGAGATAATTATCAAAAATGTTTATTATATCAGTTATTCGATTCCATAAGAAAATCCTACATGTTTCTTTTTTGTATAAAATATAGCCTAGATCACTATTCTTATTCTCTCTATTTGTTCGCCAAGTTTCATTATAATCAGGTCAGCCATTCCGATGATTAGCCCGGACGGACAAATACAGAAAGATTTTTTATTGTTAATTTTACTAGAATGGAAATAAATCCCTAAGTTTAAAATTATTTCAGTATTATCAAAAGACACTTCAATTTCATTTATATGTAAAGATTAAAATGGCAATTGAGCCCAAGAGTCCACATAAAGACATTAGAATAAATGCGTTAATGTGGACTCCTCCAGCTGACGTCATTAACATTGCGCAATATTTGAGTTACATTACATTCCACAATATTTCGCAAATATTTCTGAACAGAAATCCAAAAATTACGTATTTATAACAAATACATTTTATAAATACACTATATATACTAGTATTTGGTGTGTAGGGAGAATAGTCACATTGTTTACTTGTTAAATAGACAATGCGGTAACATCAATTTGCCAGGCAAGCTCCGGCGCCAAATTGTCTGTACAAAACTTTCACGCGTTCAGCTAGCGGGAAATAACTAGATATCAAGACACATATCTTTTATTCATGAAATAAATATCTTATACTTTTAATATTATATCAAGGAGTAAAAAAGAAAGATGATGTTGTGACAAGGATTAAGAAAGGAATGTTTTAACGTCATATTTGGAACTAATGCGTTATTGCAACAAATGGTAAGAACAATTTTTAAGTGGATATTTTAACAAAATATAGTTATTTTGCGTTATGTCGTTATTGAAATTTAAAATATGTAATGTTTAGTAATATTATTCAGCAATGTGTCATTATTGTTTAAAAATATACGCACGTTTTTGTATTATTTGCAGTTATGACTTTATTAAACGATAATTTCTTAAATTAAACACTGAACACTAAATGTAACATTTAGAATTATGTCGTTCTTATTGAAAAATGTGTTAAACTTAGAGATTTTAGGCTACGTTATTATTGCAATAAACACCGGGTGTGTTTTTGAAATTTATTTAAAAATCTGAAAGTTATTTTATCATTTCAGTCGTTTCGAGGCCGACTATTAGTTGACCTTGTTAACAATCGTGACGATAATAGTAAATACAAAGAAAATCGAGTCACCATTCAACCATTGGATACTAACATGCAAAATAAATTCAGGTTATCTACTTCGTCATTTTCGCCGTCTTCGTCTTGTTCATCAAGTTCATCTAGTGAGGATAAAATGTTCAATTTTGAAGATCGTCAAGATGAAATTACATGGCTTTATGACACATTTACTCTTAACAATCTTATAATTCATTAATTACAGCGTATCAAAATTCCACTTCTGTACATAGGCCTTCCCATAGATTGCCTAAATGCTTGCCATAGTTGCCGCGCTTGGCAAGCGAGTAGGCAACTGCAATTTTTTTTAGTTAATCGGAGTGGTGCTGCCCTTCACACCTGTTTCAGTTTTCCTCGGTTGTCTCTTGCAGGATGAAATGGGATAGTGTATATTCTTATGCCGCTATTACATGATGTACATTATTTTTACTTAATTATTACATTATTGAAATTAATGAAATTTGAGAAATTTGAAATTGTTTTTCGATAGCTTAAACTAGCAGTTAACCACTTTTCTATCCCGAAGAAGATTGCGACCGTTCGGATAAAGATCGATTTTACATACCAAATACAGAAAGTAGTTGGTCTAGTGAAAAATAATCTACTTCTATACATTCAGCTACATTTCAAAACAATATACTAGCAGCTATGATATTTAGTAGTCCAAAAAAGAAGAAACAGAAAAAAAATATTAAAAGAAAATTATGACAGACATCAAGAAGATTAGACAAAGAAAATGACAGAACAAAACAGAACTTAATGTTTTTGAAGGTGATGCAGTTCACTTATGAATTGAACGAAATATTAAATGCCATAATATAAGAAGTGGTCCCATGTATACACCCGTATCTTTTATAACTTCTATAAAAATGGCTAAAATAAATGGACTGTCTTTTGAAGCCCATGAATTAAGTCACGAAAATTTCTATGATTTTAAAAACTATTTTCAAGTTTAGGATGTGTGAGTCCAGACGTTATGTATGTTAACATGTTTAGGATTGTCCCAACCATTATATCAGATTTGATAGACCACAAATCCTCGCAAAAGAACACCGATTTCTACCAATGATGATTCGCGAGGCTATTGAAATAAAAACATTCTAATTTCAATAGAAAACCGCTGGGAGCTTCCGTCTGCATGGGATACCATAATTAATAAAATTAAATCAAACCCCAGCATACTACTGCAAAATTTCAAAATGGCTGTAAGCTCGTTCTGTGTAAATCGGACCAAAATTAATAATTAAAAGTAGAAGGTAGCCTTCGTTAACTATGACATCGGGACGTCAAGCACTTCAAGTCCCCCTCGTAACCATAAGTGCTGGAAAGTGCGAAACGACGGAATAAAAAAATTAAACGCGATAAAATCCGTAAAATTAGTTTTATTCATAAACATAAATAAATATAAGTTCTCAAAAATATGTTTTATTTCATTATATTGTATCGATTTTTTTCTGAAATATGGTTCTAATATAATATAAATCATATGTTATTCGTTTATTGTTTTCTGAAAGATCGACATATAATGGAAAAATACTGTAACTAAGCAAATTTTTTCTGCAATAATGACACAAGTGAGTACCGCATTGCTTTTTTTATGTATCGTATGAACACAGTACATTTAAAACATAAATTTATTATTTATTTTAAAGTTCATTAATCAATACAAGCAATCTAATAAAGTTGATAAATTGATACTGTTTTATTTTTAAAATACATGAAGTTCTGAGTTTAAAACTGCTCTCCTGTAAAATGACGATTTTTGTGTTATGACTGTCTTGCAATAAGTGAGCGTTATGACTAATAGTATTAAAATTTATGATTAAATAGTAAAAGTAAAAGTAAAGTTACAGCTTATATACGTCCACTGCTGGGCACAGGCCTCCTCTCATTTCTGAGAGAGTTTTAGGCAAGGAAATGTCCGCCGCGCTGCCCTATGCGTGTTGGCGAACTTCACATGTCTTCGAAATATTTTTATTTTTATTTCTTAGACATGCAGGTTTCCTCACGATGTTTTCCTCCACCACCGACCACATGGTAGATCAGCACTTAAAATCACAATTAACAATTTCATTGGTGCCGGCGGGGATCAAACCGGGTTGCTCGCATACTGTGAAACTTACAGCGAGCGCTAACCATCTGAGCTACCACGGCTCTTTATAGTAGGAGAAAGTACCATTTAATATAATACTTTCTCCTACTATATTAAATAGTAGGAGAAAGTAATGTGCAATCATATTTTAACCGACTTCAAAAAGGAGGTACTCAATTCGACTATGTTTTTTTATGTGTTACCTCATAACTTTTTCTGGGTGAACCGATTTTAATAATTCTTTTTTATTTGAAATTTGGTGTTTCTTATGTGGTCCCATATAAATTTGACCAAGTTCTGACCACTTGTTTTTGAGTTATCCTTATTAATTTATATTGAAGTCGGTTGTACAAAATTTTTAATTATACCACTTGTTTAACTTACCTCCTTCGTGTAAAATTGTTTTTCTTCCATAATTAATTATTTGGTTTATTAGCGAGTTTAAGTTTGTTTGTTTCTTAGGTTATGCGTATTTGTATTATTTTTGTCATTGTATATTGAAGTGAATGGAGGAGTGCAGTTCACATTTTATCAACCTGCTCAAATATATATATTTATTTAAACTCCACACGCTCGCCGTATGTATTTTACGACTTGTCTCCGCACGCTAGAGTCGTAAAGCAGTCTAATTTGAAGATTTTAGTCTCCTGTGACTTACTCGAATCCATATTTACGCGATCACTTCTGCCCGGCTAGCATGGGCTGGGGACAAAAAATTTATCCCCCGATTATATCCACTGACAAGAGATAAAATTATCTTGTCCTTATGCCAAAGCACGGCAACGGGGAGAAGTATATCGTATAGTATTTGACATAACGATTAGACATATATCCCTCGTCCGTTGCATGGAGCCAAATGAAAGATAAAAATTATGCTTTTGACATTTGAAAGGACAATTTTATTCTAGTTCATTGGACGTGGATTTAAGTTTATATTCATACAAAAAATCTATCTAAGTCTAAGTCTATCTCCCATTTTATCTACTGTGGATATTATATCCACTGGTGTGCCCATGCTCTAAGGGTGGATAAAACTAAGCGAGGGGATAAACATTTTTTCCTTTCCCCGGGGATAAAATTGTCTCCTGCCCATGCTAGCCCTGCTGAAGTGCGTCTAGAAATCGAATAGAAGATCGGTAAAACACAAAATTTTTAATAGTTCTTGCATGCAGTTTTTGGATTCAACTGTTTAAAAGTTAAACCATTACCGATACAGCCTATTAAAATCTACTGTTAAATATCGACTCTTTGAGCAATAAATGTCGTAAAAACCGAAACGCCATTTACAGGTCGAGCAAAAAACAAAAATGGTTGAGTTTATTTTCTGCATATGTTTTGAAATATGAAAGCTATTATATGCCACTAAAGCTTAGTATGTTTAGGTTTTTGAGTACATAGTTTCATATTAAGGAACTTAAAATAACGCAGCTTGAATAGTTCCAGAAATGATATGGCTATTACTACAAAATAAAAAACTGTAACTGGCTTAAACGACAAATTTTTCAGACATCATAACTGTAGCCTTTGTTGTTAAAGGCATCAACAATAGTTTTATAAATGGGGAATTTGTATTAAAAGAAAAATATTACCAAAAGTAAGTGTAAATTATTGTAGTAATAGCAGTACACATTTTATAAATAAACATGTTATTTAAAATTTTTAAATTATTTAACCGGAATACTAGTTACTATTTAATTTTTAATATGATATTCAATGAATGGATTTTTAAATGAAACTGACGTGTTTACTGTGGAATCAATCACTTCTGGCCCGGTAAAATCATTGGCCACTAAATAATGTGCAGACGCACGTGAGCGGTAGGCCCGTGTTGCGCTGATAACTTTGATTTCGGTCAACGTAACATTCGATATGATTCGGTTCAATACAACATGCGTAAAGGCAGGTGACCGGTCGAACAGTGTTGCGCTATCAACTTCGGGCTCGGTGTTAGAAAGGTGAGCGGGTGGCGGTGAGTATCGTTCACTACAGCGTGTGCAGAGACAGGTAATTGTTTGAGTGTTGCTATGCTGTCAACTTCGGGTCGGTACTGGAAAATCGGCTGTAAGCATCATCCACTACAGCGTGTGCAGAGGAAAGCAAGTGATCGGGTGATGATATGGTGTTAATTTCGGGCCCAGGGCTATAATTATTTATAATATATTTTACTTCGTACCTGTTCTGCCCGGGGTACAAATTAGAACACTTCTTAGTGCCCCGGGCTGGAGTTTGCGTATACGTCAGAGAGGATATCTGTTCTCGACGCCTCGGCAGTCTTGAAGGTTGACCTGTCCATTTTTGGCTGCGCGTAGACAGCGACGACCATCCCCGCGTCTACGGGTGCCTGTATAGGTCCCATAGCGGTAATGCCGACATAGATCGACTCATCGACCACGTCCAAATGGCTACAGATTTCTTGCTACAACAGATCCCATCCGTGGAGATCGTGATACTTGGCGATTTTAACGCCCACCGCGCCGAATGGCTCGGTTCACGTTTAATCGATACTGCGGGAAGTTCTGTTTATGACTTTGCCTTGGCATATGGTCTGACACAACTGGTTACTTCGCCTACGCGGATTCCAGATGTGAAGGATCATACACCTTCCTGTTGGACCTTCTGCTGACCTCTCATCCGGACGGATATCAGGTTTCCGTCAATGCCCTCGCGGCTCTTCGGACTATTGTCTGATCCGGGTGTGGTGCCACTCACGCCCTCGCGGTTGCGTTCTGCAGGTTGCCGCCGTGTTTGGCAATACTGGTCGGCGGATTGGGTCGGAATGCCACTACCCATGGGGGTGGGTTTGCTTCTCGCCGGATGATTCCAGCTGTTGCAGACTCAGTCACTGATGGTGCTACAGGGAATGGAACTATTTATTCCATCATCTGTGGTACCCATCGGAGGCAGATCTCAGCCTTGAGCAGGAGTGTTATCAGGCCTGGGCTGAGGCTTCGGCGGCTCGGGATGTAAACACCAGCATGCTTAAAACGAAGTATAATTCCGCCTCCAGGTCCTTCAAAAGAGTTATTGCCAAGGCAAAGTCAGAGCACATAGGCAGAATTGGCGAGAAACTAGTTCACCTTCCTTCGGGAACCCGTGCATTCTGGTCTCTCGCCAAGGCTGTCCAAGGAATTTGTAAGCCATCACTACCATCTCTGCACGGGAGGACGACTCACTGGCCTACGCCGCAAAGAAAAGCCGACCTTTTAGGCTCCTTTTGCGTCCAACTCTACGAATTACATGTAGTATAGCCATGCTGCAGCTGTATTATGGTTGTAGCACAATTGAGTCGGCACAGAATACCATAGTGAATTCGCAGCTTGATGCTAACGTGTTTCCTGTGGTAAATTTAGAGAACCTGAGACCCACTCTACTAGTAACGAGTCATTTCATTTTCTCATCAACTTAGGGATGACAATGGAAATTGTCACAGTTGGAGAATTTATGCGTGGTAGCTAATGTGTATAATGGAAACGAGGCATTTTATTATGAATCGATGACATTGATTCTTAATCGAAGATAAAAACGTAATATGTCTTTGAACCATATAAGATCCAGTCATTATCAGATAAATTTTGTGCTCATATGTCACGTTCATCAACGATATCATCGAGGATAGGTGTAGGTGTCTATGGGCCCCAGCATCCACTTAATATTACTGTGTGAGGTTGACTGTGTGAGGTTAACTGTGTCCTGGTTTTTGAATCTTGCACATTAAAACATATTTCGTAAAGTGAACTTCATCCTTTTAAACGGCCTTCACTTCTTGAAACTTGACTGACAGGACCTCGCTATTTAGCCATTGTCGCTGTCAGCCATTGTAAAGTAAAGAAGCGTTGAGAGTTGTTGAGTGGAGTACGGTGCTATTTACTGTGCACTTGTACCATAAATTAGATTTGTTAAGAGAAAGGTATTTTCATCTACCTATTGTTCTAGATATTTAACAAACAAAATTTGTGTAATATCATTTTATTTCCTTCTTTTTTTATCCGACACCAAAAAAGTTCTCAATTAGAGAAGTCATTTTCGTCGTCTTCGTCTAGTCATCAAGTTCATCTAGTGAGGATAAAATGTTCAATTTTGAAGATCGTCAAGATCAAATCACATTTTTGCGAATATGAACTTTTCAAATATACAGGTCGATAGAGCGCGCGAAACTGTATTGTAATGATGTTAAAAACTCATTTTGGCCATTTTGAATTTTACGACATTTCATATTACTTATTTGATATAGGCTTACTCTATAGATGGTCACGTAGAGGGGATATTTTCCAAAATTGCCACGCTTGGTAAGCTAATTTGCACCGGCAGTTTTTTTATTTTTTGTTATTATTAAGAAGAGAGCAGGAGAAGAATTCAGTGACTTAGTGGTTAAAATCGGAATATCAGTAAAATATTTCTCAAAAACCTGATCTGATTCAGTTAATTTGTTGTTAAAACTTAACCGGTAGTTTGAATTGCGAGAGTTGACCTTACCAGTTTCACAATTAATTATACTCCACGTCATTTTAATTTTATAAGAAGCCGTCTTCATTTAAACCTTATACACCGCATAACATGGATAAGACTTAATTTATCTAAACTTAAAACCTAATTTTTATTCCTACCGGCTATACTGCAATTCTTACATATTAAAAAAAAATCGCACATTTAATGAAATATTACATTTAACATTGTAGTGTATTGGTGGCGTAAGAATATCCACTACCTCGTGGCCTCACTTGAGAGACGACTGAGGGAAACTGAACAGGACATTGCATCAGCAAGTCTCTAGCTCATCGGAAAGTTAGTTTAAAATCAATTACTGTATTCGATCCACGCGGACATAGACGAAAACGAGTTTATAAAAACGTGGTAAAATACACTTATAATTAAATATATTGTTATAAACTATTCTCAAAATTATTTAAATAAAAGAATATTACATGTATTAGAAATTACTCTGGAGATAAAATGTTAAAAATAATAAAAGTGTGAGAGCGTATATTCAACTTGCTCTCTTGCTTACGCAATTAATCATTATCGGGAATAAGACAGCATAGAGCAGATAAAGTTCAACCAACCGTAATATGTACCCGTCACAATCACACATTGGTGTAACGTGAAGGACATAATTACATGATAACACCAAAGTATGCAAAGCAACAGCAACACCATACATCTCAATGCAACACAGGGCAGCCTCTCAGTAACACGATCTTCCTTGCTTACACTAGAAGAACCACCCAAGGAACAGAACTACTTAGGCAGAATTTCAGTGTAGAAGTAATGTTTTAGCCCAACGGGCATAATGACGATAGTGAGACTCGTAGAATTACAGACTGATCCCTCTTAGTCGCCTGCGCGATAATTTGTACTGCTTTCATTTGTTTGTATTTCCTTTTTTTACCAACAATTCATTCCCAACAATATTATAATTTCTATGTGACGCTTATATAGAAGATGACATAACACGTTGAATATTTGAGTAAAAAGTGAGTTACAAGCTTTATTATGCCCCAGTGCTGAATACAGGCGTCCTCTCATTTGTGAGATTTTCCATTTCTTTTTAAATGGTGCAAACCCATCACAAAATCTTCTTATTCTTATTCTTATTTTTCTTTATCGACTGTTCAACTCTACGTCTGGACATAGGGCCTTCCCGTTGTAGAGAGGATTTGCCTTAAACCGCCACGCTTGGTATGTGAATTGGCTATCTCAGTTCCAGACGTCTTACACCTCTGACGTTGCTCCCCGCGATCGGTCTGGGAAATGTACGTCTGGCGTAAGAAAGATTTTTCCAAAAACTCTTTTCGCATATTCCAAAGTCACCTCTTACGTGATCAGAGTGATGAAAGTTGGGTGATAGCTCCCTCATAAGCGTGGTCCTACCCCGGTAGAGCCAACCTATGTGTACTACAACTATAATAAAGCTGAAGCGTGGTTTAAAATCTTACATAATTCCAGCATAAATAGTAACTTAATGATGCTATGTTTTGTATGGTGAGTGTAGAGAAACGGAGACCCCTTTTTCTGGAAACAAAGTATTCCATCTTATTCTTCAAAATGATGACAACGTATCTGCATTTTGCTTCTTAATCAAGAATAGACCAGGTGGACTATATGCTCGTTTGTCAAACTTATTCTATTAAAAAAGATAAATGAGCCTACATTTATCTCCACGCTCTACGTTGTTTCATATCCATCAAAAAGTAGAAGCTATAACATATCGACCGGTTTTTCAGGTAGGAGACTGTTACGGACAGAGTAGGCCCTAGCGGTCCCCCCCTGAACAGGTTCCCGCCTTGTCGTGGCGGGGGGGCCCGAGGTGGCCACTCCGAGTGGGCCTGGCGGATGTGTCGGTGGTCTGCGGCGAGAGGGATGCCCTCTTCCCCTACCGCTGCAGCCGAGATGGAGTCGCGGGGGAATAGGAGTGTTGGTATGGCGATGCGCCACTCCACCTATCCTCCGCGACTCTGACGACTGTCATGCGGTGGTGATTGGAGCCGCGGGGGGAGAGGAGTGTCGGTATTGCGAGGCACCGCTCTCCCTACCCTCAGCGGCCGAAAGTTGGTTGGCGGCGGAGCCAAAGACCAGATCCACCGCTGGGGTCGGGAAAGCGGGTGCTACTGAGCGCACGATTTTCCTGGCCGCATGGCCTCCGCGTATCGGACTCGGGGGGCCTCATTACGCAAGTGGAGTTGAAGGCCGTGGAGGAAGGCATGTCTTGTGTTCCTGATGCGCTTTGCCTAAGAAGGAGAATGGGGAGAAGTCCTCCTCCGAGAAGGGGCTGCCATGGGGCGGCCAGCGCTGCTACCCCACCAGCGCTGGCCGCCCCATATGGATGTGTGCGAAAGCGTTCCCGTGGTTTTAGTTGGTGCGAGTCCGACATAACCAGTCCTTGCCCCGCGAGGCGGGAAATGCCTACGCATTCATTTCCCCATGTAAAAGCAAAAAAAGGCCCTAGCGGTACGGGAAAAGAGAGGAGTGTAACGGCGGAACGCCGCATTTAAAGAAGAATAAAATCTTTAAAAGAGGTGCTTAATCTTAAAGCAATGTGGCCGCCGTGGGTTACTGATAAGTTTTATGTAATCGAATACTATTTTATATTTAATTAATATCTTTACATTTTTTATAACTCTTTAGTTATCAATATTATAGTTAACGTGGTAGAGCCATGCTGCAGCTATATTGTTGTAGCACGAATGGGCCAGCCCGACCGGGGTAGGACCAAGCTATCACAGAATACCAGCGCAAAACAGCAACTCAATGCTGCTGTGTTGTTTTATGGTGAGTGTAGGGAACCGGAGACCCTTTTTACCGGATACACTTTTTAACGAGGCATTTCATCTTAATCCTCAGGGGTGGCAACGCGGATAGATGTAGATGTCTATGGGCCACAGCATCCTTACCATCAGGTAGACTGTGTTCTTGTTTATCACCCTTATTCTATAAAAAATGTATTATTATCAATTATTTTTTATATTATTAATTAAATAATTATTAATTAATTGAACGACGTCATCCGAAGGGCTCTCGTCATTATAAATGTTCCCTCGGTTTTAGAGCCTTGTGAAATATTTAGAGACGATGGCAGGGGACCCGAAGGTATGACATTGGTACCTTGGGAGAGAGGTAAATCCCTAGTGTTTGATGCTACTCGCGTAGACACTTTGGCGGCCTCTCTTCTCAGGGCTACATCGTTTAAACCCGGGGCGGCATCAGAGGCGGGTGAAAGAAAAGGGGAGATCTCCCGCCGGGCAAGGTGTTCTGCCCGGGGAGCGGCCAACGCTCCGAGTGGTAGTTCGGAGCTATTCTATATATACTGTTTTTGCTTCGGACCTTTGATAGCGCGATTTAGGCTTCGATGTTATATATTATTATGTTATATATTATATAGATATTATTCGCTTGTGGCGCGACGACAGCGCCGCCACATCACCCTCCTGTTCAGACCAGAGGTCAATGGTGCAGTCCGATTGCCGGTGCGTCCTTAATGCCGGTGGGGAATGCATGCTGTGTGCGTAAGGGCAAGTGACGCCGGTTCGAACGATATGCCGGTATATAATGCATGCCATACTACGCACTGGCAAGTGATGCCGGTGAGAACGTTGTGCCGGAGCAAGTGCCAGAAGTGTGCCTTATAAATCTGCGGTGAGTCGAGATGAAGACAAGTTGGACTGGCTTGCAGGAGCTGAAGACTGCAGAAGACGATTCTTGGGAGTGAATGGTTGGGAGTGAAAGGGGTTCTTGAGGATAATGACGAAGGCTTGAAGTTGTAGTTTCGAAGGTTGTTGGTTGCGTGTTCATATCACGTCGGTTAGGCACCACTGTGGCGGGTGGAAGGGAAGGTTAGATCTCCCGCCGGGCAGGTGTTCTGCCCGGAGCGGTAACGCTCCGAGTGGTAGTTCAGAATATTCTATATATACTGTTTTTGCTTCGGAACTTTGATAGCGCGATTTAGGCTGATGTTATATATTATCATGTTATATGTTATATATTATATGACGGTCTGTGGCGCAGTAGCTTAGCAATGAGTTGCTGCGCTGGGAACTGCGTGGGTTCATCTCGCACGGAACAAGTATTTGTATGGCCTGCAATAATTGTTCCGGGTCTGGATGTTTGTCCTTGTGCAATTTATGTTTGTAAACTGCCTCCACGATACAGGAGAAAATCCTAGTGTGCGGGTAACGTTTTTAAAAAAATAATGAAAAAAAATAATGAAATAATAATAATATAGATATTATTCGCTTGTGGCGCGACGACAGCGCCGCCACAAACTCTACCCGCTACTGTTCATTGCTGCTGGTGATAAGAGGGATGGTTCTTTTCTCTCTCAAAGGCTAAGTATAGCCATTCAGCAAGGAAAGGCAGTCAGTGTTCTTGGCACCATACCACGGGGAGTAGGACTGTATGATAATTAAGTTATTAGTTTTAGTTTTTTTTTATTATAGTTTTTTTATTAAATATTACTTTAAAAAGTCTCGGTGAGTTTCTTGCTGGTTCTTCTTAGTAGTTGTAAAAATACTTTTTTTGGAACAAGGGCAAACGAGAACACAATCCAACTGATGACTGTGGTCCGTAGATATCTAAATCAATCCTCGATTAAGAATCAAAATGCAGATGCGTTATCACCCCTGAGGACTAACATATGGAATACCTCGTTTTCTGTAAAAATGGTCTCCAGTTCTTTACACTCACCATACGTAACACATCAGCATATTCTTAAAGCCACTATTTTACGCTGGTATTTGGTGAGAGTATGGTCCCACCCCAGTCGATCTGAATCATTCATGCTGCAACCATAACATAGCAGCAACATAGCACAGCACTACCACGTATAAAGAACAATTAAATAAGAAATATTTATAATCTATTTTTAATCTAGATAATATCCAATTATTGCTAATTTACAGCACTATAAATTCACCAAAACGAATTTGCGATTCCAGTAAATAACGAAGCTCGTTAGACGTAGTGCAAAAACCAACAACACGAATTGTGTCTGGGAGTTTGCTCAGCTAATTATACTTTCGAAATGTCTGTTCCAATGAGTATGTGCAGCTGTAATAATCACGACTAAAATACGTTTTCATTGAACGAGTTTTTAGTGACCTGACCTGGCTTCGCTTGGGTAAGATCTATTAATGTGCCCTTATTTAGATTAAATATAATCAAAAACTATTTATTTCACCAATTTATAGTTTTTTTTTTTAAATGTCCATGTTTATCTAATCAAAATTGCATGGCATTGCTCTCAATTTGTCCGTGAAGTTACATTACAATCAGTTCAGCCGTTCCGAAGATAAGTCCGGACAGGTGGACAGACAGACACACATTCAAACAGACAGACATACGGACAAATATAAAATTAAAAAAATGGTTATTCAAGTCTTAATGGCATACAAATAATCCCCTCAGCTCAATATAAGCCAGCTATTTCAATATTACAGTCATATATTACAGACAAATATGGGAATAAGCTCAGAGTAAAACATCAGGATTTACAAAACAAATTGTTTATTTACTTTGAGCACACGTTTAATACTTTTAAAAGAAAACGCCATCTTGTCTCTACTCTATCTTTGTCCCTCTCTCCACTATTATTCGTCCCTTTCACACATCGTTGCGTTCCATTTCCCACATTCGGCCGTCCTGCTCTCTTGTCTGTCCTCCGACACTTCTTTCCTCTTACGTCCATCTCACACCTTACATACTAGTCTTCCTGTTACCTCTATTTTACCTCTCATAATGAATACTTACATCTAACAATACTCGTACATGATGACAAGTTAAAGAACATCTTACTAAACATACTACCTTTATAGTTGCTTACACATACAATATAATTGACAAATAATAATGTTTGCAACTTAGAACTTTGTTTTAATTTTCCACATAGTTTTACCCATATTCAGCTTATAATTATAATTTTTTATCTTTATATCATTTTACGCAAAGGCTTCAAGTTAGTACTTAATCACTAGATACACAAGACAATAAACACATTTCACACCATACATCAAACATGCATATTCACCGACACACACTCATCTAACCTTTACCTTGTTATTCATTATTTCCATTAGGCCACCTCTTCATTTGGTCAGCTGAGCTGGAGGTACGGTTGGGACCTTCTGTTGAACTGTCTATGTTCTCTATATCATAACGATCATTTAGAAGAAGCCTGGTTATGCGATAGGGCCCTAAGTACTTAGCCTTAAGCTTGAGCCCTGTTCCGAATTGGGTTCTTTTTATAGCTACCAGGTCTCCGACCTTGTACTTCTGACTTTCTTTCCTTTTTCTGTTAAGTATCTCCTATTTCTGTACAGCTAATATTTGTTCCTTAACCTTTTGACGTAGCTCCTCTCTACAATCATTATATTCCTTAATGGTTTCTTCTTGCAAGAATTCCAATACTTTAATATTTTCTTTACACTTCATTTTTGCACCTATCAGTAGGTTAAAGGGGGTGGTATTAATACTTCTTTGAAAAGTGCTAAAAAGGCCCTTTGCACTCTACTAACATACTTATACCACACTCCTGACTCTTCAATAGAAAGTTTTGTTAACATCGGAATAATGATTCGGTGCACTTTCTCAACCTGACCGTTACCTCTCGGTACTCCTGTAGTGATTGTTCCATGCTGAATACGCTGTACATCTACCAGTTATAACTCTTCTTGGGTTTACAAATGTTTGCTGATGGATTGTTATCTTATTTATAGTCTCAGCAGAAGATTTACACTTAGTAGGGAACAACCAAACAGATTTTGTGAATGCATCAATAATAGTTAATATATAATTGTATTGCTTCCTGGTCTAGGTGCAGAGTATCTAGTGGAATACTTTCTTTCCCTATTGGGTTCAAAAACCCTTCTTGCTTACCCTCTTTTCTTGTAAATGGTATGCATGCTATTACAAATTATTTTATTAAAAATATCTCTTTCATTTTCCTCTGAGAGAAATGTCTATTTCCATGATCTCTCATTATTACTTCTTTTTCTAACTGCTTAGGTATAACCATAATTTTTCTAGATCTTTTGTACAGTATGTCACCATCTATTGAGTAATCCTGGTATTTCTGTTCTTCCAATATTTCCTTAATGGCTCTTATACCATCGTCTTGGTCTTGCATCAGCTTTATTCGATCTCGTAATGACATCACTGTAGCCACATAGGGGTTTCGGCTAAGAGTATCGACATGCCGCATCTTCTCATCAGCTCTATACTCCACTTCAAAGTCATTCTCATTCAGCATCAGTACCTATCTTGCTACCTTAGCTGTAAGATCTTTCTTCATAAGAGTTTGCTGAAAAGCATTACAATTGGTTACTAATTTAAAATGTTTTCCATATAAATAATTGTGAAACTTTTTAATACCTTCTATCAGTGCCAATGCCTCTAATTCGTAACTAGAGTATTAACTTTGAGCTTCATTAGTCTTACGGCACATATATTGTACTGGGTGCAGGCCAGTATTTGGGTGATATTGCATAAGAACAGCTGCTATTGCCATACTGGATGCATCTGTATGTATGTAATTCCGTTACTAGTTCAGGATCAAATATGTTTAAAAGTGGTGACATACACAACCTTTTCTTGAGTTTATAAAAAGATTCTTGTTGCTCTTTATCTAAGTGGCTTTGCAATATCAGCATAGTGTTTTATGTATTTTTTGAAGTAAGATGCTAATTCTAAAAAAACTTTTAAGTTGCTTACATGTCCTTGGTTGAGGAAACTTTTTAACTGCATCTGTTTTCTCTGTGTTTGGTCTTACTACCCCATTCTTGATAACATAACCTAAATATTCCATTCCAGGCTGTAACAGCTTAGCTTACTTCCAATTTAATCTCAGTCCATACTGTGAGGCTACCTCCAAAACGATTTTAAGCGATGTAAAGCTTGCTCTTCACCTACAGCTGGAATTATAATATCATCAATGAAAATCATCATTATCCTCTGTACTATCAACTCCAGATAAATCACATTCACAAACCTCATAAAATACTTTGGACTAACTGAAAGGCCAAATGGTGCACGTAGAAACTCAAATTGCCCATGATGGGTAACAAAGAGGTGTACGGGATTGATTCCTCACATACTTTCAATTGAAAAAATCTATTTTTTAGTCTAGTACGCTGAAAACCTTTGCATTACATAAACGGTCAATGAGGTCATCTATGATTGGCAGTGTATATTCGTCTTTAACAATTTTTGTGTGAAGGTGTCGATAGTCGACACAAACCCAAGTGCTGCCATCTTTTTTCTTTACCATCATAAGCGGACTAGAGTACTCAGAAAACTTACCCTGATAATACTGTATTTTAACCACTCATCAATTTGTTTTTCTACAATACCCTGCTCCATGTATGACAGCCGACAAGGTCTTTGTGCTACAGGTATGTCATCTTTTAATATAATCCTGAACTCCAATGGGGCATCTTTCACTTCAAATGGATGATAAGTGTCTATACAATGTTATAACTCCTGCCTAATCACTGGATTGACAATATATTCTAGCAACGTTTCCTTTTCATCTGATTTACAATTAACATTAGATAACCACTCGCATTCACCCTTGTATATAGTCACACATCCCTCACTAATCAACATCGTTACACCGTTCAAAAATTCGGGACTATAATTAAATTGTAAGGCATACAGTCTCTAGGTATGATATGGAACGTAACGCCGTTGTAACACTGTCCGTCTATAGTGTTTGCTATCGTAATTTTTCCCAAAGACCACACTTGTGAACGTCCAAGTCTCGTCAACGTTAAACCACCGAAATTGAATTCTACACTGAAAAATTTAACGCACAGTTCTACTGATATCAGGTTCATGTCACTACCTGAGTCTATCAACGCATTAGAACTGTGATTTCTAGACACTACTACCGTTTTCACTGGTTTTCCGGCGTTTTTAACACACTTTATGTCTTTGTTTACAATCTGTATAACCTCTGAATTGACATTGACGTTTCAATGGCATCTTCACTGTCATGACTGCTATACTCGCACTGTGTTGCACGGCTTCCAACCGCACGAACTTGCGCTGACGAACCCTCTGGAGGCTGCCTTGCCGCCATTTTAATATCCTGTCGTGTGGATTTCGCGCCACTTCCGCTACTAACAGCATCGACAATCAGAGAGCACTTGGTTCCAATATGGCCGTACTCATTACACCGGAAACACTTCAAGCCATTTGGACAATTCAATGAAACATGGCTCTTATCCCCACACTTGTAACAGAGACGAGATGTGGAAGCTTCATTTTTTTTCAGATTGAGCTGCTGCTTCGCCACGCACGTCTTTTTTCTTGACTTCTTTAATTTTTTCGTAGATTTACTACTTTTCCTTCAATGCACTATACGTCGTCACGCCATACAAAATCGCTTTATTTACTTATAGATCTTCAATTACGTCAATAATGTGCTGGATGGCGACATAATCAGTGAATTTTGGCTCTTTTCATAACTCTTTCATTGTTAACATGTACTGATAATAACGTTTATCTCTTTTCTTTTTTCTCGCAGACATTAGTTCATGCATTATGTATTAAATATCATGTTAATATTGTATGTGTATATAAGTAGGTATTATTTAAATATATAGTAATATAACACTTACACACCTGTTAGCTAGGTTCAGTCTCAGTGTATGTATGTATTATCGTATTCGTTATATACGTTAGCACTACTTTTAATTTGTAATTGTTAATAAATAACTATGGACTCGTATATAACTTGTAGTTGAAGATCACACATCGACTTGTTTGGAGTCACTGGCTCCAACTGAAAACTGTGCCTTGCAGCATTATGCTGAGTTGAGACCTATTTGATGTCACATTTTAATTTTGATATTTTTATTTTAATTTTTTTTTGTTTAGTTTTTTCATTATAAATTATTGATGTGTATGCGGTATTTACTGCTTCTCAATTGTTAATGCGTAAGCAGTATTAGACTGGTACATGCATTTTTTACCCCTTGCTTTTGTATATAATATATTTTTTAATGTGTGTAAAATGTGTATATCAAATAAATAATTCTTTCTTTATTTCTTTCATTTCCTTCAAATTGAGTTCCTCTGAGAATTCCTTCAACAGCGCGGTTTTTAGTTAGTCGTAGCTTCGGAATACCCACTTGGACCTCAGCCATAGGGCCGTCGTACCATATAACGATTTACGTGCGATTGCTAATTTTAGTTGCGGAGTTCAACTGAATATTTCTGCATTATCCTCAATATTCTGAGCCCATTTTGTAGAGGAATACGTCTTGACCTCTCCACTGAAACGGGTGATACATTCAAAGTTGTAGAACATGGCGGCCGCCACTGCTTCTCTTTCGCATTTCTTGCTGCCGTCTTCAGCCATCGTCTTAGGCACGGGCACTCCGTCTTACGTGTTCGTCTTCTGAACCAGCTCTCACGTCTTAAGTAGCATGGATCGAGCACCGCGAGCGCACCACACCGGCCACGTGCACGCCGACACCGGTTACTTCGTCGTAACGTCGTAATTACGTTTTACTGCTGGCGTCTTAACTCTGAGCACATCAATAATATAATCATACCCGAATAACACGGATTTGTGAAAATCAATGCACAGTGAGCAATCCCTTGTTTATACTACATACTTATTTGATCATAATATGGATAAAGGGATATGGGCTGATTCTGTGTATACTGACTTCCGTAAGGCCTTCGATAAAGTGGATCACTACATATTACGCAAGCTTTCATTCTTACATTACAAATAGAACTCAGAAAGTTGTTGTTAACGGCCATCTCTCTAACACATCCGGTGTACTACAAGGCTCTATTCTCGGCCCTTTACTTTTTATTATATTTATCAATGACATCAAGAACTACTTTTATCATACCCATTTCTTACTTTACGCTGACGACTTCAAGGTATACTTGCAAATACTTAGCCCTGATGACAGTTTTAAGTTACAAAGTGACCCTAATCGCTTATCATTGTACTGTACTAAAATAAACGGTGTAAGAAGTAATGCTCTTAAATCAATTGTTTCATATTTAAGTAACAGAACGCAAAAAGTTGTCATCAATAGTATGAGCTCTTCCGGGTTGATAGTACAAATGGGCGTGCCTCAAGGCTCAACTCTCGGCCCCATTCTGTTCCTTGTATATGTTAATGACTTACCTTACATAGTAGGGGATAACCATAATATAGTATTATTTGAGGACGAGAACAAACATGATAATTGCATGATGTATAATTTTTCACAAAGGTCAAAACCGGCAACTACTTTGCCTTGGCATATGGTCTGACGCAACTGGTTACTTCGCCTACGCGGATTCCAGATGTGAAGGATCATACACCTTCCCTGTTGGACCTTCTGCTGACCTCTCATCCGGACGGATATCAGGTTTCCGTCAATGCCCCTCGCGGCTCTTCGGAGTATTGTCTGATCCGGAGTGTGGTGCCACTCACGCTCCCCTCGCGGTTGCGTTCTGCAGGTTGCCGCCGTGTTTGGCAATACTGGTCGGCGGATTGGGTCGGAATGCCACTACCCATGGGGGTGGGTTTGCTTCTCGCCGGATGATTCCAGCGCTGTTGCAGACTCAGTCACTGATGTGGTGCTACAGGGAATGGAACTATTTATTCTATCATCTGTGGTACCCATCGGAGGCAGATCTCAGCTTTGGTTTGGTCGCTCCTGTAAGACTGCATTACGCAGTAAGCAGGAGTGTTATCAGGCCTGGGCTGAGGCTTCGGCGGCTCGGGATGTAAACACCAGCATGCTTAAAAAGAAGTATAATTTCGCCTCCAGGTCCTTCAAAAGAGTTATTGCCAAGGCAAAGTCAGAGCACATAGGCAGAATTGGCGAGAAACTAGTTCACCTTCCTTCGGGAACCCGTGCATTCTGGTCTCTCGCCAAGGCTGTCCAAGGGAATTTCTGTCATCTCTGCACGGGGAGGACGACTCACTGGCCTACACCGCAAAAGAAAAAGCCGACCTTTTAGGCTCCCTTTTTGCGTCCAACTCTACGAATTACATGTAGTATAGCCATGCTGCAGCTGTATTATGGTTGTAGCACAATTGAGTCGGCACAGAATACCATAGTGAATTAGCAGCTTGATGCTAACGTGTTTCCTATGGTAAATTTAGAGAACCTGAGACCCACTCTACTAGTAACGAGTCATTTCATTTTCTCATCAACTTAGGGATGACAATGTAAATTGTCACAGTTGGAGAATTTATACGTGGTAGCTAATGTGTATAATGGAAATGAAGCATTTTATTATAAATCGATGACATTGATTCTTAATCGAAGATAAAAACGTAATATGTTTTTGAACCATATAACATCCACTCACTATCAGGTAAATTTTGTGCTCATTTGTCACCCTTATTCTATCTAAAAAAAAATGGATTCTTACCTGTGTCTATGGGCCCCAGCATCCACTTAATATTATTGTGTGAGGTTGACTGTGTGAGGTTGACTGTATCCTCGTTTTTGAATCTTGCACATTAAAACATGTTTCGTAAAGTGAACTTCACCCATTTAAATGGCCTTCACTTCTTGAAACTTGACTGACAGGACCTCGCTATTTAGCCATTGTCGCTGTCAGCCATTGTAAAGTAAAGAAGCGTTGAGAGTTGTTGAGTGGAGTACGGTGCTATTTACTCTGCACTTGTACCATAAATTAGATTTGTTAAGAGGAAGGTATTTTCATCTACCTATTGTTCTAGATATTTAACAAACTAAATTTGTGTAGTATCATTTTATTTCCTTCTTTTTTTATCCGACACCAAAAAAGTTCTCAATTAGAGAAGTCATTTTCGTCGTCTTCGTCTAGTCATCAAGTTCATCTAGTGAGGATAAAATGTTCAATTTTGAAGATCGTCAAGATCAAATCACATTTTTGCGAATATGAACTTTTCAAATATACAGGTCGATAGAGCGCGCGAAACTGATTATAATGGTGTTGAAAACTCATTTTGGCCATTTTGGATTTTACGACATTTCATATTATTTATTTGATATAGGCTTACTCTATAGATGGCCACGTAGAGGATATTTTCCAAAATTGCCACGCTTGGTAAGCTAATTTGCACCGGCAGTTTTTATTTTTGTTATTATTAAGAAGAGAGCAGGAGAAGAATTCAGTGACTTAGTGGTTAAAATCGGAATATCAGTAAAATATTTCTCAAAAACCTGATCTGATTCAGTTAATTTGTTGTTAAAACTTAACCGGTAGTTTGAATTGCGAGAGTTGACCTTACCAGTTTCACAATTAATTAATCTCCACGTCATTTTAATTTTATTAGAAGCCGTATTCATTTAAACCTTTTACACCGCATAACATGGATAAGACTTAATTTATCTAAACTTAAAACCTAATTTTTATTCCTACTGGCTATACTGCAATTCTTACATATTAAATAAAAATCGCACATCTTAATGACATTTTACATTTAACATTGCAGTGTATTGGTGGCGTAAGAATATCCACTATCTCGTGGCCTCACTTGAGAGACGACTGAAGGAAACTGAACAGGACATTGCATGAGCAAGTCTCTAGCTCATTGGGAAGTTAGTTTAAAATCAATTACTGTATTCGATCCACACGGACATAGACGAAAGCGAGTTTATAAAAACGTGGTAAAATACACTTATAATTAAATATATTGTTATAAACTATTCTCAAAATTATTTAAATAAAAGAATATTACTCGTATTAGAAATTACTCTGGAGGTTAAATGTTAAAAATAATAAAAGTGTGAGAGCGTATGTTCAACTTGCTCTCTTGCTTACGCAATTAATCATTATCAGGAATAAGACAGCATAGAGCAGATAAAGTTCAACCAACCGTAATATGTACCCGTCACAATCACACATTGGTGTAACGTGAAGGACATAATTACATGATAACACCAAAGTATGCAAAGCAACAGCAACACCATACATCTCAATGCAACACAGGGCAGCCTCTCAGTAACACGATCTTCCTTGCTTACACTAGAAGAACCACCCAAGGAACAGAACTACTTAGGCAGAATTTCAGTATAGAAGTAATGTTTTAGCCCAACGGGCATAATGACGATAGAATTACAGACTGATCCCTCTTAGTCGCCTGCGCGATACTTTGTACTGCTTTCATTTGTTCGTATTTCCTTTTATTTTTTTTACCAACAATTCATTCCCAACAATATTATAATTTCTATGTGTCGCTTATATAGAAGAAGATATAACACATTGAATAATTGAGTAAAAAGTGAGTTACAAGCTTTATTATGCCCCAGTGCTGTATACAGGCGTCCTCTCATTTGTGAGATTTTCCATTCCTTTTTAAATGGTGGAAACCCATCACAAAATCTTCTTATTCTTATTCTTCTTTATCGACTGTTAAACTCTACGTCTGGACATAGGCCCATCCCTTTGTAGAGAGGATTTGCCTGAAATCGCCACGCTTGGTATGTGAATTGGCTATCTCAGTTCCAGACGTCTTAGACCTCTGACGTTGCTTCCCGCGATCGGTCTGGGAAATGTACGTCTGGCGTAAGAAAGATTTTTCCAAAAACTCTTTTCGCATATTCCAAAGTCACCTCTTACGTGATCAGAGTGATGAAAGTTGGGTGATAGCTCCCTCATAAGCGTGGTCCTACCCCGGTAGAGCCAACCTATGTGTACTACAACTATAATAAAGCTGAAGCGTGGTTTAAAATCTTACATAATTCCAGGATAAATAGTAACTTAATGATGCTGTGTTTTGTATGGTGAGTGTAGAGAACCAGAGACCCTTTTTACTGGAAACAAAGTATTCCATCTTATTCTTCAAAATGATGACAACGTATCTGCATTTTGCTTCTTAATCAAGGATAGATCAGGTGGACTGTATGCTCGTTTGTCAAACTTATTCTATTAAAAAAGATAAATGAGCCTACATTTATCTCCACGCTCTACGTTGTTTCATATCCATCAAAAAGTAGAAGCTATAACATACCGACCGGTTTTTCAAGTAGGAGATTGCTACGGACAGAGTAGGCCCTAGCGGTCCCCTCCGAACGGGTTCCCGCCTTGTCGTGGCGGGGGGGCCCGAGGTGGCCACTCCGAGTGGGCCTGGCGGATGTGTCGGTGGTCTGCGGCGAGAGGGATGCCCTCTTCCCCTACCGCTGCAGCCGAGATGGAGTCGCGGGGGAATAGGAGTGTTGGTATGGCGATGCGCCACTCCACCTATCCTCCGCGACTCTGACGACTGTCATGCGGTGGTGATTGGAGCCGCGGGGGGAGAGGAGTGTCGGTATTGCGAGGCACCGCTCTCCCTACCCTCAGCGGCCGAAAGTTGGTTGGCGGCGGAGCCAAAGACCAGATCCACCGCTGGGGTCGGGAAAGCGGGTGCTACTGAGCGCACGATTTTCCTGGCCGCATGGCCTCCGCGTATCGGACTCGGGGGGGCTCATTACGCAAGTGGAGTTGAAGGCCGTGGAGGAAGGCATGTCTTGTGTTCCTGATGCGCTTTGCCTAAGAAGGAGAATGGGGAGAAGTCCTCCTCCGAGAAGGGCTGCCAGGCGGTCAGCGCTGCTACCCACCAGCGCTGGCCCCATATGGATGTGTGCGAAAGCGTTCCGTGGCCCTGCCAATATGCGCTGAAGGTGGAACACCATAGGGTTTTAGTTGGTGCGAGTCCGACATAACCAGTCCTTGCCCCGCGAGGCGGGAAATGCCTACGCATTCATTTCCCCATGTAAAAGCAAAAAAAGGCCCTAGCGGTACGGGGAAAGAGGGGAGTGTAACGGCGGAACGCCGCATTTAAAGAAGAATAAAATCTTTAAAAGAGGTGCTTAATCTTAAAGCAATGTGGCCGCCGTGGGTTACTGATAAGTTTTATGTAATCGAATACTATTTTATGTTTAATTAATATCTTTACATTTTTTATAACTCTTTAGTTATCAATATTATAGTTAACGTGGTAGAGCCATGCTGCAGCTATATTGTTGTAGCACGAATGGGCCAGCCCGACCGGGGTAGGACCAAGCTATCACAGAATACCAGCGCAAAACAGCAACTCAATGCTGCTGTGTTGTTTTATGGTGAGTGTAGGGAACCGGAGACCCTTTTTACCGGATACACTTTTTAACGAGGCATTTCATCTTAGTCCTCAGGGGTGGCAACGCGGATAGATGTAGATGTCTATGGGTTACAGCATCCCCTTACCATCAGGTGGACTGTGTTCTTGTTTATCACCCTTATTCTATAAAAAATATATTATTATCAATTATTTTTTATATTATTAATTAAATAATTATTAATTAATTGATCGACGTCATCCGAAGGGCTCTCGTCATTATAAATGTTCCCTCGGTTTTAGAGCCTTGTGAAATATTTAGAGACGATGGCAGGGGACCCGAAGGTATGACATTGGTACCTTGGGAGAGAGGTAAATCCCTAGTGTTTGATGCTACTCGCATAGACACTTTGGCGGCCTCTCTTCTCAGGGCTACATCGTTTAAACCCGGGGCGGCATCAGAGGCGGGTGAAAGAAAAGGGGAGATCTCCCGCCGGGAAAGGTGTTCTGCCCGGGGAGCGGCCAACGCTCCGAGTGGTAGTTCGGAGCTATTCTATATATACTGTTTTTGCTTCGGAACTTTGATAGCGCGATTTAGGATTCGATGTTATATATTATTATGTTATATATTATATAGATATTATTCGCTTGTGGCGCGACGACAGCGCCGCCACATCACCCTCCTGTTCAGACCAGAGGTCAATGGTGCAGTCCGATTGCCGGTGCGTCCTTAATGCCGGTGGGGAATACATGCTGTGTGCGTAAGGGCAGGTGACGCCGGTTCGAACGATATGCCGGTGTATAATGCATACCATACTACGCACTGGCAAGTGATGCCGGTGAGAACGATGTGCCGGAGCAAGTACAAGAAGTCTGCCTTATAAATCTGCGGTTAGTCGAGATGAAGACAAGTTGGACTGGCTTGCAGGAGCTGAAGACTGCAGAAGACGATTCTTGGGAGTGAATGGTTGGGAGTGAAAGGGGTTCTTGAGGATAATGACGAAGGCTTGAAGTTGTAGTTTTCCGAAGGTTGTTGGTTGCGTGTTCATATCACGTCGGTTAGTCACCACTGTGGCGGGTGGAAGGGAAATGTTAGATCTCCCGCCGGGCAAGGTGTTCTGCCCGGGGAGCGGCCAACGCTCCGAGTGGTAGTTCGGAGCTATTCTATATATACTGTTTTTGCTTCGGAACTTTGATAGCGCGATTTAGGCTTCGATGTTATATATTATTATGTTATATGTTATATATTATATGACGGCTCCGTGGTGCAGTAGCTTAGCAATGAGTTGCTGCGCTGGGAACCGCGGGTTCGAATCCCGCACGGAACAAGTATTTGTATGGCCTGCAAATAATTGTTCCGGGTCTGGATGTTTGTCCTTGTGCAATTTATGTTTGTAAACTGCCTCCACGATACAGGAGAAAATCCTAGTGTGCGGGTAACGTTTTTAAAAAAATAATGAAAAAAAATAATGAAATAATAATAATATAGATATTATTCGCTTGTGGCGCGACGACAGCGCCGCCACAAACTCTACCCGCTACTGTTCATTGCTGCTGGTGATAAGAGGGACGGTTCTTTTCTCTCTCAAAGGCTAAGTATAGCCATTCAGCAAGGAAAGGCAGTCAGTGTTCTTGGCACCATACCACGGGGAGTAGGACTGTATGATAATTAAGTTATTAGTTTTAGTTTTTTTTTTTATTATAGTTTTTTTATTAAATATTACTTTAAAAAGTCTCGGTGAGTTTCTTGCTGGTTCTTCTTCTTAGTAGTTAAAAAAATACTTTTTTTGGAACAAGGGCAAACGAGAACACAATCCAACTGATGACTGTGGTCCGTAGATATCTAAATCAATCCTCGATTAAGAATCAAAATGCAGATGCGTTATCACCCCTGAGGACTAACATATGGAATACCTCGTTTTCTGTAAAAATGGTCTCCAGTTCTTTACACTCACCATACGTAACACATCAGCATATTCTTAAAGCCACTATTTTACGCTGGTATTTGGTGAGAGTATGGTCCCACCCCAGTCGATCTGAATCATTCATGCTGCAACCATAACATAGCAGCAACATAGCACAGCACTACCACGTATAAAGAACAATTAAATAAGAAATATTTATAATCTATTTTTAATCTAGATAATATCCAATTATTGCTAATTTACAGCACTATAAATTCACCAAAACGAATTTGCGATTCCAGTAAATAACGAAGCTCGTTAGACGTAGTGCAAAAACCAACAACACGAATTGTGTCTGGGAGTTTGCTCAGCTAATTATACTTTCGAAATGTCTGTTCTAATGAGTATGTGCAGCTGTAATAATCACGACTAAAATACGTTTTCATTGAACGAGTTTTTAGTGACCTGACCTGGCTTCGCTTGGGTAAGATCTATTAATGTGTCCTTATTTAGATTAAATATAATCAAAAACTATTTATTTCACCAATTTATAGTTTTTTTTTTTAAATTTCCATGTTTATCTAATCAAAATTGCATGGCATTGCTCTCAATTTGTCCGTGAAGTTACATTACAATCAGTTCAGCCGTTCCGAAGATAAGTCCGGACAGGTCGACAGACAGACACACATTCAAACAGACAGACATACGGACAGATATAAAATTAAAAAAATGGTTATTCAAGTCTTAATGGCATACAAATAATCCCCCTCAGCTCAATATAAGCCAGCTATTTCAATATTACAGTCATATATTACAAACAAATATGGGAATAAGCTCAGAGTAAAACAACAGGACTTACAACACAAATTGTTTATTTACTTTGAGCACACGTTTAATACTTTTAAAAGAAAACGCCATCTTGTCTCTACTCTATCTTTGTCCCTCTCTCCACTATTATTCGTCCCTTTCACACATCGTTGCGTTCCATTTCCCACATTCGGCCGTCCTGCTCTCTTGTCTGTCCTCCGACACTTCTTTCCTCTTACGTCCATCTCACACCTTACATACTAGTCTTCCTGTTACCTCTATTTTACCTTTCATAATGAATACTTACATCTAACAATACTCGTACATGATGACAAGTTAAAGAACATCTTACTAAACATACTACCTTTATAGTTGCTTACACATACAATAATATAATTGGATAAATAAAATGTTTGCAACTTAGAACTTTGTTTAATTTTCCACATAGTTTTACCCATATTCAGCTTATAATTATAATTTTTTATCTTTATATCATTTTACGCAAAGGCTTCAAGTTAGTACTTAATCACTAGATACACAAGACAATAAACACATTTCACACCATACATCAAACATGCATATTCACCGACACACACTCATCTAACCTTTACCTTGTTATTCATTATTTCCATTAGGCCACCTCTTCATTTGGTCAGCTGAGCTGGAGGTACGGTTGGGACCTTCTGTTGAACTGTCTATGTTCTCTATATCATAACGATCATTTAGAAGAAGCCTGGTTATGCGATAGGGCCCTAAGTACTTAGCCTTAAGCTTGAGCCCTGTTCCGAATTGGGTTCTTTTTATAGCTACCAGGTCTCCGACCTTGTACTTCTGACTTTCTTTCCTTTTTCTGTTAAAGTATCTCCTATTTTCCTTCTGTACAGCTAATATTTGTTCCTTAACCTTTTGACGTAGCTCCTCTCTACAATCATTATATTCCTTAATGGTTTCTTATTGCAAGAATTCCAATACTTTAATATTTTCTTTACACTTCATTTTTGCACCTATCAGTAGGTTAAAGGGGGTGGTATTAATACTTCTTTGAAAAGTGCTAAAAAGGCCCTTTGCACTCTACTAACATACTTATACCACACTCCTGACTCTTCAATAAAAAGTTTTGTTAACATCGGAATTATGATTCGGTGCACTCTCTCAACCTGATCGTTACCTCTCGGTACTCCTGTAGTGATTGTTCCATGCTGAATATTCTCTTGCTTGCAGTATTCTTCAAACTCGTGGCTGGTAGAGGCTGTACGTCTATCAGTTATAACTTTTCTTGGGTTTCCAAAGGTTTGCTGAAGGATTTTTATCTTATTTATAGTCTCAGCAGAAGTTGTACTGTTAGTAGGGAACAACCAAACAAATTTTGTGAATGCATCAATAATAGTTAATATATAATTGTATTGCTTCCTGGTCTAGGTGCAGAGTATCTAGTGGAATACTTTCTTTCCCTATTGGGTTCAAAAACCCTTCTTGCTTACCCTCTTTTCTTGTAAATGGTATGCATGCTATTACAAATTATTTTATTTTAATTATCTCTTTCATTTTCCTCTGAGAGAAATGTCCATTTCCATGATCTCTCATTATTACTTCTTTTTCAAACTGCTTAGGTATAACCATAATTTTTCTAGATCCTTTGTACAGTATGTCACCATCTATTGAGTAATCCTGGTATTTCTGTTCTTCCAATATTTCCTTAATGGCTCTTATACCATCGTCTTGGTCTTGCATCAACTTTATTCGATCTCGTAATGACATCACTGTAGCCACATAGGGGTTTCGGCTAAGAGTATCGACATGCCGCATCTTCTCACCAGCTCTATACTCCACTTCGAAGTCATACTCATTCAGCATCATTACCCATCTTGCTACCTTAGCTGTAAGATCTTTCTTCATAAGAGTTTGCTGAAAAGCTTTACAATCGGTTACTTATTTAAAATATTTTCCATATAAATAATTGTGAAACTTTTTAATACCTTCTATCAGTGCCAATGCCTCTAATTCGTAACTAGAGTATTAACTTTGAGCTTCATTAGTCTTACGGCTCATATATTGTAGTGGGTGCAGGCCAGTATTTGGGTGAAATTGCATAAGAATAGCTGCTATTGCCATATTGGATGCATCTGTATGTAATTCCGTTACTAGTTCAGGATCAAATATGTTTTATAGTGGTGACATACACAACCTTTTCTTGAGGTTTTAAAAGATTCTTGTTGCTCTTTATCAAAGACAAAGTCTGCAACTTTCTTTAGCAAGTCACTAAGTGGCTTTGCAATATCAGCATAGTGTTTAATGTATTTTTTGAAGTAAGATGCCAATTCTAAAAAAACTTTTATGTTGCTTACATTTCCTTGGTTAAGGAAACTTTTTAACTGCATCTGTTTTCTCTGTGTTTGGTCTTACTTCCCCATTTTTGATAACATGACCTAAATATTCTATTCCAGGCTGTAACAGCTTAGCTTTCTTCCAATTTAATCTCAGTCCATACTGTGAGGCTACCTCCAAAACGATTTTAAGCGATGTAATGCTTGCTCTTCATCTACAGCTGGAATTATAATATCATCAATCAAAATCATCATTATCCTCTGTACTATCAACTCCTGATAAATCACATTAACAAACCTCATAAAATACTTTGAACTAACTGAAAGGCCAAATGGTGCACGTAGAAACTCATATTGCCCATGATAGTTAACAAAAGAGGTGTACGGGATTGATTCCTCACATACTTTCAAATGAAAAAATCCATTTTTTAAGTCTAGTACGCTGAAACCTTGGCATTACATAAACGGTCAATGAGGTCATCTATGATTGGCAGTGTATATTCGTCTTTAACAATTTTTGTGTGAAGGTGTCGATAGTCGACACAAACCCAAGTGCTGCCATCTTTTTTATTCACCTTCATAAGCGGACTAGAGTACTCAGAAAACTTACCCTGATAATACTGTATTTTAACCACTCATCAATTTGTTTTTCTACAATACCCTGCTACGTGTATGACAGCCGCCGAGGTCTTTGTGCAACAGGTATGTCATCTTTTGATATAATCCTGAGCTCCAATGGGGCATCTTTCACTTGAAATGGATGATAAGTGTCTATGCAATGGTATAACTTCTGCCTAATCACTGAATTGACAATATATTCTAGCAACGTTTCCTTTTCATCTGAAATATAATTAACATTAGATAACCACTCACATTCACCCTTGTATATAGTCACACATCCCTCACTAATCAACATCGTTACACCCTTCAAAATTCGTGACTATAATTAAATCGTAAGGCATACATCCAGTCTCTAGGTATGATTTGGAACGTAACGCCGTTGTAACACTGTCCGTCTATAGTGATTGCTGTCGTAATATTTCACAAAGACCACACTTGTGAAAGTCCAAGTCTCTTCAACGTTAAACCACCGAAATTGAACTCTACACTGCAAAATTTAACGCACAGTTCTGCTGATATCACGTTCATGTCACTACCTGAGTCTATCAACGCATTAGAACTGTGATTTCTAGATACTACTACCGTTTTCACTTGTTTTCCGACGTTTTTAACACACTTTATGTCTTTGTTTACAATCTGCATAACCTCTGAATTGACATTGACGTTTCAATGACATTTTCACTGTCATGACCGCTATACTGCACTGTGTTGCACGGCTGCCAACCGCACGAACTTGCGTTGACGAACCCGCTAGAGGCTGCCTTGCCGCCATTTTGGTATCCTGTCGTGTGGATTTTGCGCCACTTCTGCTACTAACAGCATCGACAATCAGAGAGCACTTGGTTCCAATATGGCTGTACTCATTACACCGGAAACACTTCGAGCCATTTGGACAATTCAAAGAAACATGGCTCTTATCCCCACACTTGTAACAGCGACGAGATTTGGAAGCTTCAATTTTTTTTCAGATTGAGCTTCTTTAATTTTTTCGTAGATTGACTACTTTTACTTCAATGCACTATACGTCGATAATAACGACGTTATTTAATTGTAGGTCTTCAATTCCGTCAATAATGTACTGGATGGCGACATAATCAGTGAATTTTGTTCTTTTCATAACTCTTTCATTGTTAACATGTACTGATAATAACGTTTACCTCTTTTCTTTTTTCTCGCAGACATTAGTTCATGCATTTAATATTATGTATTAAATATCATGTTAATATTAAATGAGTATATATAGGGTATTATTTAAATATATAGTGATATAACACTTACACACCTGTTAGCTAGGTTCAGTCTCAGTGTATGTATGTATTATCGTATTCGTTATATACGTTAGCACTACTTTTAATTTGTAATTGTTAATAAATAACTATGGACTCGTATATAACTTGTAGTTGAAGATCACACATCGACTTGTTTGGAGTCACTGGCTCCAACTGAAAACTGTGCCTTGCAGCATTATGCTGAGTTGAGACCTATTTGATGTCACATTTTAATTTTGATATTTTTATTTTAATTTTTTTTTGTTTAGTTTTTTCATTATAAATTATTGATGTGTATGCGGTATTTACTGCTTCTCAATTGTTAATGCAAGGTATTAGACTGGTACATGCATTTTTTCCCTTGCTTTTGTATATATAATATTTTTAATGTGTAAATGTGTATATCAAATAAATAATTCTTTCTTTCTTTCATTCATTTCCTTCAAATTGAGTTGCTCTGAGAATTCCTTCAACAGCGCGGTTTTAATTTCGTCGTAGCTTCGGAATACCCGCTCGGAACTCAGCCATAAGGCCGCCGTACCATATAATGATTTACGTGCGATGGCTAATTTTTGTTGCGGAGTCCAACTGAATATTTCTGCATTATTCTCAATATCCTGAACCCATTTTGTAGAGGAATACGTCTTGACCTCTCCACTGAAACCGGTGATACATTCGAAGTTGTAGAACATGACGGCCGCCGCCGCTGCTTCTCTTTCGCATTTCTTGCTGCCGTCTTCAGCCATCGTCTTAGGCACGCGCACTCCGTCTTACGTCTTCGTCTTCTGAACCAGCTCTCACGTCTTAAGTAGCATGGATCGAGCACCGCGAGCGCACCACACCGGCCACGTGCACGCCGACACTGGTTACTTCGTCGTAACGTCGTAATTACGTTTTACTGCTAGCGTCTTAACTCTGAGCACATCCCGGAGGGGCCCCAAAATTTGTGGTAATAAGCTCAGAGTAAAACAACAGAATTTACAACACAAATTGTTTATTCAATTTAAGCGCACATTTAATACTTTTAAAAGAAAACGCCATCTTGTCTCTACTCTATTTTTCTTCCTCTCCCCACTATTAAATATAATATTATGTATGTATATAAAATATATGCTATATTAACTTCTTAACAACTTTTCAAATTTTTATATACCAATTTTATATGCCGCGCCAACTTGTTATGAAATACGCTTTTTTTGAAGCTAAATATGATGAAATTAAAAATATCATTAAAAATATCGACTGGGTTTCCTTATTTTCCAATATACCTTCTGAATCGGCTGTAAACACATTTTATTAAAAGATTTATTTAATTATTAAAAACCATGTTCTACTTCGACCATTCAAACCACCATACATATATACAAAAACAAAACTAAAGCTTGGATAAAATGGCAAAGTACAAGTCTTACTCTGACTACAAATCATTTCCCATTTATTGTTCCAGATTTAAAGCTGAATGTATCCTTTGCTTTCGCAAATACATGAACACCATAGAAGATGGCCTATGAAAAGATGTTAAGAAATTTTGGCAATATATTCATAGTCGTAAAGATAGAAATAGTTATTCCAAATACTATCAAATATGAACAGGAAGCAACTAACCTACCAGACGAAACATGTAATCTGTTTTCAAGTTTCTTTAAACCTGTATTTGAACCATCTACTTATATACAGATAAGTTTACATCTACTAGTGACCAAACAATTCAAGTGATATTTTTATTTGTACGATAAATTTCACTGTTGATATGGTAAAAAATAACTTAGGAATTTCGATGTTTGCAAGGGATCTGGACCGGGTGGCATTCCATCTTTCTTTCTAATTATACAGCGGACACAATCTGCGTATCTCTGAAGATTCTTTACAATAAGTGCATTTAAGATAGTGACTTTCCTGCTATTTGGAAAACAGCGAATATCACGCCTATTCATATATAGGGGTCTAAGAATGACGTAGAGAATTATCATCCAATCTCAGTAATACGGATAATACGGAAGTATTGTCAAAGTTATTTGAAATACTTCGCAATATAATCATACCCGAATAACACGGATTTGTGAAAATCAATGCACAGTGAGCAATCCCTTGTTTATACTACATACTCATTTGATCATAATATGGATAAGGGGATATGGGCTGATTCTGTGTATACTGACTTCCGTAAGGCCTTCGATAAAGTGGATCACTACATATTACGCAAGCTTTCATTCTTACATTACAAATAGAACTCAGAAAGTTGTCGTTAACGGCCATCTCTCTAACTTAATTACTGTCACATCCGGTGTACCACAATGCTCTATTCTCGGCCCTTTACTTTTTATTTTATTTATCAATGACATCAAGAACTACTTTTATCATAGCCATTTCTTACTTTACGCTGATGACCTCAAGGTATACCTGCCAATACTTAGCCCTGATGACAGTTTTAAGTTACAAAGTGACCCTAATCGCTTATCGTTGTACTGTACTAAAATAAACGGTGTAAGAAGTAATGCTCTTAAATTAATTGTTTCATATTTAAGTAACAAAACGCAAAAAGTAGTCATTAATAGTATGAGCTCTTCCGGGTCGATAGTACGAATGGGCGTGCCTCAAGGCTCAATTCGCGGCCCCTTTCTGTTTCTTGTATATATTAATGACTTACCTTACATAGTGACAGAACAAAACATGACAATTCCATGATGTCTAATTTTTCACAAAAGGTCAAAAACCGGCAACTACTTTGCCTTTGTGCAATTAAAAAAAAAATGGGTTCTAATGAATAAATAACTGTAAAAGCTTATTAAGTGTGTTTTTTATTATTTTTTTATTTCAAATTATTTATCTATTCTTATGTAAAAAATGGAAATATCATGTTCTGATCAGATCTGACGAAAATATCATGAAACTGTTTGCAAATATCATGTTTTGAAAAGGAAGGTTAGGAAATAACATTTTATGTTCTGATTTATTATTTATTTAATAATTAAAATATGTGACAATACACAATTAATAATAAAAATATTTTTATGTCTTCTGTATCCATCTCAGTACAATACACGCTTCATCATCTATTTCTTCATTTCGTTCTGCAATGTTTCTATAACAGCTTAATATTTGCTTGTACCATTCTAATGCCGAAAGGTTCTCCCAATCGGCACCGAACTGTTTTGTTAATAGACTGGTCACATCATTTTTCTTTGCAGCACTCAGTCCTCAGTCTTCTTGAATTTGTTTTATATTTCTGGGGTGACGTTTCCTTTTCAGTAGTGATATAAACTGTTCTACGGACTCAAATCTATAGTTTGGTGAAGCTTTACTATGCAGTTCAATTGTCTGCCCTGAGAAGATTCGCACTTCTTGATTATAATTTTTTCTTAGATTGTATACCCTAAGTTTTTATAATTAGTTTCTAAACCTTTTATATCATACAGGCACCAATCTTTACCAAGCTTGCACACTCTGCCATGTTTAGAAAATATTTCAAAGTATTCTTGCCTCGTAATAACTGTTATTTTTCACACATCTTTCTCAATTCTACCAAATAAACGGTCCGCTGGCATGAAGCTATGCCCTTGGACTGGGAAATAAAGTTGTATTTCCTTAACATGTGTAGGAGACTTATTTTGAAGCCATATGCAATACATGGCTGTTTTTATTTTGGCCTACGCAGCCATCACAAAAAAGTCTTACTTACTTCACATTAGCCGGTAATGTTTGAGTATTCAAGAAGCAGTATAACGCAGATCCAATGGACAGCACCTTTGCCAGATTCTGTTTCATCCCAATTATACAGGCAAGAATTATTTTGTTCTGAGAGATCCATCACACATAAATTATATAGACTAATCTGACGGGAATAAAAAGCCTCCTGAATTGGAGTCCTAGGTAGAGGAAACACCTGCTGGAGATCAAAACAAATAGTAATACTATCATCAACCTTTTCTTTTAAAAGTTTAAAGAAAAAGTTTGCTCGCAATTTATGGATATGGAGTTTTGTCATTAGTTCTTGTTTTTTTGTTGAACCTTGTTCGTTATTGATACTATTTCTCAATAGTATATAGGAACTGCAGGCATCTGACGCAGGTGAACGAAACCAATGTTAAATTGTGAACTTTCGTAAAACATTGTTCAAGAGAACAATGTTTTACGCGGGTTAAGGTCAAATGCACTAATAAGACGACATAAATACACGTCTTGGTGAACTTTTCTGGATGTTGAATAAAAGTTTTACGGTTTCGAACGACATCCCGTTGCGATATTTGTTTACATTTAAAATTTCTTTTGGTCCATGATTACACGTACATTGAATTCTTAAGCAAAGCGGGTCATTGTCAACGTATCTAAAGCAAAATTATGCACACTGTAATCTTGTAACAGATTAAACATTCTACATGCTACACGAACATAATTGAACGAACTTACTTATTGTTTCTTTCGGATAAAGCTTTCCGTTCTCGACGTTTCTTTTTCTTCGCTCCACTATTGAGTGCACAAACAGTATTTGACTGTTCAGACATGCTTGTAAATCACTTGATAAAACTTTATATAACTCAATTTGGATATTTCTAACTCGCAGTTCCCAATTTTCTTTAAATACCAACCGAGTGCGACCGACCACCAATATTTTGACATTGACTTTAATCTGTACTCATGTGACATATTTCAACCAAACAGCGTAACCATAGACAAATAATGTACTTTTTTACGGGTTCAGCACCCTAAGATTTAAGTGAATAAAGCGTTCAAAAGTCGATAAGTTATTTTTACATGGAAATATTCTATTTCGTACCAACTTTCAATCTGCATACCAGAAATGTATGAAATGTGTCATGTTTTGTTCCGATTTTATTTATTAATATTTTTAAACATGGAAATGTCATGATTTGCTTCAAACTTTTAAATTCAGAGGCTATTTACTACAGGAATAAGCACAATTTGAATCACACCAGCCTAACGGGTGACGTAATTTATGGTATTCTGTCGAATGTCATTGCTAACTCTTTTACAAAAGTCGAATCATCATGTTTTGTTCCGTCTGAAATGTATGAAGTTCATGACTCCAAATGTTAGACAATTAAATACTGTAATTTTAAATGAGAGAAACTGAGTCTAGTCGATACCACTATTTTTCTTGAATAACAATAGACGCGAAGCTTTAATGGAGCCCCCATATATCAGTAAGTACACAAAAATAAAAGTAGTTATACAAAAGAAGTGATATTCATTCTGTAAATACAAGGAACAAACACTAGCTAGTAGTACCAGTTATTAGACTCACTGAGTCAGTAATTCATTCTTGGGGCGATGTATTCGCTTTTACAACAAAATCCCAGAAAATATACAAATTGACCTGCTCAAAATTCATTAACTTTTTATTAAACATAGTTTGTATAAAAGGGTTATATAGTATTAAGGAATTTATGGATGATAATAACCCCTGGAATGAGGTGTTCGCTACTAAGCTATTTTTAATTTGTTTTGTGTGATTAATTGTGAAACATACATGATTGTAAGCTGTTATTTTAAAAAAGTCCCGCTAGGTTTCTTGCTGGTTCTTTCCAGGACAGAGGTTTTTTCGAACGGTGGTAATTAAACAAAAGAGTGATTTTCAATAAGTATTATTAATAATCTATATTGAATAAAAAAGTTTCTGTTTCTGTTTCTGTTTCAAACTTAATTTCAGCTTAATGTTAAAAAGTCTTAATCAATAACATTTACAAAGAAGCGCAACTTCATAAAGTATACCTATCCATCATTCAAAAGCAACTTCATAAGTATACCTATCCATCACATTTAAAAAGTGCTGATCATTTATAGTATATGCGTTATTTAAAATTATAAGTTGTGAATTTAGTGGAATATTTACTTAATGATTTCTTATATTTACGCTAACATATTAATTTTGTTCGGAACAAAAACCGGAATCGGAACAAAAATTAATAATTTTTAATCTGGAGGTAGCCATGGTTCCCTATGACATTGGGATGTCAAACACCTCAGTCCCCCCCGTGAACATGGGAGCTGTAAAGTCGGGAATATAAAATAAGTTAATATACGCGATAAAATCCGTAAAACTAGTTTTATTTAAAAGAATATTTACTTCTAAAACTTTCTGTTTTAACAGCCGCAAATCATTTAATGAATGGGCGACAGTAGGAATTTATAAAAGTTGGCGAAGGTAATACAAGCTTTATAATGAAACATCTTATAATAATAGTGTTATATTTAGAGATTACATAAAAACATATTCTAAAATATTTAAAAAAGTGTGCTTCACCACTAAGGCTTTACATTTGAGCAACAAAATTAAAACTGCATCGAACAAAATTAAAATGACCTGCAAGGTCAAACCAGGCAACTCGGATTTTCAATTGAATATTTAATAATAATTTAACATGATCTGATCAAGAAATTGCTATGGCTATTGAGAAACATTTTACTGATGTTCCTTTTATGACAACAAAATCATTAAATTCTTCTCCTTCTGTTGCCGAATCATTGCCTAAACAAAATGTAAAGGCTTGTTCAAATACTTTTAAATTCCATAGAAGATATCGTTAAAAATTTTAAAATTATTGATGGCAGACTTATGTAGGATTTCCGTTAAAGTTATTTTATCTATAGTAGATAAAATAGTACATTATCTAGCCACTATATTTAATACAAACGTCGAATCTGGTGTGTTTCCTGATTTAATGAAATATAGTAAAGTCATACCTTTATTTAAATCGGGTAGTACATTAGACCCCGCCAAGTTTAGACAAATTTCTGTACCACCAACATTTAGTAAAATTTTTGAAAATATAATTTTAGATCAGATGTTAAGTTTCTTTAATATTAATAAATTGCTTAATAAAATCCATTCGGTTTTACAAGGGGTCGCTCGACAAATGACGCTGGAGTTGAGCCTATTATACATATTTATTGTGACTGGGAGAATTCAGAGGATGCTTTGGGTATATTGTGACCTTTCCAAGGCCTTCGACTATGTTCACCATGAGACATTAATCAGAAAGCTACAGTACTATGATGTCAAGAACACAACGCTTTAACTTATTATTTCATATTTAAGTAGTAGAATGCAGAAAGTTATTATCAATGGTACAAGTTCTTCCGGGTCACCTGTACTAATGGGTGTCCCTCAGGGCTTGATTCTCGGCCTATTCCTATTTCTAGTGTATATTAAAGACTAACCTTCCCTTTTAGGGGATAATCATGATATAGTATTATTTGCTGATGATACTTCCTTGATTTTTAAACTTAAACGTCAATCGTTTAAATTTGACGAAGTGAATAATGCTATATCAAAATTAGTGCATAGGTTTAACGTTAATAATCAACATTTCAACGAAAATAAAACTAAATGTTTTAAATTTACAACATAGAATGTTAAAAATCTGAATACCAATGTGTTTTTAAATAGGGAAGAACTGAGCCCTATTCAATCCACTGTTTTTCTTGGCATCATTCTCGACGCAAAGATTCAGTGGGGCCCCCATATATCCAAACTAGCAAGCAGACTAAGTTCTGCAGCCTATGCTGGTAAAAATATTAGAGGTCTCACTAGTGTTGAGACAGCTAGATTAGTTTATTTCAGTTATTTCCATAGTATAATGTCTTATTGGATTTTGCTATGGGAAATACAGTTAATTCAGAAACTATTTTTGTTTTACAGAAGAGGACCATTAGAGCTAGTTACAACCTAAAACCGAGAGAGTCTTTTAGAGATAAATATAATGAAATAAATATATTAACTTTGGCCTCTCAGTATATTTACGAAAATTTAATGTATGTTCACAAAACAAAAGTAGTTTTAGTAAAAAGTGATATACATTCTGTAAACACTAGGAACAAACACAAGCTAGTGATACCAGTTTATCGACTCTACAGAGTCAGTAATTCATTATTGGGCAATGTATACGCTATTACAACAAGGTCCCAGAAAGTGTAAAGGCTCTCTATTACCAAGTTTAAATTTTTGTTGCTGAAACTGTATAAAAAGGGTTATTATAATATAAATGAGTACATTGTTGATAATAACCCTGGGAATAAGGTGGTACTTTCAAGCAGTTTCTAAAATAAATTTTGTAAATAGTTTGTACAACCATTAATGTAAAATTAACTTTAAAAAAAGTCCCGCTGGGTTTCTTGCTGGTTCTTCCCAGGACAAAGGGTTTTTTTTTCGAACCAGTGGTAAAATAAATATTAACTTTCAATAAGAATTACACATGTGATCTATATTCAATATAAAATTAATCTATTCTATTCTATTCTGCAGTTTCGTGGTCACTTGGAAGGGAAGGCCAAATTGGCCTCTAAAAACTTGGCGTGCTGAGCAGAGCGAGGCAGTATTTTATGCCGGCACTTTACAAAGCGCAAGTTTGGCCTCACATATAATACTGTTCTCATCTCTGGGCTGGGGCACCCCTGTGCCAGCTCTTTCCACCTTACTGCATCCAGCGCAGAGCGGTCTAATCGTCGACAACCGAGTTTTTTCTGATCGCTCGATTCACTGGCGCTTCGTAGAGATGTTGCATCAGTGGTAATTAAACAAAAGAGTGACTTTCAATAAGTATTATTTATAATCTATATTGAATAAAAAAGTTTCTGTTTCTGTTTGCATTTTCTATCCAATCTACCTAGGGGAGTGCTCTTAGGAATTGTTTGGATTAATTTCAGCCGCCAAATTTCACGAACGCACTTAGTGTCAAAATTCACGATACAATCCTCACCATCTGGATGCTTGGCGGTCCACCACTGTGCGTTTTACTAGGAGTTTTCTTCCTCGTACAACTTCTCTGTAGAGTTGTTTACCGTTGGCGATTTTCCGGACCGATACGACTTAAGGACCTTCAAGAAAGAGCTTTACCTTTCTAAAAGGCCGGCAACGCACCTGCAATTCCCCTGGTGTTGTGGTTATTCATGGGCGGCGGTAGTCACTTACCATCAGGTGAGCCGCATGCTTGTTTGCCCCTCTTCTATAAAAAAATCTATTCTCATAACACAGGGTTATGCAAAGTGGACCTAATTAAAGAGCTACTAGTTGAACTAGAGTCAAAACTTGATTTGAGCAATCACATTTACTATGTTACAAAGCATATTGTATATTTGGTTTTATCGTTCGCTCTTGTAGTGAATTGGTTCGACCCACTTCGTAAATATACCTGTTTAAATCTCTGATCAGACCGATATCGGAGTACGCCTCTATCATTTGGAATCCATTCTATGAGAAATACAATAAACAGTTAGAGCGTATTCAACGCAAATTCTTAAAAACTGTTAACTATAGCTGCTATCACTACTCGTACTCGAGCTATATTCATTTATAAGACAAAGTTTCGCTTCTACCTCTTTACAAAAAAAGGATACTTATAAATGCTTTATATTTGTATAAATTATGTCATAATTATATTGACTGTATTCCACTCACTAATGAAATATCCTATCGCGTTCCAAGTGGTTCACAAGGTATTCGTGAGAAATACTCTCCTAAACTATTTATGACAAAAATCTGTCGAACTAACGCGGCCTTCGTTCCCCATTACGACGCATAGTGCAATCATATAATGATTAGTATGTAAATATTTAAATCTCTTTGAATGATTATTTCTGCGATATTGATATTTTACTGCCTCACTTTTGTGCCTTCAAAAATACATTAAGAATTAATAACAAGTAGTACAAATTTAATATTTAATTCGTGCAAGATTCTTTTATACACTTTAATAGTTATGTATTTTTGTGATCGTAAGTTTTTTCTCTTCAACTCCTTACTTATTGTTTATACTTATATGTGGTATACGGTGTTGAATGTACATATACTATACTCTCTTTGATATAATCTTATACATACCTTTGTACATTTGTTTGTATATCTGAATAAATAAAATAAAGAAATAAAAATAAGTTATCCGATCACTAACAGTCGCACCAATGTAAAGATAAAGATATTACTTGAAAAGGCCGGTTACGCACCCATGACACCTGGTATTGCGGATGTTCATAGGATTCGGTAGTCCATAATTAGGTGAGAGAGCCGCATGCCCATTTCCATTGCCACCACATGCCATCTCTCTCGTTCTCGCAAAAGTATTCGACCTATAAAAAAACATACGTGAGTGTCGTGGAACACTCGGTTGGAACGAAGTTCCTTTCGTAGTATATTGTTATTGATAAACGTATTATTTTATTGATTAACAAATACAAATAAATGAATTACTAGCGTCTATTAAAATGAAGGGTCATTTAAAATAAAATAATATTTCTTTCATGGCAAGATAAGAAAAAGTGCGAGGGAGATAGATATTATTCCATCTCGTTTCCTTATAGCCGCCAAGGCCGTCTACACTATGTCAAAAGGGGTCGTGACGGAAAAATCTTACACTTTTTTTCGCCTAGCCGCCATCCGCCAAATCCGTACCGTCCGATAAGGAACTTCGTTCCAAAAATTAAAAAATTACAAAGATTGTTTAATAAGGGTTATTATCTACGAAAGAGAACATGATTGATAATAACCCCTGACAATGAGGTGATCGCTTGCTGTTTCTAAATATTTTCATATTTAATTGTATAAAATATTTAATTTTTAATAATGTTTAAGCAAAAGTTCTGGATATTTTGCTGGTTCTTCCCAGGACAGTGTTTTTTTCCGAACCAGTGGTATTCGGGATTAAAGTGTGTTCAATATAATGCAGAGATATTTGCTCAGACATACGTTCCATCATTCATTGGAAAAATTGGAGACATATTGCACTGCTCTTTGAGTAAACACAAAATACGTGCACGATGAAATACTAGTTCTTAATATAGACGTATATTTATGAATGTATGGAGTTCTCAATAACGGATATTGCGATAGTAAGGAGAGTTCATATGCTTTGAATTATTTGAAAAATTCCTGATACGTCTGTCTCTGAAATCCCCTGACCTGAATAAAAATTCAAAATCTCTCTCTTATCTGCAAGTGCATACTGTGCACAATTGGTATTCCAGAAAATAAGCATTTCCTTAGTGTTATGGTACATTAGTGGTCTTATAGAGTCCTATCTCACCATTTTAGCACAGCAAAAGCTTATGCACTTTTGCCTTGAAGAAATATACGTTGTACTCGGGGAGAAAGAAATGCTGTCAAGCTTCTTTTTAACGACGAAACAAAGACTAACCATAAAGACCATTCAGTTTTAACATGCTTAAAATAACTTGTTCTCCATTATCTTGAGGGGGTCAAGAAACACAATCCTCATTAGTATATAAGGATTTAGATTTCAATATCCATTTTCAATAAAAACCATGACTGAGAAAACACCATTTATGTTCACAGGCACGAGGAGTTAAATATATTTTTGACAGATGAATAAGGAACGAACAATCAGATTTAATCAGTGATATATATGTGGCGCTATGTAATTAAAACCTGGATTTCCTTGCATGAAAGAGATTAGCACCAGATCCCATTAACTTTTAATTCAGTAAATAAAACATGAAATCGCATGTCTAATAAATAAATACCGAAGAAGAGATGAATATCTGGATGTAATAACTCCAGACCAGACCGAATTTCGGTCACGGCGGCCAATCTCACGGATATACTGACTATTATCTGGTTTGCGTAGGACAGGATTATAGTGCACAAGTGTACGCGCAAGTCTATATCTCTATCATAGTCCGATGGGACAGTAATCCGATGCGACCAGAATGAGTTCAGGTGCAGAACTAACGGCTTTACGTGCTTTACGAGGCCCGGGGGTAACACTGCCAATTTCTTAACTCCAGTCGGCTACTGAGAATTTCTTGGCAGAAAACCCTGTATAAGAATTTTGGCATGACCCGGTATTTGCACCCGGGATCTCATTGCGTTTACAACTCTAGAGCAACAATTCGGTCTCTATACTGGTTAGAGGTACATATTATACTCGTATGTATACATACATACGTAAGCTCTACTTGTACTTTACTTTTCTCTTAAGAAACCTGCTGAATTTAAAAATATAAATTTGTTTCAAAATCACGTTAGTTTTGTTAGTTAAAGCAGCTGAATGAGTAAACTTTATGTTCCCTATAAATCTTTGCCACACCTGACGTCCACAGCAGTGCGTTTTATTATTATTTCAGCGTTATACGTAATTTTTCTTAAAACGTAAGATATTTTATAACAATATATTTTTTCCAAGTAAACTTATTTCTATAAACATAAGAACGTTTTCGACCGTTTAAAATTTTGCTGCTGAGAGAACAGCAAAAAAGGTATTCACTTACCATCAGGTGGACTATGTGCTCGCTTGTCACCCTTATCGTATAAAAAAATTATCGAATTATTAATCGTCATGTCATCGATAATTTTATAGAATTTCATCGTGCTGAGTGAGTATGTCCCCTATAAGTGTTAATGCTCGATTTGTTGGTGCAAAGGCAGCACGTTCAGTACGTGTAACTAGTCTATCTAGGAGACGCGGCCTACGGCGCGGAGCCACCGTTCTTACATCATCTCTTTGCAGGTACCTGGGCACCAGCAAACCGATTCTCTCCATAAGCAACTGGCAGTCTAACTTGTAGTGAATTATAGAAAGATACCGCCTAATAGTTGACATCACCCTGCTAAACGATAGGATTTCAAAATCAACCATACCCAAGACCAATAAAGAAGGATACAAATAAGGGTACTACCCATGACTCTTCTTATCGAGCCAACGAGCAAATTTACGTTGTATCCTCTCTAACAAGACAGTATACTTTTTCTCGTTATTCTGCCGCCTAGTAGTAACAATACAACTGCTACCTTCCAGCGTCAAGAGTAAGAGCGCAAATTAAATTACGAGCTGTAAGACATTTTTAGTTTTTATTGTGAATGAAAGAACACATCATTTGCAAACACGCGGCCCGAGCTAACTTCCACTATATGAAAAGACTTACAGATTTCTCAATTATCCATGTAAATATCGAAAAAAAAAATGGTAACGAGTTTGTTGACTTAAGTTCTTTTCTTTGGAAAACTGTCTTTTGTACACTTCGCAGAAAAGCTGCTTTTCAATTGCATGTTAATAAAGAATTAGTGAGAAAATGCTACGTTCATTTCCGTTGAGGTAATTTTTATAGATATCATCTTAGTAAAATTGTTTTAGAAAAGCTTCTTAAAGCAGTATTCATATTATATTTAATTCAGATACAATATAGTATATAAGGCGCTTAAAAGAACAGACTTTTTCTCAAAAGATTACGTTTGCAATTACAAATATATAGATAGTGAGGTAGGAGAATATTACAACGAAAATATCGTATTACACTAACAGTAGGGCTCAGTGTAATCACTGAGGAAATGTGGATAATGATGATATTATAATTTTAACTAGGTGGTAAGACTCCTTTTCTGCTTAAGAGTCCATTTGGGAGGTCCATCCACATCATCTGGATGCTTGGTGGTTCACTATTGTGCAATATACTAGGAGCTTTCCTCCTTGCATGACTTCTTTGTGGAATTGTTTACCACCAGCGATTTTTCCCAACCAATACGACTTATGGACTTCCAACAAATGAGCTTAGTATTTTTAAAAGGCTGGCAACGCACCTACAATTCCTCTGGTGTTGCAGTTGCTCATGGGCGGCGGTAGTCGCATTAACGTTTGCCCCCTCTTCTATAAAAAAAAACCCTCTTAACTATTTCTGCCGCCAAACAGAACTGCGTGCACTGCTGTGTCCCGGTATAAAAGGTATAGAGAGCAATATAATTACACGGTGTAAGTCATTCCATCTAAGTCATAAGAGGAGATAATGCATCTGTAGTAAGCTTTGTTTGCTGCAGCCCATGGATACCTGCAACATTTACACTTTAAAGTACTTACACTGTAAGTTCATCTGTCACTTTAATTAAAAAAATAACGAAAATAAAAAGAAATAGATAAATATCATATAAAAATATGTATTTGAGTAAAAACTTTATTTTATATATTTTTATATATTTATAAGTCCCGACGAGACGAGGATACTAAAAGTCCCAACAAAATAGAAAGGCAAACTAATCTTATTTTGTATATCGAACAATGACTTCACGTGGCCTTCTTTTTCAATTTGCTGAGAGATCATCGGTATTTTACTCGAACTACAATGTAAATTTATTGAGATTTTACAAATATTGTTTATTTTAGTTTTAATTCAAATTTTGTTGTCTTTATTGAAAATGAAAATCCTTAACAAATAATAACTTAAGGGTTTATATTGCCATCATTACAGTTTATGAAGAGTCAACTGCTTAAAAAAGGGGAATATTTGTCATAGTTGCCACGCTTGCCTGCCATGTAGGTAGGAAACCGCAGATTTTTAATCAGATTTAATTTGAGTTGTTATCAGGAAGATGTTGCTGCCCATTTATTCTTTCCTTTGTCTCTGTCGTGTCTTACGACACCCACGGGATGATATGGGCTAGTGGATATTCTTACACCGAGAAAATTGGTGACAAAATAATGGAACAGAAACATGAATGTGAATGATTGAACCTCACTTCTTTTAGTTTCCATAGCCGGGCACAGACCTTCTCATGTCTGAGATAGTTTTAAAGCAGGAGTTTTTTTTATAGGAGAGGGGGCAAACGAGCATGCGGCTCACCTGATGGTAAGTGACTACCGCCGCCCATGAACAACCGCAACACCAGGGGAATTGCAGATGCGTTGCCGGCCTTTTAGAAAGGAGTAGGCTCTTTTCTTGAGTATTTAAAGAGTCTACCCCGCTGCCCTTAAATATCTTATCGGATTTCACATATTTCAAATTATTATATTCCTCAGACAGGCAGGTTTCCTTATGCTGCTTTCTTTCACAGGGGAGCACGTGGTAAATATAGTAGTAAATAAGCAATATTACAGTTCTCGAGTGGCAGCCTCGTACCGGTAGGCGAAGTGTAGGGCGACCCACCACTATATGGAGTGACGACCTGGTAAGACATGCAGGAAGTCGATGGATGCAGGTGGCTCAAGACCGTGCTTTATGGCATTCCTTGGGAGAGGCCGCTGTTCAGCAGTGAACTTGTGAAGGGCTGTAATGATGATGATGATGAAGTAATATTATACGTGGTAGAGTCACGTTGCAGCTATATTATGGATGTAGCATGAATGAGTTGGCTCAACCGGGGTTCTTATTGAATACCAGGGTAAAATAGCAGCTTAGTGCTGCCGTGTGGTAGTTGCAGAGAACCGGAGACACTTTTACTGGAAACGAGGCATTCCATCTTGGTCCTTAGTGGTGATAACGCATCTGCATTTTGATTCTTAATCGAAGATAAATGTAGATGTTTATGGGTACAGCATCCACTTACCATTAGGTGGATTGTGTGCTTGTTTGTCACCTATATTCTATAAAAAAAAGCATTTAAAATTTCGATTGACAATTTCATTGATGCCGCTATGGATCGAAACCGGGTTTCTAGCGTACTATAAAATTTACGACAAACGCATAGCCACTAACACGGTTCTTAAATAAGATATTGTTTTATAAAGACATCAGCCTATTCTCATTTATATCACCTGACCATCCCACCAGAATTACACCAATCGCACTGCTATTCAAACGTGCCAGTGTTGAATGGTTTCAACAAGTATAAGCTAGTCTTGTAGCCCAATGAATGGATTACTGACTCGAAATTCAATTATTCATTCATGAGACTATGTACACACATTGGGACATGACCTGTGTAATTTACAACAAAGTTCCAAAAAATACACCAAGTATGTTTATCATTTAACTTAAATTTCTTATTATTACAATGACTATTTAAAAAGGATTATTATAACAACTCAAATTATAAAAAAACTGCGGTTGCGAATCCACCTGTCAAGCGTAGAAGCTATGACAAAATCCCCGCTAAGAAGAAATCTTTGGGTAGTGCCTATGTTTATCTATTTTTATGTATAATACCTGATGATGCCTCGTTTAGAGGCGAAACACGTGTCGTATTATTTTATCAACGGTGGTGTGTCTTTCCTAGTATAGTGGTGTTGGGATTAGTAGTGACGAGGATAGTGCACGCAATTGAGGGAGGCTGGGAGGTGCTCTTTAAACTAGGTAAGATACATAATTTTTTTTATTACCCGGATCTTAGCTAATTAATTTTTAAAATCTCTAATATAATGGACTTCCGCAAAATAACGCCTGATTCTGTAAATTATATGAAAGAGGTATATAATTAGAAGTTTGTGCTAATTACGTTGTTAAATTCTCACAATCATAGAACGTTTATTTTTTAAAAGACTGGAATAAAGTATAAGTTGCACTGATGGTCGCAGGCCACTTTTGAAAGTGTAATTAATCTAATTTTATCCGTTGCGTCACTCCAACACTTTGTATTTTGTAAATTGCAATTAATATTTTAATTGATATCATTGGGAATCAAACTCGGGTTTCTTGTGTATTGTAAAATTTACGGGAAGCACTCAGCTTCTGGGCTACAACGGCTCCTATGAATATAATATGATTGGGTATAATTAGTATCTGAAATTCAATTTACGTTCTTGAAAAATGTTGGCTTCGGCTAGAATGTGATCCCTCGCCAAATGGTATACACATTATTTTCTAGATATTAAGTAGACGTACACTTCAAACAAAGTATATGTTTTCACATGTTGCTCTAATTTACATGTAAGGAAACCCTGTCGAGTGCTCGTCAAGTAAAATAAGCTTTTGTCGCTAGTCAACTACTTTGTATGCGGATAAGTGTGGGCGTGATTTGTTTGCGTCGTTGAACAAAATTTGACAGTATCGATAACGTCAGAAACGGTTCGCTATTATTATTTAAGGGATCTTCTTGTGCCAAAATATACATAAAAGTTACGGAAACACGCTATTTGCGTAAGTTTTATGTAGCTTGTACTTAAGTTTGTGTATATTTATGTTGCCTCGTTGGTCTAGTGGACGCGACTGCTATTCATTTGATCCCGGGTTTAAATACCGGGTTGGGACAAAATTAGTATTTGGGTTATTCTGTCAATAAATTCTCAGTAACAGCCCGGAGTCAGAATTTTGGCTGTGTTTCATTCTACTGTCTCGTAATGCACGTAAATCTGTTCTGTGGCAAATCCTGCGCCTGAACTCTACCTGTTCGTGTCGGGTGCCGTTCCATCAGATGACGAGAGTGAGTAAATAGTGAGTGCACCTGTGTTTTCGCATAGACTTGTGCACTGTAATACTCTCCTGCGCTGATGTCTAGTAACCGTTGAGGTTGGCTGCCGTGACCGAAATTCGGTCTGGAGGACATTCTTTACATTATATTTATATGCTTAGGATCGGAGAACCTTTTCACTGGTAAAGAGGAATATTATCTTCTCGTCAACTTAGGGGTGAAAACTTGTCACCTCTAAGATGAAGAATTTACATGTGGTATATCCATGCTGCAGCTGTATTATGGTTGTAGCACAATTGAGTTGGCACAGAATACCATAGTGAATTAGCAGCTTGATGCTAACGTGTTTCCTATGGTAAATTTAGAGAACCTGAGACCCACTCTACTAGTAACGAGTCATTTCATTTTCTCATCAACTTAGGGATGACAATGTAAATTGTCACAGTTGGAGAATTTATACGTGGTAGCTAATGTGTATAATGGAAACGAGGCATTTTATTATAAATCGATGACATTGATTCTTAATCGAAGATAAAAACGTAATATGTCTTTGAACCATATAACATCCACTCACTATCAGGTAAATTTTGTGCTCATTTGTCACCCTTATTCTATCTAAAAAAAAATGGATTCTTAATCGAGGATAGGTGTAGGTGTCTATGGGCCCCAGCATCCACTTAATATTACTGTCTGAGGTTGACAGTGTCCTTATTTTTGAATCCTGCACATCAAAACATATTTTGTAAAGTGAACTTCATCCATTTAAATGGCCTTCACTTCTTGAAACTTGACTGACAGGACCTCGCTATTTAGCCATTGTCGCTGTCAGCTATTGTAAAGTAAAGAAGCGTTGAGAGTTGTTGAGTGGAGTACGGTGCTATTTACTGTGCACTTGTACCATAAATTAGATTTGTTAAGAGAAAGGTATTTTCATCTACTTATTGTTCTAGAAATTTAACAAACTAAATTTGTGTAATATCATTTTATTTCCTTTTTTTTTATACGACACCAAAAAAGTTCTCAATTAGAGTGTATGTTTTTTCCCCTCCTCTTTTTGTATTTATTTATGTATGATATATTCGAGCCGAGGTAGCTCAGATGGTTAGCGCTCGCTGTAAATTCCACAATACGCGAGCAACCTGGGTTCGATCCCCGCCGGCACCAATGAAATTGTTAATTGCAGTTATAAGTGCTGATTTACCACGTGCTCAGCGGTGAAGGAAAACGTCGTGAGGAAACCTGCATGACTGAGAAATTAAAATAAAAAAATAAAAATATTTCGAAGACATGTGAGGTTCGCCAACACGCATTGGGGCACCGCCGCGGACACTTCCTTGCCGTAAAACCCTCTCAGAAACGAGAGGAAGCCTTTGCCCAGCAGTGGGACATATATAGGCTGTTACTTTAACTTTTAACTTTAACTTTGATATATTCGTAATTGTTAACGGATTTAAATATTTCTTATTTTCATTTAATAGGTTATTATTCAGAGGTGATCCTTTTTTATTTTTGACGTGAATACGTCTTAACATTTGCTTCCATAGTGGAAGGCAATTCAAAAAATTTATGATAACAAAATCGGGGGATACAGTTTGGTGTTGCATATCTATCACATATCTATCATCTACATCCAAAACTTAATTAAAAATTATTAATCTTTGTTCGGAACAAAAATCGGAATTGGAAAAAAAATTAATAATTTTTAATCTGGAGGTAGCCGTGGTTAACTATGACATTGGGATGTCAAACACCTCAGTCCCCCTGTGACCATGGGAACTGTAAAGTACTCGAAACGTCGGGAATATAAAATAAGTTAATATACGCGATAAAATCCGTAAAACTAGTTTTATTTAAAAGAATATTTACTTCTAAACTTTCTCTTTTAACAGACGCAAATCATTTAATGAATGGGCGACAGTAGGAATTTATAAAATTAGGCGAAGGTAATACAAGCTCGTCACGTCTAATGAAGTCAACGCTCCGTCCCCCTCGTGCTCTAATCCAAAGTCCCGAAAACTTCAGCTCGAGTTACAAAATCGTTTTCAGTGCCTAGAAGTTTGCAATGAAGTGGACGATATGAATGACAAGCTTGTGGAAACTGTCCATGCGTTCGAGCTGTTCTGTAAGACGCGTCGCAGAAGAACACAAAACTTCCGATCACACTCTTAATCTCATGGTTGTTGACGGGAGATGAAGCTGCAGTCTTCAGCAGATTTGACAGCATACAGGCAACTGAACAAACAGATCTCCAAATGCATGCGGGGGATTTGCGCAACTTCAATACAGCTCGTATTGAAGAAGCGATCGAGCGGACCAGGGCTCCAAAGTCTTTGCCAGAGATCTGTCTGCCAGAAAGAGCCAAATGTCGAAGCTGAAGACCGATTGTGGCAGCATCGTTTCCGGGACACCAGAGATTTTGAGGAGATTGAGAGGTTCTATGGGCAGCTGTACACATCATCGTTGGAGCCACACGCAAGTGTGAGTAACGATCCAAGAGCAAGTCTTATCCGACACTATTCCGATGATATCCCGGACGTCAGTCTGACCGAGATTAGAATGGCTCTCCAGCACCTTAAAACGGCAAGGCCCCGCGAGGATGGAATTACAGCGGAGCTTCTGAAAGCGGTGGAAAACCGGTATTGAAGTCCTTCAGAAGTCTTTAATTCCGTCCTCCATGGTGGCATTACACTGGAGGCGTGGAGCAGAAGTGCGGTGGTCTTGTTCTTCAAGAAAGGCGACAACGCTCTTGAAGAACTACAGACCGATTTCCTTCTGAGCCGCGTCTACGTGCTGTTTTCGAGAGTCATTACGAATCGTCTCGCATGCAGACTCGACGACTTCCAGCCTCCCGAACAAGCCGGTTTCCGAAAAGGCTTTAGCACCATAGACCACATACATACCTTCGGCAAATTGTACAGAAAACTGACGAGTACAATCTGCCACTTTGCCTGCGTATGTGGACTATGAGAAAGCCTTTGATTCCGTCGAAATTTGGCGGTGCTGCAGTCCCTTCAGCGGTGCCAAGTGGACTGTCGGGTATCGAGGTACTGAAGTGTTTGTACAGTAGGGCTACGATGGCTATCCGAGTACAGAACCAGAGTACGAAACCTATCCAACTGCAGAGAGGTGTAAGACAGGGTGACGTAATATCCCCGAAACTCTTCACCGCTGCATTGGAAGACGTTTTCAAGCTACTGGACTGGAAAGGATACGGTATTAACATCAATGGCGAGTACATCACTCACCTTCGATTTGCCGACGATATAGTCCTTATGGCAGAATCGCTGAGGACCTAAGCACTATGCTCAATGACCTCAATAGTGTCTCCCAACGGATAGAGTCTCAAGATGAACATGGACAAAACAAAAATCATGTTTAATGTCCATGTCACCTATGCCGGTAGTTGTTGGAGCACTAAGCTCGAAGTTGTTGACGAATATGTTTACCTGGGACAAATAGTCCGACTAGGTAAGTCCAACTTCGACCGAGAGGTCAATCGACGGATTCAACTGGCTGGGCAGCGTTCGGGAGATTACGACCCATCTTCTCGTCAGGCATACCTCAAACCCTCAAAACTAAATTGTTTAACCAGTGCGTGTTGCCAGTGATGACATACGGAACTGAGACGGTCCTTCACTGCTGGCCGTATGAGGAAGCTGAAGGTCGCTCAGCGATATGGAGAGGGCTATGCTCGGGGTTCTCTGCGTGATAAACTTAGAAATGAGGATATCCGCAGTAGAACCAGAGTAACCGACATAGCCAAAGGATTAGTAAGCCAGTGGTACGGCCGGCCATATACTCGAAGAACCGACAACCGATGGGGAAGAAAGGTTTCGAGTGGCAGCCTCGTACCGGCAGGCGAAGTGTGGGCGTCCCCACTAGATGGAGTGACGACCTGGTAAGACATGCAGGAAGTCAATGGATGCAGGTGGCTCGGGACCGTGCTTTGGCATTCCGTGGGGAGGCCTATGTTCAGCAGTGGACTTGTGAAGGCTGTAATGATGAATGATGAATACAAGCTCTATAATGAAAGATTTTATAATAATAGTGTTATATTTAGAGATTACGTAAAAACATATTCTAAAATATTTAAAAAAGTGTGCTCCACCGCTAAGGCTTTACATTTGAGCAACAAAATTAAAACTGCATCCAACAAAATAAAATGTCCTGGAGAATAATAAATAGTGAAACGGCAAGTTAAACCGCGAAACTCGGATTTTCAATTGAATATTATCAATAATTTAACTTGATCTGATCAAAATTGCTATGGCTTTTGAGAAACATTTTACTGATGTTCCTTTTTTGACTTCTTCTTCTTCTGTTGCCGAATCATTGCCTAAACAAAATGTAAAGGCTTGTTCAAATACTTTTAAATTCTATAGAAGATATCGTTAAATTTTTTAAAATTATTAATGTTAAGAAAACGGCAGACTTATGGGGTATTTCCGTTAAAGTTATTTTATCTATAATAGATAAAATAGCACATTATCTAGCCACTATATTTAATACAAGCGTCGAAACTGGTGTGCTTCCTGATTTAATGAAATATACTAAAGTCATACCTTTATTTAAATCTGGTAGTACATTAGACCCCGCCAATTTTAAACCAATTTCTGTGCCACCAACATTTAGTAAAATTTTGGAAAAAATAATTTTAGATCAGATGTTAAGTTTCTTTAATATTAATAAATTGCTTCTCAAAGATCTTCGGTTTTACAAGGGGTCACTCGACAAATGACGCTGGAATTGAGCTTATTATACATATTTATTGTGCATGGGAGAATTTAGAGGATGCTTTGGGTATATTTTGTGACCTTTCCAAGGCCTTCGACTGTGTTCACCACGAGACATTAATCAGAAAGCTACAGTACTATGGTATCAAAAACACAGCGCTTTAACTTATTATTTTATATATAAGTAGTAGAATGCAGAAAGTTATTATCAATGGTAAAAGTTCTTCCGGGTCACCTGTACTAATGGGTGTCCCTCAAAGCTTGATTCTCGGTCTATTCCTATTTCTAGTGTTTATTAAAGACTAACCTTCCCTTGTAGGGGATAATCATGATATAGTATTATTTGCTGATGATACTTCCTTGATTTTTAAACTTAAACGTCAATCGTTTAAATTTGACGAAGTGAATAATGCTATATCAAAATTAGTGCATAGTTTTAACGTTAATAATCAACATTTAAACGGAAATAATAAATGTATTAAATTTACAACATCGAATGTTAAAAATCTGAATACCAATGTGTTTTTAAATGGGGAAGAACTGAGCTCTATTGGATCCACTGTTTTTTCTTGGCATCACTCTCGACGCAAAGATTCAGTGGGGCCCCCATATATCCAAACTAGCAAGCAGACTAAGTTCTGCAGCCTATGCTGGTAAAAAGATTACAGGTCTCACTAGTGTCGAGACAGCTAGATTATTATACTATGGAAATAACTATTTATTTCAGTTATTTCCATAGTATAATGTCTTATTCGATTTTGCTATGGGGAAATGCAGCTGATTCAGAAACTATTTTTGTTTTACAGAAGAGGGTCATTAGAGCTATTTACAACCTAAAAACGAGAGAGTCTTTTAGAGATAAATTTAATGAAATAAATATATTAACTTTGGCCTGTCAGTATATATACGAAAGTTTAATGTATGTTCACAAAAACAAAGGTAGTTTTAGTAAAAAAAGTGATATACACTCTGTAAACACTAGGAACAAACACAAGCTAGTGGTACCAGTTAATCGACTCTACAGAGTCAGTAATTCATTCTTGGGGCAATGTATACGCTATTACAACAAGGTCCCGGAAAGTGTACAGGCTCTTTCTATTACCAAGTTTAAATGTTTTGTTAAGCTGAAACTGTATGAAAAGGGTTATTATAATATAAATGAGTACATGGTTGATAATAACCACTGGGAATGAGGTGGTCGCTTCTAAGCAGTTTCTAAAATAAATTTTGTAAATAGTTTGTACAACCATTAATATAAAATTCACTTTAAAAAAAAGTCCCGCTGGGTTTCTCGCTGGTTCTTCCCAGGACAAAGGGTTTTTTTCGAACCAGTAGTAAAGTAAAAAATGAATTACACATGTGATCTATATTCAATAAAAAATTATTCTATTCTATTCTATTCTGCAGTTTCAGGACAGTGTTTTTTTCCGAACCAATGGTATTCGGGATTACAGTGCGTTCAATATAATGCAGAGATATTTGCTTAGGCATACGTTCCATCATTCATTGGAAAAATTGGAGACATATTGCACTGCTCTTTGAGTAAACACAAAATACGTGCACGATGAAATACTAGTTCTTAATATAGACGTATGTTTATGAATGTATGGAGTTCTCAATAACGGATATTGCGATAGTAAAGAGAGTTCATATACTTTGAATTATTTGAAAAATTGCTGATACGTCTGTCTCTGAAATCCTCTGACCTGAATAAAAATTCAAAATCTCTCTCTTATCTGCAAGTGTACAATTGGTATTCCAGAAAATAAACATTTCCTTAGTGTTATGGTACATTAGTGGTCTTATAGAGCCTTATCTCACCATTTTAGTACAGCAAAAGCTTATGCACTTTTGCCTTGAAGGAATATACGTTGTACTCGGGGGGAAAGAAATGCTGTCAAGCTTTCCTAACGACGAAACAAAGACTAACTATAAAGATCCATTCAGTTTTTAACATGCTTAAAATAACTTTGTTTCATTAATATCTCTTGAAAAATGTGAAACACAATCTAATCCTTATACTAATCTATTAAAATTAAGTTAAATAAATAAAATTAAACACGATAAAATTCGTAAAATTAGTTTTATTCTATGTCGAGTATTCATGTTATTTATTTATGTATTTTCGCTACCATTGATAAATAATTACATCATGATATAATTTGAATTTGCTTTTTCAAAATGTGTCTTAAAATTTGATTTTCCCATTTTAAGTTACATGAAAAAGATATTTAGTATGATGTAATTTCTAAGCCATGGCAGCTCAGAGGCGGAGCACTCGTTGTAAATGTCACAGTACGCAAGCAACCTAGGTTTGAACCCCACCAATAATAATTAATTTGCTAATTGCGGTTTTAAGTGCTAATTTACTACGTGTTCGCTAGTGAAGCAAAACATCGTTAGGAAATCTGCATGTCTAATAAATAAAAACCGAAGCAACAGAGATGAATATCTGGATGTAATAACCTCCAGACCAGACCGAATTTCGGTCACGGCGGCCAATCTCACCGGATATGCTTGTACTATTATCTCATCTGTGCAGGATTATAATGCACAAGTGTACGCGCAAGCATTGGTACTCTCTATCATAGTCCGATGGGACAGTAATCCGATGCGACCAGAAAGAGTTCAGGTGCAGAACTAACGGCTTTACGTGCTTTACGAGGCGCGGGGGCAACACTGCCAATTTCTTGACTCCAGTCGGCTACGGAGAATTTCTTGGCAGAAAACCTGTATAAGAATTTTATTCTAGTGGTTGTAAACGCAATGACATCCCGGGATTTGCAACCGGGATCTCATTGCGTTTACAACCACTAGAGCAACAATTCGGTCTCTATACTGGTTAGAGATACATATTATATGTATACATACATACGTAAGCTCTACCTGTACTTTACTTTTCTCTTAAGAAACCTGCTGAATTTAAAAATATAAATTTGTTTCAAAATCACGTTAGTTTTGTTAGTTAAAGCAGCTGAATGAGTAAACTTTATGTTCCCTATAAATCTTTGCCACACCTGACGTCCACGGCAGTGCGTTTTATTATTATTTTCGTACAGCGTTATACGAAATTCTTTCTTAAAACGTAAGATATTTTATAACAATATATTTTTTCTAAGTAGACTTATTTCTATAAACATAAGAACGTTTTCGACCGTTTAAAATTTTGCTGCTGAGAGAACAGCAAAAGAGACATTCCATCTTAGTCCTCACGGCTGACAACGCATCTGCATTCAAACGAAGATAGATGTAGATGTGTATGGGCCACAGCAACCACTTACTATCAGGTGGACTGTGTGCTCGCTTGTCACCCTTATCGTATAAAAAAATTGTCGAATTATTAATCATCATTTCATCGTGCTGAGTGAGTATGTCCCCTATAAGTGATAATGCTCGATTTGTTGGTGCAAAGGCAGCACGTTCAGTACGTGTAACTAGTCTATCTAGGAGACGCGGCCTACGGCGCGGAGCCACCGTTCCTACATCATCTCTTTGCAGGTACCTGGGCACCAGCAAACCGATTCTCTCCATAAGCAACTGGCAGTCTAACTTGTGATGAATTATAGAAAGATACTGCCTAATAGTTGACATCACCCTCCTAAACGATAGGGTTTCAAAATCAACCATACCCAAGACGAATAAAGAAGGATACAAATAAGGGTAGTACCCATGACTCTTCTTATAGAGCCAACGAGCAAATTTACGTTGTAACCTCTCTAACAAGAGAGTATACTTTTTCTCGTTATTCTGCCGCCTAGTAGTAACAATACAACCACTGCTACCTTCCAGCTTGAAGAGTAAGAGCAGCAATTAAATTACGAGCTGTAAGACATTTTTAGTTTTTATTGTGAATGAAAGAACACATCATTTGCAAACACGCGGCCCGAGCAAACTTCCACTATCTGAAAAGACTTACAGATTTCTCAATTATCCATGTAAATATCGAGAAAAAAAATGGTAACGAGTTTGTTGACTTAAGTCCTTTTCTTTGGAAAACTGTCTTTTGTACACTTCGCAGAAAAGCTGCTTTTCAATTGCATGTCAATAAAGAATTAGTGAGAAAATGCTACGTTCATTTCCGTAGAGGTGATTTTTATAGATATCATCTTAGTAAAATTGTTTTAGAAAAGCTTCTTACAGCAGTTTTCATATTATATTTAATTCAGATACAATATAGTATATAAGGCGCTTAAAAGAACAGACTTTTTCTTTTAAGCGCCTTATATACTATAGGAGAATATTACAACGAAAATATCGTATTACACTAACAGTAGGCCTCAGTGTAATCACTGAGGAAATGTGGATAATGATGATATTATAATATTAACTAGGTGGTAAGACTCCTTTTCTGCTTAGGAGTCCATCTGGGGAGGTCCCTCCACATCATCTGGATGCTTGGTGGTTCACTATTATGCAATTTACTAGGAGCTTTCCTCCTTGCATGACTTCTTTGTGGAATTGTTTACCACCAGAAATTTTTCCCGACCAATACGACTTATGGACTTCCAACAAATGAGCTTAGTATTTTTAAAAGGCTGGCAACGCACCTACAATTCCCCTGGTGTTGCAGTTGCTCATGGGCGGCGGTAGTCGCATTAACGGTTGCCCCCTCTTTTATAAAAAAAAACCCTCTTAACTATTTCTGCCGCCAAACAGAACTGCGTGCACTGCTGTGTTGATATAAAAGGTATAGAGTGCAGTATAATTACACGGTGTAAGTCATTCCATCTAAGTCATAAGAGGAGATAATGCATCTGTAGTAAGCTTTGTTTGTTGCAGCCCATGGATACCTGCAACATTTACACCTTAAAGTACTTACACTGTAAGTTCATCTGTCACTTTAATTAAAAAAATAACGAAAATAAAAAAGAAATAGATAAATATCATATAAAAATATGTATTTGAGTAAAAAACTTTAAGTAAATGTTTCATTATTTTACTTTATTTTATATATTTTTATATATTTATAAGTCCCGACGAGACGAGGGTAATACAAAAAAGTCCCAACAAAGGCAAAGTAATCTTATTTTGTATATCGAACAATGACTTCACGCGGCATTCTTTTTCAATTTGCTGAAGAGATCATCGGTATTTTACTCGAACTACAATGTAAATTTATTGAGATTTTACAAATATTGTTTATTTTAGTTTTATTCAAATTTTATTGTCTTTATTGAAAATGAAAATCCTTAACAAATAATAACTTAAGGTTTCATATTTCCATCATTACAGTTTATGAAGAGTCAACTGCTTAAAAAAGGGGAATATTTGTCATAGTTGCCACGCTTGCCATGTGGGTAGAAACGCAGATTTTGAATCAGATTTAATTTGAGTTGTTATCAGGAAGATGTTGCTGCCCATTTATTCTTTCCTTTGTCTCTATCGTGTCTTACGACACTCACGGGATGATATGGGCTAGTGAATATTCTTACACCGACAAAATTGGTGACAAAATAATGGAACAGAAACATGAATGTGAATGATTGAACCTCACTTCTTTTAGTTTCCATAGCCGGGCACAGACCTTCTCATGTCTGAGATAGTTTTAAAGCAGGAATTTTTTTTTTATATAGGAGAGGGGGCAAACGAGGCATGCGGCTCACCTGATGGTAAGTGACTACCGCCATGAACAACCGCAACACCAGGGGAATTGCAGATGCGTTGCCGGCCTTTTAGAAAGGAGTAGGCTCTTTTCTTGAGTATTTAAAGAGTCTACCCCGCTGCCCTTAAATATCTTATCGGATTTCACATATTTCAAATTATTATATTCCTCAGACAGGCATGTTTCCTTATGCTGCTTTCTTTCACAGGGGAGCACGTGGTAAATATAGTAGTAAATAAGCAATGTTACAGTTCTCGAGTGGCAGCCTCGTACCGGTAGGCGAAGTGTAGGGCGACCCACCACTAGATGGAGTGACGACCTGGTAAGACATGCAGGAAGTCGATGGATGCCGGTGCCTCAGGACCGTGATATGTGGCATTCCTTGGGGGAGGCCTATGTTCAGCAGTGAACTTGTGAAGGGCTGTAATGATGATGATAATGAAGTAATATTATACGTGGTAGAGTGACGTTGCAGCTATATTATGGATGTAGCATGAAAGAGTTGGCTCAACCGGGGTTCTTATTGAATACCAGGGTAAATTAGCAGCTTAGTGCTGCCGTGTGGTAGTTGCAGAGAACCGGAGACACTTTTTACTGGAAACGAGACATTCCTTTTGGTCCTCAATGGTGATAACGCATCTGCATTTTGATTCTTAATCGAAGATAAATGTAGATGTATATGGTTACAGCATCCACTTACCATTAGGTGGATTGTGTGCTTGTTTGTCACCTATATTCTATAAAAAAGCATTTAAAATTTCGATTGACAATTTCATTGATGCCGCTATGAATCGAAACCGGGTTTCTAGCGTACTATATAATTTACGACAAAGGCATAACCACTAACACGGTTCTTAAATAAGATAATGTTTTATAAAGACACCAGCCTATTCTCATTTATATCACCTGACCATCCCACCAGAATTACACCAATCGCACTGCCATTCAAACGTGCCAGTCTTGAATGGTTTCAACAAGTGTAAGCTAGTATTGTAGCCCAATGAATGGATTACTGACTCGAAATTCAATTATTCATTCATGAGACTATGTACACACATTGGGACATGACCTGTGTAATTTACAACAAAGTTCCAAAAAATACACCAAGTATGTTTATCATTTAACTTAAATTTCTTATTATTACAATGACTATTTAAAAAGGATTATTATAACAACTCAATATGCCAAGCGTAGAAGCTATGACAAAATCCCCGCTTAGAAGAAATCTTTGGGTAGTGCCTATGTTTATCTATTTTTACGTATAATACCTGATGATGCCTCGTTTAGAGGCGAAACACGTGTCGTAGTGTCTCTTGCTAGTGTAGTGGTGTTGGGATAAGTGGTAACGAGGATAGTTACACCAATGAGGGAGGCCGGGAGGTGCTCTTTAAACTAGGTAAGATACATATTTTTTATTACCCGGATCTTAACTAATTAATTTTTAAAATCTCTAATATAATGGATTTCCGCATCAAAGTAATGCCTGAATCTATAAATTATATGAAAGGTGTATATAATTAGAAGTTTGTGCTAATTACGTTGTTAAATTGCACAATAATAGAATGTTTATGTTTTAAGACTGGAAGAAAGTATACGTTGCATTGATGGACACAGGCCACTTTTGAAATTGTAATTAATCCAATTTTATCCGCTGCGTTGCTCCAACACTTTTTATTTTGTAAATTGCAATTAATATTTTAATTGCTGTCATTGGGAATTAAACTCGGGCTTCTTGTGTATTGTAAAATTTACGGGAAGCAATCAGCTTCTGGGCTACCACGGCTCCTATGAATATAATATGATTGGGTATAATTAGTATCTGAAATTCAATTTACGTTCTTGAAAAATGTTGGCTTCGGCTAGAATGTGATCCCTCGCCAAGTGGTATACATATTATCTTCTAGATATTAAGTAGACGTACACTTGAAAGAAAGTATATGTTTTCACATGTTGCTCTAATTTACATGTAAGGAAACCCTGTCGAGTGCTCGTCAAGTAAAATAAGCTTTTGTCGCTAGTCAACTACTTTGTATGCGGATAAGTGTGGGCGTGATATGTTTGCGTCGTTGAACAAAATGTGACAGTATCGATAACGTCAGAAACGGTTCGCTATTATTATATAAGGGACCTTCTTGTGCCAAAATATACATAAAAGTTACGGAACACGCTATTTGCGTAAGTTTTGTAGCTTGTACTAAGTTTATGTATATTTATGTTGGCTCGTTGGTCTAGTGGACGGACTGCTATTCATTTGATCCCGGGTTTAAATACCGGTTGGAAGAAAATTAGTATTTGGGTTATTCTGTCAATAAATTCTCAGTAACAGCCGGTCAGAATTTTGGCTGTGTATCATTCTACTGTCTCATGTGCACGTAAATCTGTTCTGTGGCAAATCCTGCGCTTGAACTCTACTTGTTCGTGTTGGTGCCGTTCCATCAGATGACGAGTGAGTAAATAGTGAGTGCACCTGTGTTTTCGCATAGACTTGTGCACTGTAATACTCTACTGCGCTGATGTCTAGTAACCGTTGAGGTTGGCTGCCGTGACCGAAATTCGGTCTGGAAGACATTCTTTACATTATATTTATATGCTTAGGATCGGAGAACCTTTTCACTGGTAAAGAGGAATATTATCTTCTTGTCAACTTAGGGGTGAAAACTTGTCACCTCTAAGATGAAGAACATACATGTAGTATAGACATGCTTCAGCTGTATTGAGTTGGCACAGAATACCAAGTGAATTAGCAGCTTGTTGATACTAACGTGTTTCCTATGGTAAATTTAGAGACCTGAGACCCACTCTACTAGTAATGAGTCATTTCATTTTCTCATCAACTTAGGGATGACAATGAAAATTGTCACAGTTGGAGAATATACGTGGTAGCTAATGTGTATAATGGAAACGAGGCATTTTATTATAAATCGATGACATTGATTCTTAATCGAAGATAAAACGTAATATGTCTTCCATATAACATGCACTCACTATCAGGTAAATTTTGTGCTCATTTGTCACCCTTATTCTATCTAAAAAATTGGATTCTTAATCGAGGATAGGTGTAGGTGTCATGAGAGCCAGCATCCATAATAATATTACTGTGTGAGGTTAACTGTGTCCTGGTTTTTGAATCTTGCACATTAAAACATATTTCGTAAAGTGAACTTCATCCTTTTAAACGGCCTTCACTTCTTGAAACTTGACTGACAGGACCTCGCTATTTAGCCATTGTCGCTGTCAGCCATTGTAAATAAAGCGTTGAGAGTTGTTGAGTGGAGTACGGTGCTATTTACTGTGCACTTGTACCATAAATTAGATTTGTTAAGAGAAAGGTATTTTCATCTACCTATTGTTTTAGATATTTAACAAACAAAATTTGTGTAATATCATTTTATTTCCTTCTTTTTTTATCCGACACCAAAAAAGTTCTGAATTAGAATGTATGTTTTCCCCTCCTCTTTTTGTATTTATTTATGTATGATATATTCGAGCCGAGGTAGCTCAGATGGTTAGCGCATTCCACAATACGCGAGCAACCTAGGGTTCGATCCCCGCCGGCACTAATAAAATTGTTAATTGCAATTATAAGTGCTGATTTACCATGTGCTCAGCGGTGAAGGAAAACATCGTGAGGAAACCTGTATTACCGAAAAAAAAATAAAAAAAGACATGTGAAGTTCACCAACACGCATTGGGGTAGCGCGGCGGACACTTCCTAGCCGTAAAACCCTCTCAGAAATGAGAGGAAGCCTGTGCCCAGCAGTGGGACGTATATAGGATGTTAATTTAACTTTTAACTTTAACTTTGATATATTCGTAATTGTTAACGGATTTAAATTTTTCTTATTTTCATTTAATAGGTTATAATTCAGAGGTGATTGTTTTTTAAATTTGCTTCCATAGTAGAAGGCAATTCAAAAAATTGATGATAACAAAATCGGGGGATACAGTTTGGTGTTCCAGCTACATATCTATCATCTACATCCAAAACTTAATTACACCACTAGATAGCTAAAGGACCATAGAATTCGTTATGTTAAGTAAGGACTATGAGGTATCGCGTGCGGCGGAGGGGGGAGCGCCGTCATTTTGAGGTCGTTTCGTAGCGTCACATAATTACCGTTTGATATAAATTTTGACGTGGAGAAGGTACAACATTCGTTTGAGGTCCAATCGTCAGGTATTGTCAAGATCTATCAATTGCATATATAAAACATTGGTATGAAATAGGTATAGTTACTATATTTGATGTTAAAGTAAATAATTTAAATAAATAATGCAATGTCGATCTATACATCAGTCAAATTAAATATAAAATCGTTTACGGTTGTAAAGGGCTTCTCAAGACCAATTCACTGATACCCATAAACATCATATGATAGAGTGAAGCGGTGTAGGGAACGTTAAATAATGAAGGCATCCGAGCGGATCAATGGCATCGCCAGTACATCTGCATCTGTGGCGGCGAGCCTGCAAGTGGATGATGTCATTGCTTCTATATCAACGCCGGGCTGGATAGACATCAATTGTGTGCAATTGCTGATTATGAAGACACATTGTGCAACAGCTAGTGCACGTTTTACTACTACTGTCAACAATCCATTCGGACATAAATGTGATGTGTGTGACCGTCTGGTTTCTGCGCTCACTGAAGCCACAAAAGAAAAACACTTACCGCTGCTTAGTAATACCTTCCCAAAGAGACAGTTGCTGACTTGAAACTGTGCGGTACGTGCAAGAAATCACTGGACTCTGACAAAGTCACGTTGTTGTCACGTTCAAACGGATTTGTGTATCCACCTAAGCAACATGGGTTGCCTGCATTTTATCAAATCAGTGCACCTCTAGTATCACCGCGTCTACTATTCATGCAGGTACGTTGGTTTGCGTTACGGCGGCAGCTACGCTATCTTCTGACAAGTCATTACTGTACCCGTCGAGGTGGACACAATGCTGCATCAGCTACCGCGTCAATTGGACGATGATCAGGCGTTCAATGTCAACATAAATCAGTTGACTCATACAACAGCAGTGCTATCGTGACAGAGACAGCTTCGGCGAAGACACTTTAATCGGCTACAAGAATCACACTGGAGCTGTTAAATCCCGGCAAAAGCTTCACAAAATAGGTGTCGTCGAGTTGGGTGGACTGTGTTATAAGATTGCGCTTGCAATGAGATACTCTTACATGATTACGACTAACATTGTCGTTGAGGATGGCAAAGTCAACGACGTGATTGGTGTGTTAAATTAAGTAGAGTTGCTCAGTGAATACGAGCCATTTGCGGAGTTAGAGTGCAGGCAAAGTTTTGTAGTTTTGTTCCTGATCAGCGTTGTTTTATAATTATCACCGCCATTAATGCACAAAGTTTGGTTGCGCACTCAGAAAACATCACTGCCGATTCCATCATCAACCGATCTGATTACTTGGCAATTAACGAGACGTGGATGGAAGAATTCAAGCCAGTGCTGGCATTAATCAGATTGACCCTGAGCGATGAGAGTATTTTCGCTAAGTGTTGAGCTAATCTGTAAGTTGGTGAATCGATTTGGCTCACTATGGGACGTAGTGGAGCATTGAGCTTGTGTATTTTGGTAACCCATACAACATCGGTAGTTTGGCTACGTAGGTATTATCGATTTTACGTCCAGATTTAATTTTCAGGTGTTTCTTTATAGAGATCACTAGTTGCTTTAAGTATGTTATTTGTTGGGTCGTTTTAACCTTTTTATAAGTGCTTGAATCCGACAAAAGTTCTTGTATTTTAAAATTATAATGTGACGTATCCATGACTACCGTGGCATTTCCATATCTGTGAATCGTCAGTTCTGGTTTGTTGCGTAGGTTATTCAACTTTAAATTCGTCCTTAGGTAGATTCGGTTTCGGCGCTGAACTTCGACGTAACATAGGCGAAGTGTCTTGACGTATCCTTCCAAATCTTCTTTTGCATATTGTTTTTAATAAACATTCCTCGACACTGCAGATAATTTCCTCGTACGGTAATTTTTCGGTGTTATGGCGAAATTAAGGCCTTTCGATAATACTCTAATTGTTGCATCATCAAAGTTTGTTTTGATAGATTATAGACCGCGTTTAATTTATGATCCGAGTTTGTGGTCAACGGTTGCGTTTCGTTCTGATGTTGACGCAGATGTTTGACATTTAATTTGTTCGTTAATTTTGATATTTTACTATATGTTTGTTGTAACGGTAATCCAACAAAAACGCTCGATCTACATGACATAAACAAATCCATAGACACATCATTCACTGAGTTAAAGGCAGTCTTTACGACATTTGATTATAATGTTTGCATCGAAACGTTAAATAAACGAAAAATTAATAAATATAACGAATGCAAAAACAAACATATAGTAAAATATCAAAATTAACGACCAAATTAAATTTTTTTGGTCGTTAATTTTAAAAACAATAAAAGGAAGATTTGGAAGCGATACGTCAAGACACTTCGCCTATGTTACGTCCAAGTTCAGCGCCGAAACCGAATCTACCTAAGGACGAATTTAAAGCGTTGAATAACCTACAATAAACCAGAACTGACGATTCTCCGAGCAGATAGGAAATGCCACGGTAGTCATGGATACGTCAGATTATAATTTTAAATTACAAGAACTTTTGTCGGATTTAAGCACTTATAAAAAGGTTTAAAACGACCCACAAATAACATACTTAAAACAACTAGTGATCTCATAAAGAAACACTCCGAAAAATTAAATCTGGACGTAAATCGATAATAACTACGTATGCCAAACCACCGAAGTTGTATGGATTACCAAAATACACAAGCCCAATGCTCCACTACGTCCCATATTGAGTCAAATCGATTCACCAACTTACAGATTAGCTCGACACCGAAAATACTCTCATCGCTCAGGGGACTAAAAACACACAAAGGATTCATACCAATTTGTCAGCGAGATTAAAGACCTACATCTAGCAGACAATAAAACTATGGTCATTTTTGATGTGCAGTCTCTGTTCATGCTTACCTGTTGAAGACTGCACCTCGATTGTTACTAAAGGCTGGAGGAAAACAACATGCCCGCAGAATATGCAGTATTACTCAGACACTACCTACATCTGGCTACCTATTGTGGAAGAAGAGTTCTACAAGCAAGTAGATGGTGTGGCGATGGGCTCACCTGTATCTCCCAATGTCGCCATTCATGGAAGACTTTGAGGAGAAAGCCCTGCTTACTTCTCCTGTAAATCCAAGATTCTATAAGCGGTACGTAGACGAAACTTTCACAATTCTACCTTTAGATAAAGTAACTGCATTTTTACCATCTTAACTCCATAAATTCTAAAATTCAGTTCACAATGGAGTTAGAGGCAAATAATTCTTTAGATTTTCTAGATGTGTAAGTAATTCGGAATCCTGATAACACCTTGAGCCACACTGTGTATAGAAAAAAGACCCTTACAGATAGATATTTAAACGGTGATTCTCATCACCGTGGGTAAATCTTTGTTTCAGAGAGCACGAGGGATCTGTGACAGTAAACACTTGGCCGACGAGCTCCAACACGTCAAGCAAGTTTGCACGACAATAAGCTTCGCGTCGCGCCTACGCCACAGTGAACAAGTGAAGCCGACCACAGTCGAGCGAGGTGTCACTGACAAGATTGACTACATCTTGAATCGTGCTTCCATTAAAACATACTTCAAGCCGTCGAAGAAGATTAGTCAGTTTTAACCATCAGTCAAGTGTAATGTCCTCTGCAAGATGCAGGAGTGTACAAAGCTTGATTGTGAATGTGGTCTCTTATATAGGACAAACTAAATATCCATAAAAACCCGCGTTAGAGAACACATAGCTGATGTGAAGAATCGACGCTCCGGGAAGTCTGCAGTCTGTGAACGCGTACAGGATCACCCCATCACTACATTAGATTTGATAGACCACAAATCCTCGCTAAAGAACACCAATTCCTTCCAAGGATGATTCGCGAGGCTATTGAAATCAAAAAACATCCTAATTTCAAGAAGATGGCTGGGTGCTACCATCTGCTTGGGATGCCATAATTAATAAAATTAAATCACAACCCAAGCATACAACTGCAAGACTTCAAGAAACTGTAAGTTCATACTGCGTGATCGGAACAAAATTAATAATCTTTAATCTGGAGGTAGCCGTGGTTAGCTATGACATTGGACGTCATATACCTCAGTCCCCTCCGTGACCATGGGTGCTGTAAAGTACTCGAAACGTCGGGAATATAAAATAAGTTAATATACGCGATAAAATCCATGAAACTAGTTTTATTTAAAATATATGTATATCTTAGTATGTATGTATGTATGTATGTATGTATATATATATATTTACACATACATACATATAGATTGAGCGCAAAGCAGGAATGTTTACCTGAGCCTTTGTTTAAAATTCCTTTGTGTGTTTGTGACTGAATGTGCTATCATTTAGTTTGAGTGAAATAAAAAAAACATGTAGTTTGTAGTAAAATGATACCTTAATAAATGTCACGTTTTAACAATAAGTAGTTTTCTTTGCTAACCTGAAGCATTTACTATCTTAGTTTAGCCCTAGAAATGATAAAAATATTTTTTAAATCAAATTAACTATTCAGGTAGTTTCCTGCCTGAGTAACTTCAGAAGTCTGTAACAGAAAAACTGGCCTATTAAGTGTCATTTTTTTATGTTATTATGAAAGATTAAGGTACTGCCAAGTTTTTAAAATTAATTAGAAAGTATGAAATCATTTATTACTATTTTTCATTTAATGTTGAAAATTCAAGCCCCACTCTCCTGACAGAAATTTTTTAAGTTTCGATTAAAATTATTGTATCTTCGGTGAATGTTAGGAAGCTAATTATTTTATGCAACTCATAAGGATCATGCTACACACAAAAAACTTGGAAAAATCTCACAATTACATTTTTTAATGTTAGGCTGTTTAGGGTGAACATTTTCAAAAAAGGATTAAAAAATCATAACTCGAAAACTACAAAAATCATGGAACATACATAGGGTATTTTCGGATACCCCTAGGTGTGAGGAATCAAAAAAAATTATAACCTCACTGTTTGGACCACCTTGTATAAATAAATAAATAAACATATTGCGGTTGACAGGGGACATAAAATTAAGCTTTAAGCCATAAAATAGACCCCAACAACACCCTAATGATCATTCAATAATATTATACTTTCATATAATATGTGGGTATATTATATTATATAAAGTCAAATATTTACTATGTGGTTGATGGCAAAGCTATAGCCAAAGGCCCTGGCAAAATTAAATTGAGGCCCTATTTGAACTAAACTATTTACTTTAAAGGTCCAAAACTACTTCATCATCAGGTCCTTGTCGCCCACTAAGTGCATAAAAAGCAAAGCTACTTTTATTGCCAGGTTATATGTGTAACGCATCAGATAATATTTAATCGTACTTCCTAATCTATAAAGAGGATATCCTGAGTGTCTGACTCATCTATCAACGTACAGCTCAAACCGCTGCACGTAGAAATCTGAAAATTGGACTGTAGCTGGCTTTTATAACGTATGCATCCACTAAGAAATGATTTAGGAAAATATAACCACTAAGGGAATGAAATAGGTTGTTAGAGTTTGTATCGAACTTTTTACTATACGTGCGTGGCTTAGCGTCGTAACTATGGCAAATATCCCTCCTGAGGTGTTCAGATCACTGTACGATATTAAGGTGAGAAGCGGCAAAACCATTTTGCTGGCGGCCGGCGGATCGTGGAAGTGGAACGGGAGTGAACTAACGAACCTCGCACCGACACTACGTGCGGGCGATCTAATAATATCACATTTTAATTTGCACATACTGTATCTGTTATTTCCTAACTATACAAGTTTTATAAAATTACAGTCATTTGTTTATTCCTGTAACATAGAGAACGTAACAAATTGGTTCTTCTCCCGTGAAAATTGAACCAAGTGAACGAACAAAGAAATTTAAATTTACTGCCAGTCCTTTGTCGATAAGCGTGACGGTGCTTCCATCATCCATCAAGGCAGGTAGGTGTAAACTGCTGTACCGTTGAGACCAGTGAGTGTGACAGGCACAATCTTCAAAATGCATGACCATTCTTGATGCAATCGGCGTTCTTGACTAGTTCAACAGATGATGCCACTTCTTGCGTAGTTTGTGGTGTAGGCGACGATGATGTTGTCCTCATCTTCTTGTGTAAGAAGCGGTGGTGAGCCATCGTATAGCCATCCTGTTCGCATTTTTGGCTTTGCAGATACCACGGCGATGCGAATTTGTAAGCAGCGGAAGCAGATTCGATGTTTCTTCGCTATTTCCAGCGCTCGCTGACGTCAGTATCTTGAAACCGTTTGCAATCAGGTAGGTCAATTCGGCTATTTTATCTTGCGCTTTCAACTCCAATAACCTTCTTCGATGCGAGTCAGAATGCCATGACTTTGCACTTCGATGGCGTCGGAATCTTTAACTTGCTCCTTAGTAGCAGTGGTGACGTCAGCATTCATACTTGCAGTATTTTCTGTAGACGTGGTAGAGCCATGCTGCAGCTATATTTGTAGTATAGTTGTAGCACGAATAGGTCGGCTCGACCGGGGAAGTACCACGCTCTCACAGAATACCAACGTGAAATAGCAGCTTAACGCTGCTGTGTTTCGTATGGTGAGTGTAGAGAACCGGAGACCCTTTTTACTGGAAACGAGGCATTCCATCTTAGCCCTCACGGGTGACAACGCATCTGCATTTTGATTCGTACTCGAGGATAGATGTAGATGTCTATGGGCCGCAGCAGCCACTTACCATCAGGTGGACTGTGTGCTCGTTTGTCACCCCTATCCTATAAAAAAAAAAACGTCGTCTGTTCTGTGGTTGAGGTTTCCGTCCTTGTAGCAGTGCCTTCCGATGCGTTAGCAGATTATTCTTTGCTTGTAAGAGTTCTTGCCGAGCTCGTACTTCATATTGTGACCCCAGTACTGCTCAAGGTGTTGGCGGCACCTACTATATTACTAGTATTTTGATTGGCGGAACTTAGACGCTGTTCTGGGGCGTTTTTCAAAAAAATGTTTATGACGAAATTGTAGTGTCCACTCCTTTGACAATACTACTTTTGAAATTACTTATTTTAATTTTATATCATAACTGATAATAATTTAAATTGACATACCACGGACCATGCTCATTTTAAAGTTCGATTAATAAGACGAAATCTTTTTTATAATTAATGAATCGCCTATCATTGAAAAATAATAAGTTGCTATATAAGTATTCAATTAATCATATTTATTTGTCGAAATGCTATTAAATAAAGTAAATTTTAATGTTATCCTCAAAATTCAGCAAGGCGAACTGTACACCTAAGTAACGACAATTAAATCAACAAGGAATTAAAAAAATACCATTCTGTTTATTTTTACATAATGCCAACAACGTAGTAGATTAAGCGAATCTACTACAAAAAGCACGTGGTCTTTATTTGCCTTAATTTTGACGCAGTTTGTTACTTTTTGTAGTGAGGTTAACAGGTTAGAAAAATTGTTCCATTAAGAACGCTTCATTACCTGATAGGTAAGTAATAAGTTTTTTCTGCCTCTGTATCGATAATAATGACTATTTCAATAAGATTTTCCAAAAAAAAATATGTACAGATTCGCCCCAGTTAATATTTTATTATATAGATTTCAGATAACTTATATATTAATTTATGTAATAATATCCGAAATTTACTATATTAGACTTTTTTATTTCAGATAGTTTTATAATATATAAAATGCCTTTAACGGGAGCAGAACGGGCAAAAAGATTTAGAGAAAAATTGAAGCAAGATCCAGAAAGATATGAAGCTTATAAGAAAAAACAATTAGAAAGAGTCCAAAAAGCTCAAAAAAAGGTTAGTGATCTAAATGACGGAGAAAAAGAAAGAAAAAGAGAACTTTTGAGGAAACAGAAAGAAAAACAAAGACGCAAAAAATTGAACACAAGTCGTAAGAAGAGAAAAAAGAAAACATAAAATTAAGCAATAATTTAAAAAAGAAACTGAGACGTGCTAACTGTTTATTATTACATTCTGAGAAAAATGTAGAAAAATTGAGATTGTTAGTAGGTCGAATGAGAAAAAGACTGCAAAGAAGTATTATTGCCAATGGAGAGAAATCCTGATGATGTCTCAATATTGAAGCGTAATGTATGTAATACAGTCATTGATAATGTTTCTAGTTCACAAAATATCCTTGTTGATGATTCCTTACTATCCTTGATTTCACCAAGCCACGACGATTTGATTCTTACGGATACGTTACTACAAGATATGTCATTTATAATTGATAGTGAATTAGTTTCTATACAACCTTTTGATATTGAGACACCATCTCTTAATTTAGATCGAGAAAGTCCAAGAGTAGCTGCTAATAATATTCCTTTAAGTAACATAACGTACACAGAAAACACATAATATTGAATTTCTACCCACAACGTCAAACGCTGCTGCAACTAGGAAAAGGTCCGTATATTGTAGCCTGGACAATACCCACCACCAAAAATGTTGGTGAGAGAACACGTCATAAAGAAAATAAGCGTCAAGTAAAAGTATTGTTACCTTCAACAAGTAGAAAAATTTGCTGTTTTACAAAGGTGACAAATCACCTTTGGAAAAGTGATTCTTTAAGTTTAACAGATGTGATAAAGGCAACGTGCGCCAAAATGGATTTGTTTATCATGTTGCGGTGCAGAATTTTCGATTATATTTGTTCAATTTGCCTTGATCCAGATGATAAATTCTCTTAATTATTATTTTCACCAAACTTAAAACGATTGATTGCTAGCAGTGAATTTGTGACACCATGTTTATATATATATATATATATTGATTTAATTAAGTATTAATATACTACATTTATGTGAAATAAAAATAATTTGAAGACTGATTGTAATAACTGAATTAGTTTTTAAGTGTTTTGTAAACGTAGCCTAAACTAATATTTTTCGTAACGGAGTGTTCCGCCTAATAACGGTCCCACTAAATGGGATTTCAATTTTAAGATTTATATAAAATTTTAAGAGCATTAAGACATATTAGTTGTATAAAATGTTTAATTATAAAAATTATATCTCTTGTTACCAATTCATTGATGTTTATTTAAACTATATGCTTAATATATTAAATTTTGAAAGATGTCAAGTCACAAAAGTGACGTAATGGAAGTTTAAGAGAAATAACTCAAATATTTATGTGAAAATTCTACCAAAGTACTATTGTTTAAAAAAAATAATGATTAATATCTACAAAAATAAAAATTGTTTTATTTATACAAAGTAGAAGTATTATACGTGGTAGAGCCATGCTGCAGCTATATTAGTAGTATAGTTGTAGCACGAATGGGTCGGCTCGACCGGGAAGAACCACGCTCTCACAGAACACCAGCGTAAAATAGCAGCTTAGCAGCGAGACCCTTTTACTGGAAAAGAGGCATTCCATCTTAGTCCTCACGGTGACAACGCATCTGCATTTTGATTCTTTATTGAAGATAGATGTAGATGTCTACAGTCTGCAACCACTTACCATCAGGTGGATTGTGTGCTTGTTTGTCACCCTATCCTATAAAAAAGTATGTACTAGCATTAGTAAATATTAATATTTCGTTATTACAATAGTACACACAGGGGACATTCAAAACTCTTCGAATTCAATACAATACCTTCGTGGTTCTGTTGGGGAGGTATTAAAAAGGTAAATAATATTCTCTCAACTTTTAAAAGTAACCGCAAAATAAAGTACTGCAACATTATTCCAAAGCACACTGTACGCAACCAAACTTTCATTACGCGGCCATTGTCACCGCACTTTCACTGGGATTTGCTGCTTTTGTCACTTGGAGCGAAGCTTCCGTTTGAAATATTTTAACGCTGTATTTTCTGCCGTATTTTTATAAATTGCTATTTTTAAAAATCAATAGTCACTTTAAATGTTTTTTTTTTAATATTTTACACTTTACTTTTTTTTCATGTTGTTTTGGGACATAGGTACCATGTTTGAAAGGGACTTGTAACAAAAATAATGAACCGACTGTGTTACTTGCCTAGTAAGTTTTAAAAGGCGGCTAATGGGATATTTGGTTTGTGATTGTATCGAAGATATTTTTTATATATGATAGGGCGCAAATGAGCATGCGGCGAACCTGATGGTAAGTGACTACAGTCGCCTATGAAAAAACAGGAAAAATGCAGATGCGTTGCGGGCCTTTTAATTAATAGTAGACTTTTTTGAAGGTCTCTAAGTTGTTTCGATGCGGAAACTTCGCTGGTGGTAGTCGATTCCACAAAGAAGTTGTGCGAGGAAAAAAACTTCTAGTAAATTGCATAGTGGTGGACCGCCAATCATCCAGATGGTACGAATGGTATCGCGAGATTGATGGTGAAATTTAGCGACTGGAATTAGTATGAATAATTGCAATGTCTGAGTAGAAGTGACTGCAATTAGGCAGCGTTTGTGTTTTTAATGATTGTGCCTAACGAACAAAAAAACTAATAAATGAAGCTTGGGGTCAACAACTGTCGAAGGAGTAAACTCTAGATATTAAAACTCGACCGCTGCCCGCGCCTCATTCATTACCACGTTCTCTGAAAATTATTACATAAACGGAATCATATTATCACGATATCTAAAAGCACCCTCTAGGAACGGAAAAGGTATTTTTACATATTTTACCCGTATATTGCACATAAACATGGATATTTACCGTATAGTTTCAAATATAAAATTTAAAGATTGTTTAGTATTGCAAAAATATATTTTATTTGCTGCTATTATTATAAACCGTATACTTAAAAAATCTTCTTTGTTCTTCTTCATCGCTTAACTATACAGTATAATTTATTTATTTTTCAAAGTGTTCACATAATACATTTCAACTTAAAAGAGTTGACTCACACAGAATGGAATAGAAATTGGACTCAGCTGCAAGACGCGTTTGTACTATCTTTGTACCTTTGTAGCTTCAGGTTTATTAAAATGTAAATGGTTGTGTGGATATGCAGTTTTATTTTGAAAACTGAGTTTATTATTTAAGTATAATTAGATCTATCATATAATTTAGACATATTATATGATATTTTGCTAATAAAATATAAAGGTTTCATGTTCGATATGCAGGACTGCATAACGTAAATTCTCCCTTTCCCTTCCTCTATCGCACAACCAGACGCTCGGCCAGTCTTCAATTTTGTTGTCTTGTTGCCGACATGCCACATATTTGAAACAGACGGTTTGCTTAGTCGCTCGTAATGCTTACAGCATTGGAGTGAAATAATTTGCCAGCATCTGTCTTTCCATCCGATTACAATGTGTGTGTCTTAATTGCAGTAGTGAGGTTTATCGCATCACAGATCAATTATAATCGGAATGATTTCAGCCGCCAAATTCCACGATCGCGCATCGCCCCATACAAATTTGGGGACCTTTAAAAAAACAAGCATACATCTTTTTAAAAGGCCGTCAACGCACCGATAATTCCCCAGGTGTTGCAGTTGTTCATGGACGTGGGTCGACATTTACCATTACGGAACCTAATGCCCGTTTGTCCACTATTCTATAAAAAAGTTAAGCTAAGCCAGTGTGTGTTATCGTCGGCTGCATTACCACTTACCATAAAGTGGGATAGTAGTCAAGCACTCGCCTATATTAGATACAAATAATCTTTGCAGACTCTTTAATTGTGTTATTGTTAGTTATCAGTCTGATGATATCAATAAGAAGTCGTGTTTTAACTACTGTATTCGGTTTTGAATTAAATTCAACACAACAAAGTTACCAACTATTGGCTTGCAGACTTCAGAAGATCAGAAATCTACCTAAAGTATCACAAAGTAGCAAATAATTTTATAAGTTCACCAGCATACAGTGAAATTATTTATCCTTGCTATAGAATTTATTATATGTACTATGTTACCGTGCAGTGGCGATGTACGAATATCTACTATCTTATATCGTCCCATGGTTGTCTTAAGAGGTGACAGAGGGACTGTTCACGCACAACTCAGACGTACATGAGAAGACCGCGGGGTCTCGCGGGGAGATTCGATGATATACACAGAATACTGATACCTCGACCTTGGTGGCCAATTGGCTCCCGCGTTTTACAGCGGACCTCTTACCGTATGCATGCGACTCATGGATTCCCTTTTAAATTTGTAATATTTCTTTGTTTTTTTTTAAATATAGAATAAGGGTGACAAACGAGCACACAGTCCACATGATGGTAAGTGTATGCTGTGGTTCATAGACTATTATTTGATTTATCTTCGATTAAGAATCAAAATACAGATGTGTTGTCACCCCTGAGGACTAAGATGGAATGCCTCGTTTCCACTAGAAAGGGTCCCCGGTTCTCTGCACTTACCATAAGAAACACAGCAGCATTAAGCTGCTATTTTACGCTGGTATTCTGTGAGAGCGTGGTCCAACCCCGGTGGAACCGAACCATTCGTGCTACAACCACAATATAGCTGCAGCGTGACTCTACCACATAGAAAAACCGTCTACTCTTATTAAACTTTATATCAAATTTAAAGTTATTTATTTACTAGGAATTTACGAACTGTTCCATTATTACTATATTAATACATAATAATAAGTATACAGTACACAAAGGCTTCTGGTAAGTAATAGTATTATACATCGAAGTCTTTAACAGTATAATAATGTTTTACTTCATATAAGCAGATACGTGGAGCATTGGTTTAGTTGTTTGCAACACGCGCTAGTGCCCCGGCCTCAAACTTACTTAGTCTGTGCCATAAAACTCTGTCTCGTTCCACGCGCCCAGCACTGCCGCACCGATTTTGGCGGTGTCTGTTACTACTACGTAGTACAAATTATTTCAATGTGTAGTGACGGCGTAAAATAATTATTTCATCATCTCATTTTTTCCAGTAGGTGTCGTAATAGGCGACTATGTTTCTATACGAATGCCAGTAAAAAAATCTGCCGATAGATGGCGGTGTAACCATGTCATGGACGTCCCAGTTTTACAGCGTCAGCGTCAACGTTGAAGAAAATCATAAATGTTTATTTTTAGGCTTGTTTTACAATTAACGCAAATTAAATGTTTGCAAATATAATATCGCATTTAAAAGGGTTTTGTTTGCGTTCGCTGTTCTTACGTTACTATGGTTTTACTTTTGTAAAATCAGTAAGAGCATTTTACAAATAAAATATTTTAATCCCCGGTCGAGCCGACCTATTCTAATGATTTTTGAGCGTCCTTCGAGGTTGTATGTATTGCAACCTACGGACGATAATAAGCTTTGATCATTATTATTAGAAATACAGTTCATAACAAGTTTCGTGCATTATTATTGCATACACTAGCTGGGCACTAGTGATGTGTCATCGACCTATTTGTCGCTAACGAAACAAGACCGTCCGTTCGTTTAGCCGTTTACGGATTCGACTAGTCCATTGATTGTTCGTAAACCGTCTACTCGTTCACAGTACTTCGACGGTCGTATTAACTAGTTCGTTTATTCAACGCCCAGCGCTACTGGGCACGCAAATTTGCCCGCGTGGAATTAGTACTCTTGTTATTTATTTGTACTTTTAATCGTCGCAAAGATCTAGAAAGACACTAATCTAGATAAAACATTCCGTTAGTCACTAAATTAGACAAACTAATAAACGAACCCGCGAACGAACAAGAAATGAATTGGGCTAACTATACGCTTGTGTTTCATATTGAAAATAAACAACAAATTGACTGTAAAACGTAATTCTCAATTTGCTCCCGAATTTCTCAAGCCAATTGGTTCCCATACAACAAGTAAAAGATTGCAATAAATAAGCAAGCTCTATCAGCAATTATTACTACTACGGTATGAGGCACCATATTGCCAATAATATTAAAAATATTTGAAATGAAAAAACTACAATTCAATGCGTATGTAAAATTAAGAACCAAATTACACTAACAAAATGAATGAAATTGCATATATAAATTATGTCTAATTCTGAAAAAAAAAACTAAAATCGACCGAGAAAAGTCTTTTGACCTTTAAGTAACAGGTGTGATCGGGCCAAAAGTCAGTTGCATTTTCTCTCAAAAATTTCGCAGTAACAGCCCGGTGTCAAGATTTAAGCGGTATTTCATCCTTGTTGCTCAAAAAGCACGCAACGCTTGTTGGTTCTGCGTCCGATTACTCTAAATTTTATGTCGGATTACCATCCCATCGGACCATGAGAGTGTGAGGAATAAATTGTACCAGCTTATAATACTGTGTTTCTAAGCAAATAAATAAATTATTATAATTATTATTATTATAGAAAGTGTACTTGTGCTTGCGCACACACTCCTTTACCAAAATGTTCGTACATAATATCTCAATGTCCCACATAAATGGGAAGTCTCCGTTGAGACGGGCCGCCATGACCAAAATTTGGCCTGAAGGACATTACAACATACCCGGAAATAGTAAGAAAATTAAAAATTTAAAAGTATTCTGCGCTCAAAACACTTAAAACAAACACTTAAATACCGAAATACTTAAAATATAATTAGAACGGATTAAAAATGTAGGAAAATTATATTACTTAAAACCTTTTAATATAACCTATACCTTTACAAAACCTTATTTTAATTCAGCGCTAACGCCATCTAGTTGAAAATTGCAATAATACTCACCTAAACACAATGATAAAAAAATCGGGGTGAGGCTGTGTCGTGGACACGGCCGTGTTTTTTACGTGAATACGTATACGTAACGGGTAATTTTGATGATGATGATACCGCACCAGATGATGTAGTTGCAATTTGTCTGCGCTTAGCGGTGTTACCATATGATCTTAGATCAATGCCAGCGCTGGCTTGAAATCTTCCATCCATGTCTCGTTAATTGCGAAGTAATCAGATCAGTTGATAATGGAATCGGTAGAGATGTCTTCTGAGTACGCCACCAAGCTTTGTGTATTAATGGCGGTGATAAGTATAAAACAACGCTGATCAGGAACATAACTACAAAACTTTTTTACTTATGCGACTAGAGTCGGCAGCTTGCCTCTAACTCCGCAAATGGCTCGTCTTCACTGAGCAACTCTACTTAATTTAACACACCAATCGCGCCGTTCACTTTGCCATCCTCAACGTCAATGTTAGTCGTAATCATGTAAGGTAACCACTGCAAGCGGAATCTTATAAGACAGTCTACAACTCGACGACACTCATTTTGTGAGTGCTTTTGCCGGAATGTAGCAGCTCCAGTGCGATTCTTGTAGCCGATTAAAGTGTCGTCGGCAAACTGTATGTCTCTGTCACGATAGCACTGCTGTTGTATGAGTCCACGCTGAGATTGATGTTGACATTGAACGTCTGATCATCGTCCAATTGACGCGGTAGCTGATGCATCATTATGTCGACCTCGACGAATACATTAATGACTTGTCCGATGGCGTAGCTGCCGCCGTAACGCAACCAACGTATGTGCATAAATAGTAGACGCAGTGCACTGATTGGATAAAATGCAAGCAACTCATGTTGCTAGGGGTGGATACACAAATCCTTTTGAACGTGATAACGGGGTCTGATAAAGTCCCAAGTTATCACGTTCTGATCCAGTGATTTCTTGCACATACCGCACAGTTTGAAGTCAGCCACTGTCTCTTCTGGGGGTATTACTAAGCAACAGTAAGTGTTTTTCTTTGGTGGCTTCAATGAGCGCAGAAACCATAGACGGTTACACACATCACACTTATGTCGAATGGATTGTTGACAAAAGTAGTGAAATCCTGTACTAGCTGCTGCCAATGTTTCTTCATAATCGGCAATCGCACACAATCAATGTCTATACGGTCCGGCGTTGATATGAAGCAATGACATCATCCACTTGCAAAGGCCCGCCACAGATGCAGATGTATTGGCGGTGCCGTTGATATCGGACGCCTTCATTATTTAACGTTCCTACACCGCTTCACTCTATCATATGGTATGTTTTTATCATAGTTTTGGATGTAGATGATAGATATGTAGCTGCAACACCAAACTGTATCCCTGATTTTGTTATCATCAATTTTTGAATTTTTTCACTATGGAAGCAAATTTAAAGACGTATTCACGTCAAAAACTACTCTGCTGTTTACTATTTACATAATTATCATAATTTCGTTTGTCACCAACATGCAATTTTAAACATTTTTCTCACAAACTTGTATCCTCGTCTTAACATAATATTCTTTCCTATATTAAAATGAAAATATTCTCCTCCACACCTCCCCATAAGGGGTTGTTTGAAATCATAAAATTGGTATTTGTTTATTTAATTTACAGTATTTTCAGTAAGTATCAGTCAATCGCCCCGTGAAATAAAAGTTTCGACAACTGTAACACTATTTCATCCTCATAAGGGTCGAGTTTCCTAAATTATTTCTTAGTTGTCATAAAAGTAAATACTGTCCAAATTTAAGATTTCTACGTCAAGCAGTTGGGCTGTGCGTTTATATATGAGTTGGTCACTCAGGACATTTTATATTATAAAGAGGATATAATAGATAAACAGGAACAGGGACACCTGTCGGTAAATGGAGATAAATCTACGACTAATTAAATTATATTGTATTTGAATTTAGGTTATGTCCATTAAAATGAAATTTCATAAACTCTATTTTTAAACGAAATAAAATATACTTCTATTAAAGAAAAGGAGTTTGGTCTAATTTAAAATTCGAAGCACTTCATTACTCAATGCGTATTTTAAAATTTAAGTAAAGTGAATTATTGCGTCAGGACAGCGCATCAAATGACTCCATGGACTCTTCCCGCTTCAAGAAAAACGTCTCAGAAATATGGGAATGCCTATACACAGCCGTGGGCCATATATAGGCTGTAACTTCTTTTAATTGAACTTATTACTCTTTTCCACTTATAACAGACTGCTATAAACTATTAAGTAAACTCTATGAAACTGGGTCATGGATTTTTACGTTTTAAAAAATATATTCTCCTGAGAAATTGATAATAATTTGACACACTTGACTTACATTTACTAAACGCATGTGGAGGAAAGAATTCATTGTAGTTTATTGGCACAGCGGCGCTATGGATGTGTAACGGTGTGAATAGCGACCTTACTTTATTTTAAATCTTAGCCTTTTGTATTTAAAGATAAAGATAACTGTTCTATAACGCTATCAGAAACAAAGGAAGCTTTTGACCAGCTGTGAGACGTACTCAGGTGGCAGTTAAACTTTGATTTTACTTTACAGTTTAAATTACATAAGACTTTTGCCTGTAAAACTCAGGTAAGAGCCTAACGCAAACGCATGTAATGTTTGTCCTTGTCTAACACTTTCGGGTTAAAATAGAGTTTTTATGCCGCACACAGTCACTTTGACTTATAGTGATTGCGACAGCGCGACTTAACGGCATCATAAAATTGAGTAGCTTTTAAGTATTAAGCCATATATTGCTGAGCATTTTATTTCTGCCACGGTATCGGTCAACTATGTGACCTGTCTAGATGATAACGAAAATGATTCAAAAACAAAACTTTTATTAATTTTGGACCTATTTTAAGATCTTATAAGCGTCATATCCTAAACCGGGTCGGAAAAAGACCTTAGAGAAAAACCGGCAAAAGTTCTGGATTACTTTAATGTTATTAAAATGCTATGTCACAATTTCATTTAAAAATGTCAAATAAAATAATATTTTAAATGTAAATTAAATCAATATATCAGTAGATAGGATGTTTGCAGGTTATTTCACCATTTACATTCTTTAATTTTACATCATATTTCTCAATATATTGATCTCTACATAATTAACACGCTATATCATAATATATATATATATATATATATATATATATATATATATATATATATATATATATATATATATATAATACATAGCATAATTAACACGCAATATATTTTAAGGGTATTGACCAACTAAAAGCATTAGCCACTTTAAAATATTTTACCACGTTTTTATTAAGTCACTTTATGGTTTGTCTGTCTGTTTCTTTGTCGTTCCGGGTGGCATCTTGCAACTCAAATTTCGAGCCATTCCCGATAAGCTGGAGACTTGAAATTTGAACATAGCTCAGAATCGAATGACAACGTAGGAACATCTGAGATCAGTCGATATTAAAGAAATAACACGTATCATTCAAAACTTAAAAATAAAGGAAGCTGTGGATACGATGAGCCCTCAACACTCATAAAAATGTGCTCAAGAACTTGCGCCGCTCCTCGCCTTTCTCATTAACCAATCCTTTAATGAGGTGTAGTCCCCGATAATTTAAAATATCTATAGTCAGACCAATATTCAAATTTGGAATCCTACTTTAAGAAGCAACTACCGACCCATAGCTCTACTACCATCTTTCTCTAAAATAATTGAATCCGCTATGACAAAACGTCTTCACTCATTTTGCGAATTTAATATAATTGATGACAGCTAAAATTGTTTGCGATGTAACCGGTCAACTATCATAGCTGTTTCATATATTAACAAAATATATTAGACAATCTTAACATAAAGAAATAAGCTATTGGAATTCTATTAGATTTGAGTAAGGCATATGCTCGAGTATTACCAAATATTTTACTTAATAAATTATATAGCATAGGCATCAGAGGTGGGGCCCATAACTGGCTCAGATCATACTTCCATAACTGAGTTCAGTATGTTGAAATACAACATACATGCCTAGAAAATAATATTATTGAAAAGTAAGATCAGAAGAAAGTATCTATACTAAAATCCATACCCCAGAAGTGTAATAGGATGCTTCCTCTTTTGATATATATATATAAATGAATTGCCTAAAATTATAAAAGAAAAAGTATACTATTTGCAGATGACATGTCAGTAATATTACCTGTGACAAATGAAACAAAAATAAATAATAAATTAAACTACATTCATAAAAAATAGTTTCATGGCTAAAAACCACAATTTAGAATTAAACTTTAACAAACTAAATTAATGGTTTTAAACCATATCAAAAACAACAGTTGAATATAAATTTTCGATTTGTAATATAAAACTAGAGTGTGAACAAAATTCTCATTGTTAGGAATTAAAATAGATAGTAATCTAAATTGAAAAAGCCATATAGAATGTGTATTGAATAAATTGTCGAGATTTATATATCCGCTAAATGAGTTAAAAGGTCCACAAATACAAATAGAGCCAAAATGGCCTACAATGCGTGTGCACGCGTGGTTTGCCACAGTATACCCTTATGAAACTGCACAGTCATCCAAAAACTCTTTATCGCTCAAAAATGTATAAAATTCTAGTTAATATTGACTCTAGGGAAGCTGAAGACCATATTTTATACAATATAAGATATTAACAGTTACAAATATATAAATATATTTCAAAAAGCTGATGATAATAATATAAATAGACATAATATACAACTTAGGAAGAAAATAAATTAATATTGCCTAAAGCAACTTTATCTTTATACAGTTCTGGACCATATTCCATGGCAGTTAAATTATATAATACATTACCCAAAGATATAAGAGATGGAAGAATATAAGAAATTAGTGACAGCACTAAATAGCTTTTTGATTAAGAAATGTTACTATAAATTAGATGAATATTATGTAAAATAAATAAATAAATAAATATAGTAATATAACATATACTAAATACTATAATAATACCTATAATGTATAAAAATATAAAAATATTAGAATTAAGGTATTAGAAATTAAAGCTAACTATTTGATATTGTTATACCCTTGTGCTGTAATGTGTCACACAAAACCACATGTAAATGCAATAAATAAATAAATAAATAAATAGTGAAAACGTGATATATTAAATTTTATTAGTATTTTTTAGTACAATATTTAGAAAAGATAACTAGTTTAATATCAAATTATTCGTCATTTATTCAAGATTAATTCCAAATTTAAATAAAAGGAATTAAATGTGTTGGCGGCAAATTGATTTGAACTAGAGGTAGCTAATTTTGTACTCAGAGTAATTGGTTTTCTTCAAACCGCTATTAAACACCTTTTGATTCAACTTGGGTTGATTGTGATAATTTGACATTTGATTGCAATGCAACGACGAATGCTGCAGGCTGGTGCTTTTCAACGTGACGTCGCGGAAATGGCACCAGGCAAAATGTGATTCGAGGTTAAGGTCACGCTATTGTGCCACGGGAGAGGTGGCGGAGACATCCAGGACCAAGCCGCATTACTACACAGACAAGACCGATTTTTGCAAATTGCTGTGAAGGAGCAAACGAATGTTACGACGATGCAATTAGTCAAGCTACAGTCTGAACACCAGGTACTTGTGGTGATCACACTGTGAAGAGGACACTGCACGAAGCCAACCATGCTCGAAGACCACTTAGGGTTCCAGCTCTAAGAAGAAAATCGTTGACGAAGACTGCAATGGGCTAGAGAACATATGAACTGGGAACCTAATCAATAGCCCTTGGTGCTTTTCGCCGACAATTCCGAGTTCGTTTATATCATGATTCGATGAGATTGCGTGTTTGAGAGTTCTGGTCATGCAAGCCGACTTCAACATCCTCAAGTTCATCCATATCAAGGTGGTACAATTATGGTTTGGGCGAAATTCGATTTTGTAGAAGAACAGATCTCGTTTGGATACAGGGCACTATGACGGCTGAAAAATACCGTAATGAGTGCTAAAATCAATAGTTTTGCCATCGAACACAAATGGGTCAAATTTTCTGCTTATGCAACCATACCCGTTCACATACAGCCAGGGTAGTAACAGCCTGGTTGCACGATCATGATGTCACGGCCCTAGAATGGTTAGTGCAATCCCCAGATTTAAATTTCATTGAGAATGCTAAGGATATGCTCCTAAGAAGAGCACTGAGGATTTCCTGAAAATCTGGTTACATTTATGCATGTCAGTGGGACCTGGGACAATATTACTAAACAGAATATTTACAATATCATTCTAAGTACAACCAACGACGCATATGCGTTATGATTATCATGGGTGCTGTTACTGATTATATTGCCTTACTTACTTTACTTCATTTTTAATTATAAATTTAAACTTTAATGAAATCATTTAAAGTCAATGTTTATTCAAAAAATTGATGATTAAGATTATATAAAGTTTTCTTGGATATATTATATAGATGTCTTAATGATTTCTTATATTTACGCGAACACTACACATTGAATAAAACTACTTTTACGGATTATATCGCGTTTAATAACTTATTTTATTAATTTTCGACGTTTCGGTTGCTTTACAGCACCCATGGTCACGGGGACTGAGGTGATTTACGTCCCGATGTCAGAGTTAACCGGAGTACCTTCAGCTTTTTAATTATTAATTTTGGTCCGATCCACAGAATGAACTAACTGTGTCTTGAAGTCATGCAGTGGTATGCTTAGGTTTAGTTTAATTTTATTTTACAGGATCCCAAGCAGGTGGTAATACCCAGCCTCCTCTCTATTGAAATTAGGATGTTTTTAATTTCATCAGCCTCACGTATCATCCTTGGCAGGAATCGATGTTCTTTCGCGAGAATCTGTGTTTATCAAATCTAATGTAATGGCGGGGCCGTCTAGGATATGATCACAAACTGCAGACTTCCCGGAACGTTAGTGCTTCACGTCAGCTATGTGTTCTTTTACGCGGGTTTTGATGGATCGTTTTGTTTGCCCTATATATGAGACCACATTCACAATCAAGCATATACACTCCTGCATCTTGTAGAGGAATATTGCACTTGACGGATGGTAAGAACGACTAATCTTCTTCGGCGGCTTGAAGAATGTTCTAATAGAAGCTCGCATCAAGATGTAGCTATTCGAAATCCTAACAACACCATAGGACACTGTGTTTGGATAAATCTGAGGATGCGGTGCCACAGAGTTGCAGAGCAATCAGCACGTGGGTGCCGCCGTGAATCCCCAGTTGTGGTTGATTCAGACGATGATGGAATAGTTGCCCAGGAACTAGAACTAGAGCAAATGAGGAACATATTGGAAGAGGCGATTGAGGAAACGCGCAGTACGCCTCTCGAAAATCGACCGCGACTTCCCGCGCAACCCTGAGCAAGCGGAATCGTGCTGTCGTGAGGGCTCTTAACCCAATGCTGGTGACCCATTTGGAAGCCAGCGGGACCTTTGCGAGACGGACTCAATTCTTTTTGGCGCCGCACTGGCAGTATGCCGCATTATTGGTGCCAAACTCTTCATTGCTGGACGTGCTACTGAACGTAGTAGCACCATCCCAACGGAGAATAAGAATTCAGGAACGTATCGCAACGGCAGAGCCCTTATCGTTGACTGATGTGCAATGTCAGGTCGGGCAATAATAGGCCAGAATTGTGGGCACCGTCAGGATGGCGTTTGCTGGGACAAATGTCAGTTTCTCCCAGCCGGATATAACGCAAAACTCACGAGCGCATAGACGACCTGAAGCAGAGAATAGCTGCTGCGGGAAAGCGGATTCGGCGTTATACCGAGAGGTCGACACGGTTCAACCTGAATCGTCTCCTCCAGAGTGATTAGAAGAGGCTCTATGAATCATTGGGCAACCAATGGTACGTGGAACGGGCTCCAGCACCGAATCAGGCCGACACTGTTGCATTATGGCGGGGCCTGTGGTCAGGAGTACGTAAATCACAGCGAAGGTCCTTGAACAGAAGTAGTGGCGAGTCAGTGTGCAGTGTTACGCCCATAGACCCCGTCATCATAACGCCAGATGACGTAGCTGAGGCGGTCCGTAGGGCCCGAACTGGAAAACCGGGACTCGACGGACTGCATCCCTACTGCTGAAGGGGTTCGTGGTGTGACACGCTGTACTCGCCCGACAGTTTCAAGAGGCTCGAATAAAAGTCGCTCCCAAGCCTCTTCACTACTGGGATATATTTCAGTATATTTCCTCAACGCATGATAGAACTCTGCGGTCCTCATTAATAATAAACTAAGTATCCACTACATTTTACTAATTTTGTTAGTAAATCCTTCACCATTCAGGCTGCACTGCTCTGGAACTCCCTGCCCGATGACGTCAGAAAACATCTAATAAGACTGCCTTCAAAGATTGGTACATAAGCACTTTATTGATAGTTAATATGGTCAATTTGGTTACCTTTGTTGTTATTTTATTTATAGGTTTATATTATATATCTATTTGTATTTATAATATGTATATATTTATGTATCTATGTGTTGTATGTAAATATAATATATTGTCTATATTATATTTTATAGTATATAAGCTTATTGTATTTATATATATAATATTAGTTTAGTTTAAGTTTATCAGTAGTTTTTTTTTTTGTTTTTCCTGGATTTACTCTATTGTTCATTTAATTTGTCACTATCACTTAATTTCCACGTCCCGGTTGACTGGGAGAGAATGCCTAAGGGCATTAAGTCCGCCCTAACCAGTCCTTTTATTAAGGTGCAATAAAGTGTAAATAAATAAAAATAAATAAAAATCACTCATTTGGTTCTTAAAGACCCTAGCAAATACAGGCGGATTACTTATTACTGTCTACCCACCATATAAGACACTGACATCCATTTTGAGTACACGAATCATTCGTCACCTGGATTTAAATCAGGTGATGTCGCGTGCTCAAAATGGATGTCAGGCAATGATCGTGGAACCAAGGAACCACTTGTCATTGACGCGGATTGGCAGGGTTAAACGCAACCGTCGGAACTTATCCGCCGCCTGGATAGACTATAGAAAGGCATTCGACTCGGTGCCACATACATTGCTAAAAGGGTCCTCGAGCTGTACAATGTTGACTGTACAGTTAGAGACTTCCTCGGGCTGTGTATGGGGCAGTGGGCCTAATCTCTTTGTCATCTGGGCGAGCGGATGACGGATGCGGAAAACACATAATAATAAAAGGGTATCTTCCATGGCGACTGTCTGGGTCCAATCTGGTTTTGCTTCGCCTGAACCCTCTCAGTACCTTACTGATGGACTCCGGAGGGATTTCAGCTTCGGAAAGGAGGTACAAAGTGACCCACCTTTCTAAATGGAAAATCTCAAGTTATTCGCCTCTGGTCATTCCCATCATTTGGAATTGCTAAACAGCACTTGTGATTTTAGTAATTCTATTAGAATGGAGATGGGGACGGATAAGTGTGCGGTCCTCCATGTTGAAAGGGAAGAGTTGCTAACTCTGAGGGCATAGACTTATCTGCCCATCAACATAATTACCCTTTCCGAGGCTGAAACATGCTGATACCTGGGTATGTCACAGAACATCGGTATCGATGAGGCGGGTATAAACAGTCAGTTTGCGATATGTTTTATGCGCGCTTACCATGCATAATCGCGAAGTGTGCAGCCTCCGTAATTACTTCCTGACGAGGCGGATGATCCATTCTATAGAGACGTCATTTTTGTGATAAAGGACTTACCCTCTAACCTTAGCCAACGAGCAATGGCATGACCCGGTAGTACAGAGCATTTCGGACCGGGAGACCGTATGGAAGGAAGGGCTCCACGGGAGGTTCTACAAGGCTCTACATGAGCCTTTCGTGAACCTGATGCCTCCCTCACTGGCTACGTTTTGGTGAACTCTTTGAAAACCGAGGGTTTTGTCTGTGCTATACAGGATCAGGTTATTAAGACCAACAACTATCGGAGATACATCCTAAAGGATGGCACTGTCGCCGTCTGTCGAGCTTGTCGCCATCCCGGTGAGTCATTTAGGCATGTTATCTTCGGTTTTCAGCTCTTTCTAACTCTGAGTGATTGCACAGACACAATCTAGTAGCCAGGATTCTACACCAGGAGCTCGTTCTGAAATACGGTCTCGTGGATCGGAAACTGCCTTATTATTAGTAATTCCGGAAGCCGTGCTCAAAAATGACCGCGCCAGGTTCTACTCGGACCGGGCCATCATCACAGATAGGACTATTCTTGTGATTAAGCCTGATATTGTGCTGATGGACTAGGCACAGTCAAGGATATTTTGGTCGACATTACCATTCCGTATGACAAGAACCTCGTGAAAGCCGAAACAGATAAGCGAACAAAATATCTGGACCTGGCTTACGAGGTGACTCATCAGGATGGATTGCCGACCGAAATTATACCTGTAGTCGTTTCTGCGAACGAGTTAATCCCAGTCAGCATTTCGGGTCATCTGGGGCGACTGGGACTCCATGACGCACCGCTCTAAGCTCAAATGCAGAAGGCAGTGCTCCTCGATACCGCCCGCATCGTCCGTCGTTTCCTTCCCTTTCACCCTAACCCTCGGCCGTTTGGTCTCTGCCGAGGCTTCCATCTTGTTAGGCTTTTATTTATTTATGTATTATTTATGTTAGTATATTTAGCAGCTGGCTGACTTCATGGAGAAAAAGGGACTCTTTATGATGAACTCTTTCTTCCAGCGCCCCACAGGAAGTGGACCTGGTCGAGCCCCGACGGTTCGACAAAAATGAGATTGACTTCTTTATGACGACTAGACGGCAACTGTTCAGTGATATCTCAGTGATCGCGAGTGAAAACTGGTAGCTATCACCAAATGGTTAGAGTCACACTGAACCTAAACGTTAAGTTGGAGAGATCTCGTCTAATGAATTCAACGCCCTTCCCCTCGTGCTCTAATCCAAAGTACAAAACCTTTCAGCTCGAGTAACAAAATCGTTTTCAGTGTCTAGAAGATTGCAATGTAGTGGACGATGTGAATGACAAACTCGTGAAAACTGTCCATGCGGTCGGAGCTAAGTTTTGTAAGACCCGCCGAAGAAGAACACAAAACTCTCCGATCACACTCTTAATCTCATGGCTGTTGGACGGGAATGAAGCTGCAGTCTTCAGTAGATTTGATAGCATACAGGCAACTGAACAGACAGATCTCCAAATGCATGCGGCGGGACATACGTAACTTTAATACTGCTCGTATTGAAGAAGCGATCGAGCGGAACCAGGGCTCCAAAGTCTTTGCCAGAGATCTGTCTGCAGAAAGAGCCAACTTTCGAAGCTGAAGACCGAATGTGGCAATATCGTTTCAGGATACCTGAGATTTTGAGTGAGATTGAGAGGTTCTATGGGCAGCTGTACACGTCATCGGAGCCACACGCAAGTGTGAGTACCGATCCAAGAGCAAGTATTATCCGACACTATTCCGATGATATCCCGGAAGTCAGTCTGAGCAAGATTAGAATGGCTCTCCAGCACCATAAAACAGCAAGTCCCAGGCGAGATGGAATTACAGCGGAGCTTCTGAAAGTGGTGGAAAACCGGTACTTGAAGTCCTTCAGAAGCTCTTTAATTCCGTCCTCCATGTGGCACTACTCCGGAGGCGTGGAGCAGAAGTGCGGTGGTCGTGTTCCTCAAGAATAGCGACAACGCTCTTGAAGAAATACACACCGATTTCCGTTCTGAGCGGCGCCTACGTGCTGTTTTCGAGAGTCATTACGAATCGTCTCGCACGGAGACTCGACGACATCCAGCCTCCCGAACAAGCCAAAAGGCTTTAGCACCATAGACCACATACATACCTTCGGCAAATTGTACGGAAGATCGAAAAGTACAATCTGCCACTTTGTCTTGCGTATGGGGACTGGAGAAAGCCTTTGATTCCGTCCAAATTTGGGCAGTGCTGCAGTCCTTCAGCGGCGCCAAGTGGACTGTCGGTATATCGAAGTGCTGAAGTGTTTGTACAGTAGGGCTATTATAGCTATCCGAGTACAGAATCAGAGTACGAAACCTATCCAACTGCAGAGAGGTATAAGACAGGGTGACTTAATATTCCGAAACTCTTCACCGCTGCGTTGGAAGACGTTTTCAAGCTACTGGACTGGACAGGATACGGTATTAACGTTAATGGCGAGTATATCACTCATGTTCGATTTGCCGACTATATAGTCCTTATGGCAGAATCGCTGGAGGACCTAAGCACTATGCTCAATGACCTCAATAGTGTCTCCCAACGGATAGGTCTCAATATGAACATGGAAAAACAAAAATCATGTTTAATGTCCATGTCACACCTATGCCGGTAGTTGTTGGGAGCACTAAGCTCGAAGTTGTTGACGAATATGTTTACCTGGGACAAATAGTCCGACTAGGTAAGTCCAACTTCGACCGAGAGGTCAATCGACGGAGTCAACTCGGCTGGGCAGCGTTCGGGAGATTACGACATTTTCTCGTCAGACATACCTCAAAACCTTAAAACTTGATTACCAGACCAGTGCGTGTTGCCAGTGATAACCTATGGATCTGAGACGTGGTCCCTCACTGCTGGCCGTATGAGAAAGCTCAAAGTCGCTCAGCGAGCTATGGAGAGGGCTATGTTCGGCGTCTCTCTGCATGATAGACTTAAAACGAGGATATCCGCAATAGAACCAGAGTAACCGACATAGCCCAAAGAATTGGTATGCTGAAGTGGCAATGGGCCGGCCATATAGCTCGAAGAACCGACAACCGATGGGAAAGAAAGTTTCTCTTGCAGCCTTGTACCGGCAAGCGAAGTGTAGGCGTCCCCACTAGATGGAGTGACGACCTGGTAAAAATGCAGGAAGTCAATGGATGCAGGTGGCTCAGGACCGTGCTGTGGCATTCCTTGGGGAGGACTATGTTCAGCAATGGACTTGTGAAGGGCTGTAACGATGATGATGATTTAATATATATGTTTACGTATATTTATTACTTTATCCTTTTATATATTTATTCACATAGATGAGAATACTTTATAAATATCCAAATAATAATAATAATAAGTCTCTATAAGTCCAATCCTACGTCCGAGCCGACCATCTGGCCACGTAGGACGGGCAACATGTCTATGTGTAACTATGACTAACGGGGCAGTGGGGACTTGCTTATTTGGATACCAACTTCCAATCAAAATCAAGGTGGAACAGCATGTGCCAAGGGCTGCGTAGCTATGGGGAAGCATAGTCGATAGCATGCGAACTCTGGAGAACAGGGCCCTCAGTTTCATTTACACTTACCACGGTGAATGCAGGGCTCTGCCGCGGTTGACAGTATAGTCCTAGCTGATCGTGAGAACAATATGAGGAAAGCAACAGAAAACACACATCTACCCAGCTAACAACTGATTTATAAAACATTTCTTCAATCCTCTTCCCTATCCATCCCAATCTCCACTGGTCCCAAGTGCTTCATGGAATATTTTTCCACGACCACTAAGGCCAGTCTTCCCAGACAGCGCATGACTTGGACAGTAGATATGAACAGGGACGTCATGCGTTGTCACTACCTCTCCACGAAACTAGATACTCACCTAGCAGGCTATAAGGCCAGAGATGCGGAAACGTTTTATCGAAAGATATCGAGTTAACAGAAAAGTGAGTGAACAAAGGATAGCCGACCAAAAACGAGTAATTCTGAATACAAAGAAAATTGAATTTTAAGACTAGAACAATTAAAAGCCGAAGTAGCTAGAGAACTTCAACTCGGTAGTGTAGAAAACAAAATATCTCAAGAGGGGACTCAAACCCTGGAGAATAATTTTCTTTTAGAAACAACTTCTTGTGGTACCACACAAGTCAAGTTTTGAAAATTTACTCTAATAAACAAGTAAATACATAGATTATGTGAGTTCGGTTCTCACCCTCTCTCGATTTTAAATGGCTGCCTGGTCTCTATTCCTATTCTTATTTTTTAAAACGTTACCTCCACACTAGGATTTCCTCCTATATCGTAGGGTTGTTTACATACATAAATTTCACAGGACAAACATCCAGACCCGGAACAATCATTTGTAGGCCATACAAATACTTGTTCCGTGCAGGATCGAACCCGTGGCCCTTAGCGCTGGAACTCATTGCTAAGCCACTGCGCCACGGAGCCTTCAATGTCCTGGTCTCTCCATTTTAATTGTTGCTGTAGTACGACTATAAATTTCTTTCAGTATTTTTATATATTGGTTATGTATTCCATGAGATTCCAATGCCAACCAAAGTGAATCATGGTAAATAGAGTCAAGCTTTTGAGTAATCAATAAATGCGATGTAGAGAGTTTTGTTATATTCTTAATATCTTTCCATTATCTGAGTTAAAACAAAGATGTGATCCATTCTAGAGAATTTGGACCAGCTTGTTCTCTCGACTGCATATAGTCTAGTTGGAGTTTGAGTTTGTTAATAATATGCTTGTGAAAACTTTATAAATTGTTTGCAATAGGGATATAGGTCTGTAGTTGTTAGTACTTAATTGATCACCTTTCTTATGCAATAAAATTATAGCAGAATTTGACCATTCTTCTGGTATTTGACTGAGGTCAAGTATGTCGTTGAAAATATTTGTTAATATCGGTGTGATGGGTTCTTTATCGCTTTAAGAACATCATTTGAAATACTATGTTCTCCTGAACTTTTGACCTTTTAAGATTTTTATGGCATGACATATCTCGCACGGTAGAAGTGGCGGATAGGATCATTTATATCCTCATTACAACTTTTATTAAATAATTCGTTCGTAATGTTATTACTTTTGTATAAGTTTTATAAAAATCAGTAGCTATTTTTAGAAGGTGTTCTTTGTTTGTAGTTTTGCCACTATATTTTTTTGCGTTTAGTGAGTAGTCCACTCCTTGGATAATGTGAGTCGTCTATGTGCATTTTTAGTAGAGCCTTTCTGTAATAAATTTACTTCTTATATTTTTAAGTGGTAGTCTAATTTTCTTTCTTTAATCGTTTTTTATTTTGAGGTAGAGTTTGGACAGTATTTTTTCTTCTTTGGTCTTTTTTTCTTTAATCTTCAGTCTTGTTCTTTTTAATGAGTTCTTTTATATTTAGACCTCGCGATTTCTATTTATTTCCGAAAATTAAAATAAATCTTCGAGGAAAACGTTTTATGGACGCCGAGGAAGCAGTGGCTACGTTTCAAAATGCCGTCGAAGAGACTCTTAAGGACGAGTGGGCAAAGTGCTTTTCTCAGTGGTTCCATCGGATGCAGCGATGTATTGATGTAACTTTTGAAAGATATAATAAAACTAATAACTTGCTAGTTTGTTCAGTTTTTGATTTTCTAAGAACTTTCAGTGTCACCTCGTATGTAGGTGCGTAAACTTGGATTGAAGTTAAATTTTTTGATCAATTTTTATATGTAGACTTGCGACTCTATCAGATATAGTTGTGTAGTTAAATATGTTTTCTCTCCATTTTCTTTTAATGACAAATCAGACTCCATTTATACCGTTCATCACTCCTGTGTGGATAAGTATATATTGTACAAATTCTAAAATTTTAGTCCCTTCTTTTTTTACTTCAGCTAAGCCTATAATGTCCCATTTTATGTATCTAAGGGCATAGTCTAGTTCTTCTTGGCGACCATCTCCGACTAGAGACCTTACATTAAATGTGGCAATATGTATTTTAATATTGTTTTCGCTATCTATTTTAACTTTATGGACGGAGGTTTCTGGTCTATTGCCGCCCCCCATTAACCAGCCGTATTGGGAGAGTGATTCCGAGTGGTGCATTGATTCATTGTTTTAAAATATTGTCTGGAGGGTGCCTGTACTTTTCATATATGTGTAGAGTAATCATTTCGGAATTCTTTATTGTTATTTTTATAATAATACGATGTAATTTGTTTATGGCTCGATCTATGTTTCTTACTGATTCTTTTTCACTGTTTCTTGTGTGACGTTTGTGGTGACGGTGGTGATAAAGAGATTGGTCTTTTATTTGGGTGTACATAATTTTTTTCTTTTATTATGAGTTTGTCGCATTTTATGTAAGCCACGTTCCCTTTCTCTATTTCTAGTTGTAGTTAAGCTTTTAGATTTTTTCTAATTTTTAATATAAAATTAAATAAATTTTAATTGTCAATTTAATAATTATGTATTTTCATTAAAACTGAATTAAATTAATTTAACAGATACTTAATTAATTTTACAGGCCTTTTTAACAGATTTTTTTAATTTTATTTCAGACTATAATTTCAGATCTTATAACAAAACATGCATTTATACAAAAAATACTTTCTATTTTTTAAATCCAAATTTAGGAACTTCCTAACGCGTTTAACTGAAAAGTCTTGAAACTGTGTATGTACAATGGAAAGTTTTAAATAATGTTATGCTGAGCTTAATTAAAGTAATTTACGAGTAATTAAAGTTCGCCGTTAAGCTTTACTCGCTTACAAGAACTTTCTGAGTATTACTACGGCAACTGATCCTTTAATGAACCAAGTTTCACAATGTTAAGTTACTTTTTATTGTATAAGTTAATGTGGCGTATGAAAAAGACAATACATTAAATTTGTCCATTACAGCCTCTAAAATTCCACTGCTGAACATAGGCCTTCCCCATTGATTACCTCATAGGGGGATTTCACCATAATTGCCACGTTTGGCAGGCGGGTTGGCATCCGCAGTTTTGTATAATTTTGAAATAAAACCATTGTAAGCGTGATATAGTTGAAATACAACACGTGCGTACGCCCGTTCGCTTATAGCAAATGAAGTGTCTTTTGAAATTCAGACAGGGTGAGGTAAGTCGGGTCGGCAAGAGGTCATTCTCTACGCAGTACTATTATTTATTCTGCACCCTAGTATTTTTTTTCAACTAGGGTGAAAAACGAAAACACTGTATACCTGATGTCAAGCAGACCATAGACCATGCTGTGGACCATAGCCATCTACATCTATCCTCGATTAAAAATCAAAATAACCTCGATTGAGAACTATTTGTCACCGCTGAGGACTAAGATATAATGCGACTAAAATGTGTGTCTGATTCTCTACACTCACAACACAAAACACAGCAGCATTAAATTGCTATTTCACGCATACTGCGAGAGCGTAGTCCTTCCCCGGTCAAGCCAACCCGTTCGTGTTACAACCATAATATAGCTGCAGCATGGTTCTACCACGTAGAATGGAATATAATAGAATAGAATGATTTTTTTATTCAATACTGATTATTACATATACTTATTGAAAGTATTTTTTTTTATTTACTGTTAAGTTGTCAAAATTTTTGTTTAATTGTAAATTTGCCCTTGAGCTTCATTCAATTGTAATTGCAATGCAACAATGAATTTAAGAGCTTTCTCATATTCCTTGCTGCATTGATCTAACTCATTGACCGTTCCCTGACGCTGGTCCCATTCTTTTAATACATTAAGATAATCTGTGTGTAACATTGTCATGTCACGCTTTAATTGTGTATTCTTTAATTATTTCAACTATTTATTTTTTATTGTCATCGCTTTCTTTCAGTAATATTTCACACTGCTCCTTGCATGCCTTTAGTTCCTGAAGCGCGAGCTGGAGCTGGGTCTCAATCTGGCGCGTCTTGGCATTACAAATATTCATTTTGCTACGTATTTATAAGGTAAAAATGTTAAAAGTAGAAATTCTAATAGTAATGTTAAAGTCAAAAATCTGAGGTATTAGGTTATATTTGGTAGATCTTAAATGAAACGCTTAAGAAAACCTTTAAAAATGTAAAACCGAACTGAAAATTTATGTTGTAAGAAGAGATAACAAGAATTACAATATGTAATCTTTAAACAATATGTACGTTACCTGTCACTTAAAATCCGAACGTTTAAATATAATATACTATGTATTTAGATATGTAACATACGTTTTACTTAATACACAGTATAATTTGAACACAATTCACAATTGTAACACAAAAATTGAGATGGATATTAATGATTTATAATAATTTAACTTAAATTTTATTGGGAGCTAATATTTTAGAAACTTATTCCCGGGGTTGCCACAGCAAAGATATAAAACGTAAAGGTATAAAGTAACTTTAGAGACAGTAGTTGTGTATAAGCTATTGTTACGCTCCCACCCCACTCTTTAAATATATATATATAAATGAGGCCTTCTAAAAAGAATATATAATTTATGTGACTAGGATAATATACATATATTGATCTTTCTCAAGGATCTCTCTAAGGATTATGTTATAGGCCGTTTAATAAATTATTCTTTTAGGTGTCTCTTGGAAGAATGAATATTCGCCAGAGAAATTTAAAGATGTTGGTAGTGCCTTATATATAATTAAGCTAAAGAACCCCGTTCACGAAGAATGTGCACAAAAAGTTTCAGAACGTTAAATCGTCCCTATTCTACTTGTATCAGTTTCAAATCAGTCAATTCCTTATAATTAATCCCTTCCCGCTTGAAAAAGGCTCACAATGTTTATATAAAATACCCGCTACAATGGCTTCGCTGTCCAACATTTAAAAAAAAATGTGGGGGAGGATCGCGGCATCACAAACGCCGTGTGCGGTGAGCGCCAACCTACAAACGTGCTCCCCATGAAGAGGGACGTTATGTTGGGTACTGAGCGTAGTCCATAGCAAAATAACTGGCGTACCAGTAAAAGAGTGCTCGGCCCCTTGGTAGTGCGCAAGCACAAACATCGACCAAAGACGCACATGTCAATGCGTGTAAACGCCATACAGAATACGATCAAATCCAGACACAGTGAATGGACGTCGCGCCTGATGGCGCTCCCTCACAACGCACCCACATGATCCCTATCGACTTTGGTAACAAATTTGGTACTGTTGTAAACTAAAAATACCACCAACGTATCTTAGTAGCACGCTACTAAGACGCCAGTGGCCAAAAATTCACGTACCATAGCGCTTTTGAACTAAGACATGGAGTTGAGTATGCTTGCTGCACTTAATAGTACTACCAACACACTCACCCTAATCCGAAAGATGGCCGACGTATCATAACGCTATGCGCTAAGACGCCGCCCACAATCGGTAGGGGTGTGCGATGTCTACAGGCAAGTCGCATTGCTAAGTAAACCCGCTTACCACCGGCACAAAGATGATATGTTTAGGACATATCGGTTAGCGAGTCCAAGTTTACCTCGGTCTCGGACGCTGTGAAGGAGTCTACATGCCACTATAATAATCTTTTTCAAGTCCCATTACTATCAATATAATGCTTTTACATATTTGAGACCTTCCACATAATATTTGCTTTACTTCATAGACCTTACTCTTATATGTTTTTTGTATTAATTTTAGTAGTTTTTTAGAGTAATGACTTGAATATATACATATATATTCAAGTCATTACTCTGCTACCATAATGCTTATGCATCTAAGAGACCTTCTATATTAATGCTTTTGTATTATAGACCTTATTATCATAAGTCCCAAATATAGGAATATAATACATTGTGCAACAGTACTTTAGTAGTCAGGTACCTGACCACCCTATATACGAGATGTACAACTTTGGGTATGCATCTCCGACAACTCCCTTATATAACCAATTATTACACGAACTCCCTCCAGTAATACAAGAACACGCTGCATCACGCACAAGAACACTCTCATTAATTTAACATTTTTTGACTTGTATTTCTATTATTTAATAAATTTCGAATAATTTAAGCATAGTCTTAATAAAATGTTTACTATACTATAATACTTAATGTTCGAAATGAACTTCCAGGCAAATATTAAAATGTTCTGGAAACTCGTAAGAACTGCTAGGGGAAATTTAAAACAGCCTAGAATGAATGCTATACGACACGAGAATGGCTGTATGCTGAATGATGAAGTTTCAATTTAAAGAAATGGAAGGAACTCTGTAAGAGCGTGTTAATTAAGAAATAGAAATTTCGAACGAAGTGAGAGAGGTAGGAGATAAGTGTAGATAAAATAATGAAAGCAATGAAAAGCATTAAAGCAGGTAAGGCAGCCGGATATGATAGAGTATCACTCGAAATGCTAAGGGCTGGAGAGGGAGGTGGCAGGCCTGCTGTACACCTTGTTTAATTTATGTTGGGAACTCAGCGGGTACCGGAAGACTGGTGCAAAACCATTATAGTCCCAATATATAAAGGAAAGGGTCACAGCAGGACTGTAAAAACTACCAAGGTATCAGCTTGCTTAGCATTGTGGGTAAACTGTATGCTAAGGTGTTAATTGAAAGAGTTATGGAAGAAACTGATGGAAAAATTTGGGGTGTACGGATCAAGTCTTTTCCATGCGCACGATTGTGGAGAAGTTTTTGGCCAAAAACCAGAAAGTTTTTTGTGCGTTCATGGACTTGGAAAAGGCTTATGACAGAGTGGACAGGAATGTGTTATGGCAAACACTGAACTCATTTGGTTTGAGCGCTGGTTTGATACAGATATTAAGGTATCTTTATAGGGCTCTAGTGCTTGTGTCAGGATCAACGGGGTCTACTCGGACTGGTTTGGCATCCAAACAGGTGTCAGACAGGGCTATGTAGCTTCCCGTGGCTGTTTAACCTATTTATGGACAGTTGTTTGCAAACTTTGAAAGTTGAAGAATGTGGTTTGAGAATGGGTGAGTTAAGCATGAAATGCCTTTTGTACGCCGATGATCACGTGCGCGGCCGAGTTGCAATTATGGTTACTTTAATGAACTGGTCATTAAAAGAAAGTGAACGCAAGTAAGACGAAAGTGATGGTTTTGAAAGAGAAGAAAGTAAAACGTTTTGTGAAATGAGAATAGAAGGAAGTTGATTGAGCAAGTGGATGAGTTTGTATATTTGGAATGTTTATTTAGCAGGGTTGGTAGATATGATAAGGATATAGAACGACGAGTGAACGCAGGAAATAGAGTAAATGGGGCTCTTCATGCTATTATGAAGAGTCAGAATGTGTCAAAAGGCACCTTTGGCAATTCATAATGCTGTGTTAGTCCTTCTTTAATGTATGGTAGTGAAAGTTGGGTCTGGCAGAAGAAACATGAGAGTAGAATAAATGTTGTAGAAATGCGGTCAAAAAGGAGTATGATAGGGATGAATCTGAATGACAAGGTGAGAAATAGTGTGATAAGAGAAAGTATGGTTTGCAAAATGACGTTGTGACCAGGATTAAGAAAGGAATGCTTCGGTGGTTTAGACATGTAGAAAGAATGAACGAAGAAAGAGTGACAAAGCAAATTTATGCTGCAGAAGTGATCGGCAGGGTCGGAAAGGACGCCCTAGACGAAGGTTTATCGACCAAATTGGCGATATATTGAAAATGGGCCAGATTAGAGTACCCTTAACCGACGAGCGTGTATGCGTAGATATATGGATGTAAAGGAGGCGAAAGAGGTGTGCCAAGATCATGCCAAATGGAAGTCCTTAGTCTCTGCCTACCCCTGTGGGTGACAGGCGTGAGTATTTATGTACGAAATGAATGTATTTTAATGACGAAACGAAATGTTGTATGTATGATTTAAATTAATTAAGTTGCAATGCGCTAAGACCTCTGATAGACGTCATACTATATGCCATACTAGAGTAATCTGTAACTTTTAGTCTACAATTCGTACGAGTATGTATGCATGTCAAGGCTTTGATGCCGAAGTGAAGATATTACAAAAAGCAACTTCTTGTAAATGTGTTATTTTGTATTTAAGTTTTTCTACTTATTGTGTTTTATGTTTTATAACGTGAAGTCGTTAACTGGGAAATATTCCTTTAATTTATATAATTTTAAGAAATTTCTTAACATAATATTATGTATTTATAGAAATATGGTTATAGATCTTCAAATAGACTTCGTTCTCACTGAATTTACTTATATTTTAACAAAACAAAAGAAAGAATTCGCTCCGTGACACTCGTTTTACGTCGTTACTTCCGTTTTATCTTATGGTTCTTGATGATATTACGGGATGAAATCATTAAAATAACTGTGGAACTCGCAAATATGCAAGAACGTATTTTATTAGCAATTAGACAGTACAGTACATGAACCATGAAGTAAAAGTTATCTATGAGAATGAGAATAGAGAAAAAAATTGTTGCCAACATAACGCACTTAAATTAGCAGTCAAGCCAACAAAAAAATATTAATGTTTGCGTTCTCATTTACTAACACTCCATCTAGAACGCAATCCCATCTTACTAATACAGTATAAATGCTTGGCAAGTGTTACACCCTTCGTTAAATTGTCAGCTACCATGTTACAACCATTTATAAATAAAAATTTAACTTTACATTTAACAATATTTTCCCTGAGAAAATGCAACCTTATATCTATATGTTTAGTCTTAGGTTTATAACAGTCAGTTGATGCTAACCTTATCGCACTTTGATTATCACTATAGATAAGTAATGCACTGTCCAGGCCTTGTCCGAGCTCAGCTTGTAGTTGCCGAAGCCACAACGCCTCCTGGGTCGCCGAAGCCATCGCCATATATTTTAGCCTCTGCTGTCGAGAGCGCCACAGTCTGTTGTTTACAGGAATTCCAAGATATGGAAGGATTTTGAAAAATAAAAGTGTAGCCGGTGCATGATTTTCTATCCTGTGGGTCACTAGCCCAGTCTGCATCACAATACCCAGTTATTTCCTTGGAGTCATTTTTGACATAACATAACTTTAGTTTCTTGGTTCCTTGAAGGTATCTCATGACCCTTTTTACCCCAAGCCAGTGTTGAATCCCTGGGGCATTACGGTACTGACTCAACTTGTTCACCGCATATGTGATGTCAGGTCACGTAACTTGTGCCAGATATATTAGACAGCCCACCGCTTCCCTGTATAGGAAATTACTATCTTCATTGTCAGGTTTCTTATCAAATTTCATATTTACCTCTATCGGAGTGTGAACTGGTTTGCATGCAGACATACCAAAGCGTTCTAACACTTGGTTTAAGTACTTCTCTTGGTCCAACATCATTCCACCTGCCTTACAATCTCTATTTATATTTATGCCAATACACTGCTTTATCTCACCCAGATCATACATATAGAATTCTTCTTTAACTTTTACTGAGATATCTGTTGCCGTTTTCTTGTCATTTGTAAAAATCATGAAGTCTTTGAGATGTAAGGAATATATATAAGTATATAACATATAAACAATAAACATATACACTGTGTGACTTAATTGTACCTATTTAAGGATTTATTGTTGAAAATATAGTCAATATTTACTCAGCACTCTTAGCTTTCATTTCTCTCCCGTGTCACCACTTTATATGGCGACCCTACCTAAAGAAGATTCGCACGCGCGAGTATTTTGACACCGCCGCCGCCGTGTCACCGACCGATTTTACATATAAATAAAAAGTTAAAGTTACAGCCTATATACGTCCCACTGCTGGGCACAGGCCTCCTCTCATTTCTGAGAGGGTTTTAGGGCAAGGAATTGTCCGCCGCGCTGCCCTAATGCGTGTTGGCGAACTTCACATGTCTTCGAATTTTTTTTCTTATTTCTCAGACATGCAGGTTTCCTCACGATGTTTTCCTTCGTTCGCGGGGATCGAACCCGGAATGCTCGCGTACTGTGAAATTTACAGCGAGCGCTAACCATCTGAGCAACCACGGCTCTTACGGATTTTACATACTCGTATACGGGCCGTGAATTATAAACATCGCGTTTTCTGGATAATTGTTTTATCGAATAATAAAATGAATCTTTTTAAAAGCTTTAGCAGCGACGGTAGTGTGCTGGTAGTGTGCTTTAAAAATGGGTAAGCAACAATCTAAAGAAGAGAACATCGTAATTGCGCAAAATGCAGCTTGGGGCACAAATATTGCGCCAATTGAAGAATTGCGATACCACATGGAAACAACAAGCATATTGATTTCTATAATAGTTATCCGCTTGATTCTGGGAGTCTTATATGGAATATTACGAATATACAGGAAATATCATTTACGTTGGATACGGTAGGAGGTCGACTTGAATGGCGGCAGGGTGCATTGGCTTTCCTTTCGACGACGACAGATTCACCCCGATTTGAAGATTGATGATAGAAAGGTTTGAAAGTATTAAAACAAAAAATAATATATAAAAAAGAGGTGTCAAGTGTGGAGTGTAGTGCGGTTATGTGTTTTATATTCATCGGAATGTTGGCAAAGATAACGGAGATTATTTAGTGGACTTTAGCATTATTTATTTACTGAACATAATCAATGGTATTACTTACATAAAAAAGAAAAACATTTTTAATCATATCATCATCATTATTATAGCCCATCACAAGTCCACTGCTGAACATAGGCCTCCCCAAGGAATGCCACAAAGCACAGTCCTGTGCCACCTGCATCCATCGACTTCCTGCATGTCTTACCAGGTCGTCACCCATCTAGTGGGGGACGCCTTATACTGTCCGCCGGTACCAGGCAGCCACCGAAAACCTTTTTCCACATCGGTTATCGGTTCTTCGAGCTATATGGCCGGCCCATAGCCACTTCAGCTTATTAATCCGTTGGGCTATGTCGGTCACTCTGGTTCTACTGCGAATATCCTCATTTCTAAGTTTATCACGCAGAAACACCGAGCATAGCTCTCCATAGCTCGCTGAGCGACCTTGAGCTTCCTCATACGGCCAGCAGTGAAGGACCACTTCAGTTCCATAGGTCATCACTGGCAACACGCACTGGTTGTGCAGTCTAGTTTTCAAGTTTTGAGGTATATCTGACGAGAAGATGCCGTAATTTCCCGAACGCTGCCCAGCCGAGTTGAATCCGTCGATTGACCTCTCGATCGAAGTTGTTCTTACCTAGTCGGACTAATTGTCCCAGGTAAACATACTCGTCAACAACTTCGAGCTTAGTGCCCCAACAACTATCTTCGTTTTGTCCATGTTCATCTTAAGAGCTATCCGTTGGGAGACACTATTGAGGTCATTGAGCATAGTGCTTAGGTCCTCCAGCGATTCTGCCATAAGTACTATATAGTCGGCAAATCGAAGGTGAGTGATGTACTCGCCGTTGATGTTAATAGCGTATCCTTTCCAGTCCAGAAGCTTGAAAACGTCTTCCAATGCAGCAGTGAAGAGTTTCGGGGATATACCGTCACTCTGTTTTACACTTCTCTGCAGTTGGATAGGTTTCGTACTCTGGTTCTGTACTCGGATAGCCATCGTAGCCCTACTGTACAAACACTTCAGCACTTCGATATACCGACAGTCAACTTGGCACCGCTGAAGGGACTGCAGCACCGCCCAAATTTCGACGGAATCAAAAGCTTTCTCATAGTCCACATACGCCAAACATAGTGGCGAATTGTAGTCTTCGGAATTCTGTACAACTTGCCGAAAGGTATGTATGTGGTCTATGGTGCTAAAGTCTTTTCGGAAACCGGCTTATTCGGGAGGCTGTAAGTCGTCGAATCTGCTTGCGAGACGATTCGTAATGACTCTCGAAAACAGCACGTAGACGCGGCTAATAGGTGGTAAGGTTCAAGCAATCGGATATATATGTTTACAGTTGACAATACATGGGCAGAGTATTCGTCATAAGTTTTATGTATTTGATACGCTACCTTGTAAGTCGCACGGTAATCTGGGGCAGGACTTCTTAGGAAGGTATGGAGCAGTTATAGATATGAAACATAATACTCTATCTTTATGCCTCAATGAATCTAAACAAATAAGTTTACAGTTAATAGACTCGTGTAGTAATTTACTATAGTTATCTGCCAGATCAGAATCCATTCATTACATTAATTTTAGTTTATCAGAAGAATGTGTGATATGTACGAAAGAAATATGCGCGGGCGTGTTTATTTCTAGTACGTTAGTAAGTCCAATTAATGGTAAAATACAAATCCGAATTTTAAATACGACTACAAAAGACGTAACTTTGTCCGAAACAAAACTTGATATAGAAAGCTCGAACGAATATTATATTTGTAACTTTGATAAAATTGAGAAAAATGCATCCCGAGTTAAATCATTATTATCAAAGTTAAATTTAAATAATTTAAATAAAGAGGAAAAAATTAATATAGAAAGTTTATGTGCGAAATATCCCGACATTTTTCATTTGGAAGGGACAAATTATCAACCACTGATATTTATCAACACACAATTAAAGTAAAATCCGATATTCAGCCAATTTTTTCAAAACCGTATAGATTGCCTCATGCTTTAAAAAATGAAATTAATAATCAAATTAATCAAATGCTGAAAGAGAATATTATTGAACCTTGTCAAAGTGAATGGTCCAGTCCAATTTTGCTGGTGCCGAAGAAAAGTGACCAGAACGGAAACAAAAAATGGCGCTTGGTCATAGATTACAGAAAACTTAATAACAGTATACATGATGATAAATTTCCACTTCCAAATATAACGGAAATATTATATTCACTATCCGGTTGCATGTATTTTTCTCATTTACATTTACATCAATGTTACTATAACGTTAGTTTAGACCCAGACAGTCGCAAGTACACTGCCTTTTTTTTGTTCGGGACAGTTTCAGATGACTAGGATGCCTATGGGCTTAAAGACCAGCCGTAGTTCATTTTCTCGTATGATGACTATGGCGATGACAGAGTTAACTTACGAAAAGTGCCTAGTTTATCAAGATGATTTGGTTTGTTTTAGTCGGGATTTGGCCAGTCATATAAAACATTTACAATCTATTTTCGAAAAGTTGCGTAAAGTAAATCTAAAGCTAAATCCTCATAAGTGTATTTTCTTACAGAAGGAACTACTTTTTTTGGGTCATATTGTGTCAGCAGAGGGGGTCATACCTAATTCTGATAAAATAGAGGTTTTTAAAAATTACCCAGTTCCTACTAAATTCGACGAGGTCAAACGATTTGTTGCCTTTGTGAACTATTAAAACTTTGTGAGTTAATAACATAAAGAAATATTATTTTTGGCCAAAATTAGATGTTGATGTTACTGAGTTTGTAAAAAGGTGTGACAAATGTCAAAAACAAAAACATTTGTCACACCATACTAAAGAGCCTATGACTATTAGTTCAACGGCCAATTCAGCGTTTGAGAAAATATATTTAGACGTACTCGTAATAGGGCCGTTAGATAGAGATTACTATAATAACGTGTACATTTTAACTATACAAGGCTAGTTGAGTAAGTATATCGAAACTTATCCATTGTTGTCAAAAAGTTCAAGTGAAGTAGCAAGAAGCTTTGTAAATAATTGGATTCTTAGATATGGCGTCCCAAAAGAGATAGCAACAGACAGGGGAACGGAGTTCTTATCAAATACAATGAAAGTGGTATGTAAACTTTTACATATTAATCAGTTGCATTCTACCGCGTACCATTATCAAAGTATCGGTGCCTTGGAGAACTCACACAAACATATGGGTAACTATTTACAAATACAGACAGAAAATCATCTGGAAACAATCAACCCTTTTTACTGGAAAAGAGGCATTCTATCTTAGTCCTCACAGGCTGACAACGCATCTGCATTTTATTTCGCAAACGAAGATAGATGTAGATATCTATGGGCCACAGCAACCACTTACCATCCGGTGGACTGTGTGCTCGTTTGTCACCCTTATTATATAAAAAAAAAAGTGGCTTCCATTTTGGTGTTTCTCCTATAATACTGCGGTACATATAGAGACTAAGTTTACTCCTTTTGAATTGGTGTTCGGTAAAAATATACTTTACCGTCTAATTTACAATCAGGACAAATTGATCCTTTGTACAACTATGATAATTACCCTTTAGAATTAAAATTTAGAATACAAACGTCACAAAAAGAAGCACGGGATAATTTTATAGCTAGTAAATTAAAAACAAAAGCAAAGTATGGTAGTAACATTAACCCTGTGACATATAAACCGAATGATTTGATTTTAATAAAAAAAGAAACTGGCAATAAGTTCCGACGTATATATTCAGATCCATACAAAGTACTAAGAGATTGTTCACCCAATGTCGAAATTATTAGAGATAATAAAAATTATATCGTTCACAAGAATAGAACAAAAATGTATTTTAAACCAATTACTTAACTATTATTAAGAATGTTATTTAAGTTTTGTATTACATACTTGACTGCAATATGGTAGAACATTATACACATTTATCTATAAAAAAAAGGTTTATAAAAATATAATATAATATATATGATATGACTTGTTATTTTATCAACATACCTAATTATATAAGCTAAAATAAATTAAATTGTTTGTACATTTATTTTATTTTCTTTATTGCGGTGGAGATGGTAAGGAATAGATATATGCATATAACAAATAAACATATACACTGTGTGACTTAATTGTACCTATTTAAGGATTGATTATTGAAAATATAGTCAGTATTTACTCAGCAGTCTTAGCTTTCATTTCTCTCCCGTGTCACCACTTTACATCGTCTACCCATACTGCAATAAAAATTATTTTGATTTATTTACGGAATAATAGATGCATGGATCTATTCTTGATCTTTTCAATACGATTTTAAGTAGAACATTGTTTTATTTAAGATTCCACTGACGACTAGCCTGCTTGCGTCCGTAGATTGATTTATGTAGGTGACATACCTGATCACTCTCTTTATAGCATTCTGGTTGTGACATATACATTTCAGTGTCTATGTCACCCTGAAGAAATGCGCTTATACCATCCATCTAAATCATTTCTAGGTCTTATTTAGCAACTAGAGCAAGCAAGAATTGGACTGACGTATATCTTACCCTCGAATGCGAATGTCTCTCTCGAAAAATAGCACAAACACGATTCTTTAGCCACCTGCATCTATCGACTTTCTGTATCTCTTACCAGGTCGTCAATCCATCTAGTAGGGGGCCGCCTTACAATTTGCTTATCGGTACGAGGCTGCCACTAGAGAATCTTTCAGATGTATGGATATAAGCTTGTATATTTATTTAATTCGCTTAATATTATAATAATTTTTTTTTATGTAGTACTCTATTGTTAATAAAATTAATTGTAAAACGTAAGCATTTTGTATCCTATATATTTTTCTGTTTGGCCCAGAGGTGAATTGAGAAAGAATCTCATTTTACTTTAAAAGCTTTATAAAAAAATCCAGCATTTTGTACGTAGCAATAGTAAATGCACCAACCGACTACATTTCCAAAGGAAAAATACAAATCAGATGCCTTTCTCTCATTGTAGAGCTGTTTCCTTACAGATATCGAGCTTTAATTCCATTCCAGCACTCGGGGGAAATTAATTGTACAGCGACAGTATATAAGGAAATCTAAATAAAGCAAATGTATATTAGAAAGGCGCAACATCATGATATTACCTCATTTAAAGTAAACCGTGTTTTGGCAGTGTAAGAATATCCACTACCCCTTCCCGTTGGTGACGTAAGAGGCGACTGAGAGAAACTGTACAAGGATATGGGCAGCAGAATCTTTCTGAAAGGGCCTGAACAAAAATAAAATGCTTGTGCTGATGGTATTCCTGCAAGGGTACTAAAGCTTTTTGGCCCCGAGTTGTCTCCTATTCTGACGCGCCTATACCACCTCTCTCTTTAAACTTGAACGGTGCCCAAATCTTAGGAGCCTGTCAATGTGGAACCAGTATTCAAGAAGGGTAGTCGTACCGATCCCTGTAATTATCGACCAATCTTGTGTATGTCACAAACTTCTAGGGCGAGGTCATCGAGAAGCTCAGGCTTTTGACAGGGTTTGGCACGCAAGTTTGTTAAGTAAGCTTACTACCTACGGCATCCCCGCCGAATTTTGCAGGTAGTAGACAAAGATGGCTGCTTTTCTGATATAATGCATATTAATGCCGAAGTTCCTCAGGGTTTTGTTGTCTCTGCGACTCTTTTTCTGCTGCACAACAATGAACTCCTTAGTTAGTTGTTGTTGGGTATGCAGATGACAACACAGTCACAGAGAGATTCATGTCCAGTCGAAGACGGAGGGCAGTAATACGTTCATTTAGAGAGGCCATGGTGGAGCGGATAAATGCGACGTTAAGTCTAGTCTCCCAATGAGGTGGTGACAATCTGGTCACTTTCAACCCCACCAAAACGCAAGCCTGTCTGTTCTCCGCAAATCGGAGTCCGTTTGATCTGACTCCTACTTTCAGAGGTACATCTGTAGAGGTTACTGATCATCTTGAGTTTTTCGGCATATAGCTGAGTGCTAACCTCAACGGTATGTTATATTCAAAATTACCCAAATCTTGTATTATTTGGTCAAAAGGAAAAAAATAAATTTAATTAAAATCCAATGTAAGACGACCTGGGATATCATTAAAATAATGAATATGACTATACAAATAATAAAGATATTGATTGGATTAATAGTGACGGCACAAAATTGTAACCTAATGACACAGTAGAAAAAAATTTAATAACTATTTTATTGACATCCTTCTGACATAAAGTTGATAAAAATACAGAAACATAGAATGTGCTTAGACAACCTTGAACATAGCATATTTTACGACCATGCTCTGTAAATGAAATTATAAGAATAATTAAATCCTTAAACAACACAAAATCTGTGGGTAATGATTCAGTCTTACTCATATACTAAAGGATTGTGTTGATATTATAGGTCCTATTCTTTCAAAACTAATAAATCTATCGTTCACACAGGCATTTCGAGAACTAAAACTTGATTGTGGAAACCACTCTATAAAAGGTGATCATCACCAAACCAATTACAGACCCATTACACTAATACCAATTTTTTTTCGAAAATATTTGAGAAGGCGATGACAGTGAATTTACAACTACTTGTCTAAATATAATATTCTCTGTAAAAGAACAGAATTCCCAAAGGAAAATCCACAACACATGCCGCATTTTCTTTAATACATAGAGTAACTGATTACATAAAAAAAAAAGTACCAGTGGTTGTTATATTTTATGACATGTCAAAGGCATTTGACTGTGTTGATCATTATTCTAATAGATAAGGTGAGATATAATTCGTGGACCAGCATTAAATTGGCTAAAATCATATTTGGAAAATCGAGAAACAATGTGTTGAAATGACACGTATTGATAAAAAACATAACCGCATGTCATTTAGATCTTCTTTTACTCACAATAAAAAATGAAAACCACAGGCAGTGTATTGGGTCCATTTATTTCTATTATATATAAATGACTTACCGACTATGACGCCTCATCAGTCTATTCTTTTGCTGATGATATTTCCGTTGTCATACCAAAACTAAATAAAGAATTTACTGCAAGTGACTTCGAAATAACCTTAAATTTTCTATAGAATCCATAATGACCTGTTAGAAACCAATAATCTGTGCGAATGTTTCAAAACAAAATTCATAACGTTTTCCATTACAATGCACCTAATGAAAACTAAATATTTCATATAATAATGAATATTTGAAAGAGGTCTAGAAACACAATTTTTAGGTCTATATGTTGATAACCATTGCAACTGGAAGTCGTAATGTAATGTCTGCACCAAATTAAATAAATTTGTAGTATGCACCGTGACTACAGTGCGTCGCTGAAAGGGGCTGCGCTTATGCATACTACGGACATGTTGAATCTGTGTTGAGGTATGGTCTGTTGATTAGGGAAACTCGACTGATATAAACAAGGCATTTATCAGTCAAAGAAATGTATATGAGCTTTATGCAACGTCGGGCCCTGAATCATGTAGATCTTTATTTAAAATAAATAAATTTGCTAACGCTGACTGGACTGTATATATTAGAGGTGTGTATATTTGTCAAAAATCAGTGTTTATTTCATAGCGCTCGCGACAATTTATTATAGGTAAAGGGATCCAACTAGATTGTTATGCTGCTCAAGATACAGCTTTGTTTCACAAGAATTGTTACGTAATGTGTGTAAAAGTTTTATAAGATACCTAAGGATTAGAGAGTTACCAACAATGAGAGAATGAAACTCACCTCAAAATGTAATTATTCAGAAACTTTTACTCAATTAAAGATTTCTGCAGATAAGTAGAGACGATAACATTTTAGAATTTGACACAATGTTTTAAATTATGTCATTCTTATAAATTAAAATTTTATTTATAATTAATAAATTTGATATAAATATTGAAATAAATTAATGACAATTCGATATGTAACATTTATAATTGACATTTTATATTTACTAAGGAACATATTTGACATTGAGTTATAATAATACTTATACATCTTATTGGTAATTTATTCTTTCTGACACTGTTGCGTAATTAATTAATGATAAAAATGATTAAAAATCATCAAATCAACTGAGTAATGTTAAAAATTATTATGTTAGAAATCGATAAGTATTGTTATATAAGTTACGGGTACTTGACTATTAATATTTGCACACCAATGAGGTAGAATATGTAGAACAAATTATTTTCGAACACCATTGTAAAACCATATTCTTGCAAATAAAAAAGATTATTATTATTATTATTATTATATTAAACATTAACTCAGGACTTATAAACCGAATGATTTGATTTAATAAAGAATGAAACTGACAATAAGTTCCGACGTATATATTCAGGTCCATACAAAGAATTAAGAGATTGTTCACCCAATGTCGAAATTATTAGAGATAATAAAAATTATCGTTCACAAGAATAGAACAAAAATGTATTTTAAAACCAATTACTTAACTATTATTAAGAAGGTTATTAAGTTTTGTATTACATACTTGACTGCAATATGGTAGAACATTATACACATTTATCAATAAAAAGGTTTATAAAAATATAATATAATATATATGATATGACTCTTGTTATTTTATCAACATACCTAATTATATAAGCTAAAAGAAATTAAATTGTTTGTACATTTATTTTATTTTCTTTTTATTGCGGTGGAGATGAGATGTAAGGAATAGATATATGCATATAACAATAAAACATATACATTGTGTGACTTAATTGTACCTATTTAAGGATTGATTATTGGAAAAATAGTCAGTATTTACTGAGCAGTCTTAGCTTTCATTTCTTTCTCCCGTGTCACCACTTTACATCGTCTACCCATACTGCAATAAAAATTATTTTTGTATTATTTACAGAATAATAGATGCATGGATCTATTCTTGATATTTTCAATCCGATTTTAAGTAGAACATAGTTTAATTTAAGATTCCACTGATGACTAGCCTGCTTGCGTCCGTAGATTGATTTTATGTAGGTGACATACCAATCACTCTCTTTATAAAGATTCTGTTGTGACATACATTTCAGTGTCTATGTCACCCTGAAGAAATGCGCTTATAGCATCCATCTGAATAATTTCTAGGTCGTATTTAGCAACCAGAGCAAGCAAGAATTGACTGACGTATATCCCCTGAATGAATGCCTCTCGGAAAAATAGCATAAAACACGATTCTTTAGCCACCTGCATCTATCGACTTTCTGTATCTCTTACCAGGTCGTCAATCCATCTAGTAGAGGGCCGCCTACGATTTGCTTATCGGTACAGAGGCTGCCACTAGAGAATCTTTCAGATGTATGGATAAGCTTGTATATTTATTTAATCGCTTAATATTATAATTTTTTTTTTTGTAGTACTTATTGTTAATAAAATTTAATTGTAAAACGTAAGCATTTTGTATCCTATATATTTTCTGTTTGGCCCAGAGGTGAATTGAGAAAGAATTCATTTTACTTTAAAAGCTTTATAAAAAAAATCCAGCATTTGTATTGCAGCAATAGTAAATGCACCAACCGACTACATTTACAAAGGAAAATACAAATCAGATGCCTACCTCTCATTGTAGAGCTTATTTCTTACGGATATCGAGCTTTAATTCCATTCCAGCACTCGGGGATATTAATTGACAGGACAGTATAAGGAAACCCAATAAAGCAAATGTATGTTAGAAAGGCGCAACATCATGATATTACCTCATTTTAAGTAAACCGTGTTTTGGCAGGTAAGAATATCCACTACCCTTCCCGTTGGTGACGTAAGAGACGACTGACAGAAATTGTTCACAGTAGAATCTTCTTCTGAATAGCCTTGAACAAAAATAAATGCTTGTGCTGATGGTATTCTGCAAGGTATTAAAGCTCGGCCCTGAGTTGTCTCTCATTCTGACGCGCCTGTACCACTCTTTAAACTTGAACGGTGCCCAAATTCAGAAGCTTGTCAATGTGCAACCAGTACTCAAGAAGGTAGTCGTACCGATCTCTGTAATTATCGACCAATCTTGTGTATGTCACAAACTTCTAGGGCGAGGTCATGAGAAGCACGGTGGCTTAGCAGTTTCACCTGATGTCTCGAAGGCTTTTGACAGGGTTTGGCATGCACCATTGCTTCCTGCCTACGCATCCCCGCTGAATTTCGCAGGTGTGTAGACAAGATGGCTGCTTTTCATATAATGCATATTAATGCCGAAGTTCCTCAGGGTTTTGTTGTCTCGCGACTCTTTTCTGCTTTACATCAATGACTTTTAGTTAGGTATTGTTGGGTATGCAGATGACAACACAGTCACAGAGAGATTCATGTCCAGTCGAAAGACGGAGGGGCAGTAATGTCTTCATTTAGAGGGCCATGGTGGAGCGGATAAATGCGACGTTAAGTCTAGTCTCCCAATGAGGTGGCGACAATCTGTCACTTAACCCCACCAAAACGCAAGCCTGTCTGTTCTCCGCAATCGGAGTTCGTTTAATCTGACTCCTACTTTCAGAGGTACATCTGTAGAGGTTACTGATCATCTTGAGCCGGCTGGGTTGCTGAGCAACACCCTAACTTATGCCATTGAGTCGAAAGCACAAACAGCGGCCAAATCACCCATGGTAAATCTATGTGGAGGCCTTGTTCAGCAGTGGACTTTGTAGCTGTAAAGATTGAATGTATTGATCATTCAACTTATGTTTTTTATATTATATTCCTTAGCTGAATTGGAAGCCGTGGCCAGCATTAACCAGTGGTAGAGCCGCTGCAGCTATATTACTGGTTGTAGCACGAATGGGTCGGCTTGACCGGGGAAGGACCATCTCACAGAATACCAGCGTAAAATAGTAGCTTAACGCTGCTGTGTTTCGTATGGTGATGTAGAGAACCGAGACCCTTTTACTGGAAAAGAGGCATTCCATTTTAGTCCTCACGGGTGACAACGCATCTGCATTTTGATTCTTTATTGAAGATAGATGTAGATGTCTATGGGTCACAGCAACCACTTACCATCAGGTGGACTCGTGCCTGTTTGTCAACCGATCCTATAAAAAAAAGCATGCCTAGTGTAATAGAGAAATCTGAATTTTGCGCTTCATCGATTGAACCTGATACGGTCAAACGAAAAGTATGGATCTTCAAACGGTTTCACATCAGTTTCACATCTTGTTTTACATAATTTAAGTTTTCAAATGTATTACATGATTTTGAAAGTTTTAATTGGATAGATGGGCAAATCTCACAAACTGATTATATCTATTAAAATTATTATTGAAAGTTTCAGAAATTCATTCCACAAACTGATCATAACCACAAAAATTATTATTGAAAGGTTGTCAGTTTTGAAATACCATAAAAGTAAAAGCAGTTAAGTCATACGTCCCACTGCTGGCACAGGCCTCTCATTTCTGAGAGGGTTTGGGCGGGCACAACCGCTGCGCTGCCCCAATGCGTGTTGGCGAACTTCACATGTTCGAAATTTTTTTTTTTTATTTCAGATGCAGGTTTCACGATGTTTTCCTTCACCGCCGAGCACGTGGTAAATCAGCAATTTAAAATTGCAATTCAATAATTTCATTGGTGCCGGCTGACGAACCTGGGTTTCCGTACGGTCACTATCTATCCATATAATTATCATATCACATAATCATCTATCACCGTAATTATAACTATTTATCATAACCTATCACTATCTATCATAGCATATTTGCCCAGCAAGAGCAAATCTTAAAATGAATGCCCCCTTTTTATAGGAGAGGAGGCAAACGAGCATACCGCTCAGCTAATGGTAAGTGATCACCATCGCTCATGAACATCGGCAGCACAAGGGAAATTTCAAATTTTAGGAAGGTCCCTAAGTCATATAAGTCCGGGACCGCTGATAACAGTAAATGTGGTGGTGTAAGGCATAAAATTCCGCGTGTAAATTCCGCCAGCCATCGTGATGTTGAGAATGGAATTCCTTGTTCTGTCACAGTATATAATGGAAAAATTCAGCAGCTGCAATTAAATAAAAAAATACTGTAAGCACTTCCCGTGGTAAATACGGTAGAAGATGCACAAAGATGTAACGTTTTTTCGCAAGGCCAGAGCATAAAACTGATCAGAAAGAACTTGATCTTCGACGAATTGGTGCTCCGCTTTTAATGCTATTCTGACACACCAGAGGACTTAAAAAGACTAAGAACCGTGCTTTCTGCCTAGAGCTTGATCAACACACTAAATCTCCAGCATTTAATCAATAAAAATTCTAACTGTTAATAATGTCTGATAAATATGGCAGTCGAAGTCAAAACACAACTGTTACAAATTTGTCACACCTGACTTCTATTTTTATCCGTTCTCTCCGGAGGTTTGATGGAAAATGACGTCGTTAGTAGATTAGTTAGTAGTTATTTCACGTCACTAGATACAATAACTGGCTACGCGGCATGTAATCGAATCACTAGTTTTGAGTCATATTACAAGTAGTGATTTTTGTAAATGCGTTATTACTGTTAACTGTGATTGTTGCGAGAATCGACTGTCGGTCGGTCGAGCCCAAAGCGCACATGTGTGGCATACAACAATAAAACAGCGTATGTAACAGTATTATTTGTACGTTTAATTTTCATACGTAAGACTATAGACATAGACAATAAAATAGAGTGATTTCTGTTTGTAAATATTTCAACGGTTTGTGATTCCGGGAAGGAAAGTCACATTGAATTTAACTAAAATAATTTAATGTGTTTTAGTTCATCGTTGTACTTGTGTATAATTTTGAGTACTCTCTTGTAAAAATTAACATTTATATGTTATTTTGGTGTTTTATGTACATTAACTGTAACGTTTCTTTGTTATTATATAACTATAATTAGTGTGGATTGTACAAGTCTAAATAAAGTGTAAATAAAAAACTTGTAAATATGTCTCGAATGAATTCTAGTGCTCTGTGGGAGTTTTTTCAAAAACTGCATAGTGAAAAAACGAAATTCATTTTATTCGATTGATGAATTTTTGTCGAGTGTCAGAGTTAATAAAAGTCTAACGGATACTACATAATTTTATCAAAATTAAGTTTATATTTATAATTGAAAAATATTTCTATAATTTAAATGAATATTTTGATCAAATTTTATTTAATTTGTGTGGACAACTTCGGCTTGCCTTTTTTCAATTATTAATTAATTTAATTTTCTATAATTTTATTATATTTAATTTTCTTTTTAATTATTATAATTATAATTATTATTATCATTGTTCTTTCTTTTACTTGACAATGTGATTATTAGTTGAATTGAATTCATAGAATGATCAATAATTTATCTAATATTGTATACCTAATTTGAAAATGTAACTTAATAATGAAATCTAATAATGTAATTTAGTAATAATATTTAATAATGTAATTTAATATTTTATAATTTCTACGGTCAAACCGGGTTCAAATGCGGACTATTTTTAAAACATCACATCTATTGTTGCCAAAAGATTATGATTATGATTATAATCAACGGCAAGGACCCAAGAACAAAGTCGTGGGCAGGAACCCCAGGCGATGTCCAACCTTAGCCCTCGTTGTCCAGCTTGCCCGTTGTTGCGTCAGCTTCTACGTCTACTGCTGAAAATAATACCCATATACCGCTGCGCAACAGCGCATTGATAGCTACGGAATTAGAAAAACAGTAACACTAACCAAAAAAGACAACTTGATAATGACTTTGCTGATTTATTTATAGACAGCTATCACCTTTTCTTTAGTAGAAAAACGTGCTTTTAAAAAATTGCGCGACATATACCTTACGAGTTACCATCGCTAAAAACTGTCTTTAGCATTATGATTCCCCATTATACGACCAAACAGTTCTACGAAAAAAGAAGAAATAAACGATATTGAATTTATATCTCTAACAGATTTATGGACGTCCCGGGTCAATGATGCTTACATTGCTGTTACGGGGCACTATATAACAAAAGATCTTGTTCTTAACATTTTTATTGAAATGTGAGTTTAAAGATACGCGCACAGCAGTGAATATTCAAGCTGCATTGCTCGAAACGACCAACGAGTGAAATGTAACAAATGAAATAAATTTTATTGTTAGTGACAACGCAGCTAACGTCAAAAAGCCATAGCCGATATAGGGTGGAAGCATTACGGATGCTATGGCCATACGTTGAACTTAATAGTGGAAGATGCCCTGAATTTAGTCAAAGCTTCTTTGGATAAAGTTAAAACGATCGTTCGACATTTTAAGACAAGTACAGCAGCCCTAGAGAAATTATTAAAAGCGCAATCACAGGAAAAGCCGGACGTGACACCGAAGCGATACAGGAAGTACCAACTAGGTGGAACTCTACGTTTGTTATGTTACAGCGATTCGTTCAACTAGAAAATCAAATATGTGCCACTGTCGCAATTCTTAAAAGATTTACCAATCTTAACTGTCGAGGAATGGACAATATTTCACGAACTGTAAGATTTTAAAACCTTTCGACGAAGCTACGAAAGCTATGAGTGGTGAATATTATATGACAGCTAGTACCATCATAGTCATGAAACGCTGTCTTAGAGAATCTTGTGACCAACTGCTCCTGGAAGACTTTACTGTTACAACAAATAGTAATTACAGCACTTCGGATAGGAGATAAAAGACTAGAAGGTGTGGAGAGAAGTGGCACGTTCTCGATATGTACAATTTTAGACCCAAGGTACAAAATTAATGTGTTCTCTGACACAAATGAGGCAGCAAAAGCAAGGAAAATGTTGGAAGAGATACTTGCAACTGATATTAGACGGCGACGACATGGAGAGAACCAACCGCAACAATCCACTTCAACCTCAGCTTCCATACCGGTACGAGATAAATTTCCACCTTGGTCCATTTTAAGCAATATTGTCGGGACGTAGCAGCAGCAAGTAGGCACACCTTTGTCGTGTGCCATCAAGGAAGTACACTCTTACTTAAAAGATAATATTCTACTTATGTTTAACGACAGTGGGAAATTTAACTGTCCATTGCAATGGTGGCAACATTACCACCACATTTATCCCAACCTTGCCATACTTGTATGCAAGTATGGCAACATAATGGCAACTTCAGTTCCCTGCGAGGATATTCATCAAGACAGAGCTCACGATTAATAACCGCCTCACACAATTGAAGATACACAAAGTTGCCCAATTGATGTATTTAAATGTTAACTTAGATCCAAAAAGATTTTTGACGGAGTCATGAACTCGTTTATTCATAAAATTAAAATAAAACTAAAAATGTATAAAAAATTTAAATGTGTATAATATTATAAAACTTAAAAACTGTGTAAATAGCCAAACAAACAAAGAAAAAATAATTGTACAGTGTAAATAAAAGTGCAAAACAAATGACAGTGAAAACGGTGAAAAGTGTAAATAAACTGTAAATATCAATAATCATTGTATATACAATCAAATTGACTTTTAAATACGCCTGCATTAATAATTTTATGAAAATCTTAGTTTCATAGTAAACAAAAATCAATCATAAATACATTTAATGCAATCAGTGCTAAGCCTGAATAAAGTATGAAGGGAAGTTAACTTATTGATTTAATTGTATAGCTACAAACACTTAGATAGTGATTTTTATTTTCGTTTCGTGTGTAACTGTATAGTTTGTGGTGGTATTTATGCACACAATCACAGTAGCCGAATAAAAATAGCCAGTTACAAAAATCACTCGTTTTAAAACAGGTGACGCCGACCAAGTCACTGGTTTCGTTACGTTTCTTGAAATTGACGTAACGACCCACGTCTAGTCGTTAGTCAAATACTGTAGGGTATAATGTTTAAATAACTATTGTAAATTCACGCAATATTTATCTACAATTATTCCTTTAATAAATACCAAAAATTATTAAACATTAAATATAGCGATAAAAAAGCCTTAAATAAATAATACTCAAAATAATACACCTAAATGTTTGAAGCTGACCGCACATAAGATATCTTAGGCTTCTAGATGACGTTAAATGCGTAGATACATAGAATTTTACCCAGCATTTTTTTTTTCAAATAAAAGCATAGCAGATGGCGTCGGATAATTTATAAGAAAACATAACGCATCGCATACATAATAGAGGAATACTGTCTGTTACAGACCCTACAAAAGCTGTACTAATTACGGTCTGTATACCAGTTCAGATTTTTAAAATTTTTCCTTAAAATATTTTCGTTATTCTAAACCTTTTTCGGTTTAATGTGGGGTTCAAACATTTACCCTTATATTTAAATTATTCTAACAAGTACTTTTTTTATAAAACTAAAGTGACAAACGAACTGACTTCTTCAACCTAGTTCATAAACACCTGCACCTAACTATCCATCTGCACCTATTTTAACGGTGGTAGAGCCACGCGGCAGCTTTTGCTGCTGCACGTATGGGCCGGCTCGAGCCGGGTTGGTACCACGACCTCACAGAATACCGGCGTGAAGTAGCTCTGCTTCAAGTTTCTGTCTGCTGAGTGCAGGTGGCGGAGCCCCACCCTCCCATCATGGTAGCGGAATTAAATGAAAGACTACCCCAGGAGGGTACCAGCACCCTGGAGAATCCCCGCTGAGCGTCCACGACTTGCTACTCCACCCTGAGCGTGGATGCTCAGGCTGTCCCAAGTATTCTGGGAGAGGGGGCAAAATCGCTCAAAACAATAACTGCTCAGTACACTGAGCAACAAGACCAAGGTGACCCGCCACGCTATCCGTGAATTTCTGCAACATCAAAGGACTTCACTCAAAACTAAACGTCCACTCCATCATCTCGAGACGTCAAAGCCGGCCTTGCTCTTTCTGGACCGAGACGGTTGTCCTTCCGACTGATACTTCGTATCTCCTACCTGGGGTACAAATTGAACACTGTGCCTCGGTCTGGAGTTTGCGTGTACGTCAGAGAGAACATCTGTTCTCGACACCTCGGCAGTCTTGAAGGTTCGGACCTCTCCATCCTTTGGCTACGCGTAGACAGGGACAACCACCCGCGCGTCTACAAGTGCCTCTATAGATCCCATAGCGGTAATGCCGAAACAGACCGACTCATCGACCACGTCCGAATGGCTACAGATTACTTGCTTTACAACAGGTCCCATGCGCAGAGATCGTGATCCTTGGCGATTTTAACGCCCAGCACGCCGAAGGCTCGGTTCACGTTAAACCAATCATGCGGGGAGATCTGGTCATGATTTTGCCTTGGCATATGGTCTGACACAACTGGTTACTACGCCTACGCAGATTCCAGATGTGGAGGATCATGCACCTTCACTGTTGGACCTTCCGCTGACCTCTCATCCGGACAGATATCAGATCTCCGTCGACGCCCCTCTTGGCTCCTCGGTCCATTGTCTAGTCTGGAGTGTAGTGCCTCAAGCTGAAATCGCGATTGCTTTCTGCAGGCTGCCGCCGTCTTTGGCACTATATGTCGGCTGATTGGGATGGGATGCGGTCTTTCTTTGCATCCTACCCTTGGTGATCGGGTTTACTTCTCGCCGGATGATCCGAGCGTTGTTGTTAATTCTGTTGCTGATGTGGTACTTCAGGGTATGGAACTTTTTATTCCTTCCTCTGTGGTGCCCATCGGAGGCAGATCTCAGCCATGGTTTAGTCGCTCCTGCAAAAGTCCATCAGTCCGTAATCAATCGTTTAAAAAATAAAAAATTGTACATAAATCGTCGGAAAATGAAATAAAAGTTAAGTAACTGTGAAGTTAAAGTGACATTGTTCGCGAGTACAGCGAAACCGTAACAATCAAAGTTTTCTTACTAAAACATTTTATAAAATAACCGTTGAAGTGTTAAAAGAAACATTAAATACAAAATTTTAAATTTAGTAATAAACAGAAACCTAGAGAAGTGGACTTTATCGAATTATCCAAATAGTAACAGTGTGAGAACAAGTGTCTGTATTTAAATATCAAGTTTAACTGAAAACATTATGTGGCTATTGGTTTTAATACTAGAAGAACATTATATTATTATATTTACAACAAAGTATATAAACCTGGAAAAGTGATCTTTACTGAAATCATCAAAATAGTGTTAGTTTATTTTTCGTTTTCAACGGTAGTGTGAAGTGCTTATGAATCTGGACTTTGAACTATTTAAATGTTATGCAAATCAATAGCCCTTAATAATTTAGTAAAATTTTTGCTGTATTACGCAAGCGACACCGCAGCTCTGCGGTACACAAGTTATACGTTGAAAAACTTTAGCGTGTAGCACTTCGTACGTTCCAATCCCGTAGACTGCTTCATATATGTTATTATTACTTTTTTCCACAATTCTTAAAATTCAATTTCGAATTCTAAAAAAATATTGAGAAAAAAATTGTTATTTAAATGTCAAAAAAGTTTACAAATTGAGCGCAGTATAAACGTCTAATTTCCTAACCTTCATAACAGAGGGCGTTGCAACATAAACCTACTTTCTTGATCACAATACTCAATCCATAGTGCTAACAAAAGGAACTAATGTGACTAATTTAGTATAACCAACAAACCTCGCATCAAGACATTTGTTAATAACGTATATTAGTATCCGATAACCACAAAAGATGGAAGAGGAGTACGAAAACATTACTTTAAGACCTAGAAAATTATATAACTCAAAATCTTGTGAATCATTAGAAAACGACGGAATTAATTTTTCATGTCTATGGATTCAGAAATGGCACAAAGAAGCTTTGACCTGTCTACACATTTACATAAGTATACTCTTATAGATGAATTGAAACAGAAAATAAACGATTTAACTTTATAATTGCACAGCGCACAAAATGAGTTAGAAAACGTAATTATAGAAAATTGCCAGTTAAAAAAAGAAATAAATAAGTTATGCACACAAAATAATACACTGAGAACTATATGCAAAAGTCCAGTACAGCATTCAAAGAGAACAGTACCGTCAACAAATAAAAGAAAACGACATATTACAAGAAATAACATAAATCAAACCATTGATTGTATATCAAACACAACATTCGATAAAGAGCGTGAGTTTGAAACCGGGCTAAAATCATCTTTAGTAAACAAAAATAATATGCAGAATCAACAACTTACCAATATTTCCGGAAATAACAGTTCCCCCGAAATACAACAAAGCAATGACACATTCACCCAAATACAACCAAGCTATAAAACATCGTCTAAATTATCTTCCAGACTTCATAAAAAACATTATGTATAACTGAAGGACACCAATGTATAGGATTGGCTAATTTGTTAAGAACATCAAGAATTAACACACCTTACGAACATTACCAAATTGAATAATTTATCAAACCAAAAGCAGACACTGAAGAAATCTTGAAAACATGCCAATTATTTAATATCAAATCAAAGGACTGTATTGTTTTAAGTGTTCGAGAACATGATAAAAAGTAATGATAGAGTTAAGTAGCTTTCTGGAAACAATAGATAAAGAGTGTCTTGTATTAGTTTTAGGAATTCGCACAAATATGTACTTAAATGAATGGAAACTTAATAATATTCTGAAAATAACATGTAATCAATACCAAAATTGCCACTTTACTACTACTGATATGTCGAAAAAATATGATTTATGTAAAAAAATTATCAAATTATTAATTAAAATTATTTTAATTTAAAGTTTTTAAGTTTTATGCAACGTTCCAGAGTAATAAAAGGAAATATACGCAGGGAAGTATGCCGTTATAACATTGACACACAAAAAAAAATCGTACGTCGTAATACACCAATAAAAACACAGATTAAAATTACATTCTACTTCTTACCTATTCCAAACATAATTCATAAAGCCCCAATAAAAAAAAAAACCGCAAAAAAATAATATCATACTTTACAGTACTACCACCTTAATCTAAAACTAAGCCACAAACGTTTTTTCGTACCCAACAAGTTTTAGTAATACATACATACATAAACACTCACGCCTGTCACCCAGAGGGGTAGGCAGAGACTACGGACTTCCACTTGGCACGATCCTGGCACACCTCTCTCGCCTCCTTTACATCCATATCTACGCATACACGCTGTCGGTAATATGGGTACCCTAATCTGGCCATTTCAATATATCGCCAATTTGGTCGATAAACCTTCGTCTAGGGCGTCCTTTCCGACCTCTGCTGTTCACTGCATAAATTTGCTTTGTCACCTTTCTTCGTTCATTCTTTCTACATGACCAAACCACCAGCATTCCTTCTTAATCCTGGTCACAACGTCATCTTGCAAACTACACTCTTTCTTATTACACTATTTCACCCTGTTATTCACTCTCATGCTTCTTCTGCCAGACCCAACTTCACTCACCATACATTGGGGACCAACACAGCATTGTTAATTGCCAAACGTGCCTGACACATTCTGACTTTCAACAGCGTGTGAGCCCCATTCACTCTGTTTCCTGCGTTCACTGTCGTTCTATATCCTTATCATATCTACCATCCCTGCTAAATAAACATCCCAATATACAAACTCATCCACTTGCTCAATCAACTCCTCTATTCTATTTCACATAACGTTTACTTTCTTTCTTTCAAAACCATCACTTTCGTTTTATTTATGTCTACTATACCCTCTTTCTTTTTAATGACCAAACTATTAAAAGTAACCACTATTTGCAACCCGGCCGCCGACGATGCAAATATGACTTGATCATCGGCGTACAAAAGGCATTTGACGGTTAACTCCACCCATTCTCAACCCATTCTTCAACTTTCAAAGTTTGCAAACAACTGTCCATAAATAGGTTAAACAGTCAGGGGAAGCTACACAGCCCTGTCTGACATTTTTGGATGCCAAACCAGTCTGAGTAGACCCTGATGATCCTGACACAAGCACTAGAGTCCCTATAAAGAGACTTCATGCCTGTATCAAACCAGCGCTCAAACCAAATGAGTTAAGTGTTTGCCATAACACATTCCTGTCCACTCTGTCACAAGCCTTTTCCAAGTCCATGAAAGCACAAAACTTTTGTTTTTGGCCAAAACTTCCGCAATCATGCGCATGGAAAATACTTGATCCGTACACCCCATTCCCTTTTCTAAACCAGCTTGCAGATCCCAAATTTTTCCATCAGTTTCTTCCATAACTCTTTCATTAACACTTTAGCATACAGTTTACCCACAATGCTAAGCTTGATACCACGGTAGTTTTACAGTACTGCTGTGACCCTTTTCCTTTATATATTGGGACTACAATGGCTTTGCACCAGTCTCCGGTACCCGCTCAGTTCCCAAAAATAAGGTGTACAGCAGGCCTGCCACTCCCTCTCCAGCCCTTAGCATTTTTGAGTGATACTCTATCATATCCGGTCATTACCTGCTTTCATGCTTTTCATTGCTTATTATTTCATCTACACCTTATCTCCCTACCTCTCCAATTTTTTCGAATTTCTTTTCACTTAATCAGACGACCCTTCACCATAAACACGCTTTCAAAGTATTCTTCCATCTGTTTAAATTCGAAACTTCATCATTCAGCATACAGCCATTCTCGTCTCGTATAGCATTCATTCTAGGCTGTTTTGATTTTTGATTTACTATTGTTTTTGTCTCCAGAACATTTAATATTTGCCTGAAGTTATCAGATATCCTTCTATCATTCTTATCCGTTCTTTCTGTTTTTCCTTTCAACAACTTCTTTTACTCTTATTTATAAGTCTAAAGTCTGCCTTTTTTTCAATCTATCATTCATACTGGCCAGAATTACCAGCTTTTGGTTGCCAGTAAATCTAACCATGCTCTTTTCTTTGTTTCAACTTCCATCCGAATCTCATCATCCCACAACGTATTATTTTTCCTTTCATTCGTTCTTCATTTACAATTACATAATCGGTGGCTGCATCCACCAAAACTTTCTTTACATTATTCCATACAGTCTTCAGGTCAAATTATTCATACATATTTCATTCAAACCATTTATATTCTCCTCAGTCTATATTTATACTTCTTTCACACCTTCATCTTTGTAACCTCTCTGTTCTTATTATTGTAACGCAGTGGTAGACATATGTTCGATGCCAACTGAATAGACCATTAATTCGGCATAAGATCAAGTAATGATCCGTCCATGTTGGACCCCGAAACTTCTTCATCTACCACTGCGCTCCGCATTTTCATCCACAATTATGAAACTATCATGTTCTATCATCACTCTTTTCCCACAAAACATGTGAATCCTCTTATGGCGAAAAGAAAGTATTCGTCACAAAAGATTATTTTCTCACAAGAGAGGACCATTCTCATTTACACTTTCATCGCCAAACATTCTATATCCTTTCATAACCAGACCTCTTTCACCCCAACCCTTCCATTAAAATCTCTCAACATAATGATATTTCCTTACATTTCATCAACACCATCTACTATGTCCCAAAACTGCTTGGATAAGTGGGCTTAGACATGTCTGGGGCACACCCCAGCACAAACAACTCTTTAAGCCCACTTTCATTCCTATCCATAGCAGCTTAGTTTACACATTCATACTCTTTACCACACAACTATTCTTTCTGAAAGGATGACACCGACTGGCATGCCCGCTCGGTCTTGTCCACACCAGACCAGTAAGCGGTATACATGCCATGTGCAGTGGCATCCTTTCCCTCTTCTGTTTCGTCTCATTTACACATAACACATCTATTCTCTACATTCATCATTTCGCATATTTCATCCATCTTATTATTCCACATACATTCAGAAGTAAAGACGGGCCTCCGCAATCCACTTTTCGCTCCTCCGGAGACAGAATGACGGTGGCTAAATTAAACTGATGCATCAAAAATATAGAGCATTTAGCAGTAAGAAAAACTGCTCGAGGAGGCTCTTATCCAAATTCCCTGACGTAGTTTGTCTGTCAACCTCATTCAAAGGGCAAAATCATGCAGTATTAATAACTATATGTAGCATCAGCGCACTGCAGGCATAAAAACAGAATAGAGGAGGGTGTATATTAGTAAGACTGAACTTGCAATATAAAATCTAGAAATACCTAAAAATATGCTACTGCCGAAACTTTTGAATGTTGCGGGATTGAAATAATAAACAACAAAATCGTCGTCATATTTTTATATGGAACACCCATCTCTAAAATTCAATTATTTTTACATAAGTTATCATAACACGTTTTTGCATCACATAACCGAACATTAATATCGATACTCTCAAACATAGTAGTGCAAAGAATATTTTTTTGGATATTTTATTGAAATATAGCTTAGTAACTCATATTGACAAACCCATAAGACGTAATGCATGTATAGATCATATAACTAGTAACATTTACAATGCTCACGGGTAACTATTGGAATTGATAGAATCAGGCGTTACTTTGCGGAAATCCATTATATTAAAGTTGGAAAAATTTACTTTGCCAATATCCGCTCAATAAAATAAAATGATGTTACCTAGTTTGAAGAGCACCTGCCGCCCTCTCTTAATTGCGTGCACTATCTCCGTCGCCACTAATCGTAGCAACACTACTCCCACCAACACTACACTAGGAAAGACACACCACCGACGACAATACGACACGTGTTTCGCCTATACACGAGGCATCTTCAGGTGTAGTAGACTCTACGATGGCTGACCGCTAAGTGAGCGGCGAGCCAAAAATAACTGCTATTTATAAGACTCGCCGACGGAACCGCTCCCCACTTAAGTAGCGAGCGACCGCGTCATGCGATAAAACATGCGACCAATCACCGCCTGACGTACGTACGTACGAATTAGCATTGTCAGCCCACAATACAGCGCAAATGCTACATGTACCTGTACAACAACAAATCTATAGAAACATTACTTTATCTTCAAAAGGGATTACTGTGAAGATAATATTACAAAATTTCATGAATGTTTGTGTAGTATAAATTGGTCACATATTTATAGTGAAAATGACATAAATATTGCATCTGATAAATTTAATGAACCATTCCTGCTAATGTATGAATTGTGTTTTCCTCAGACGCGCATTAAAATTCTGAACAAACCATCTAAACCTAGGTGGTTGACTAAAGGCTTAACGGTTAGTTGTAAACCGAAAAGAAAATTACATTTACAATATTGCAAGCACAATACTAATGAAAACAAAATTAAATACATAAAATACACAAAGCTCCTTAAAAAATGTTTTCGCCTTTCTGAAAAAATTAACAAGTATAAGTTTGTGAGGAATTTCGAAAATAAGTGTAAAGCTGCGTGGAAAGTTGTTAAACGGGGATCTCATAAAAGTAATAAAGACTTAGTTATAAATGGAATAGAGGTTGACAATAAATTAATTACATATCCTACTAAAATCGCTGCGTCATTTAATGAATATTTCATTAGTCTTACTAATAGATCTCCCACTAAGGCCGGCCACATACATACGGGAATTCCGTTTCGATATTCCGATTCGAGATTCCGAACGCAGCAAGTCCATATAAAATCTATGACCCGCCACACACGTACGTTATTTTTCCGTACGGAATTTCCTCTGATTCGAGATTACGTGGGACCGCCTGCGCGTTCGAAATCCCGAACAGAAAAAAGCCGCTCCGAACGCAAGTCTTCCGTAGATTTTGTACGAGTCGCAACACACATACGTAAATTCCGTACGGAACGCGCCGAGTGTTCGTCGCACGACCGAAGCGAGTAGGTGTGTTTATGTATGTTTTTACATTTAATCTTATAGGTGTAAACCTTTTCGTAACCTTTCATCTTATTTTATTTAATAATTCGTCGAAAGAATTTACAGACTTCCATATTTTAAAAATATCTCTGGATAGATTGCAAGCTTAGGGTGATAAGGGGATGCTCCCACTAAGAATGATAAGGAAGGAAAACTCGTCATATGTACAGCGACAATGGCACCAACTTCTTGGGCGCAGCAAGAGCATTGGAAAAACAATGAAAGGAGGCGTTAAAATGCTACATAAACATGACGTCCTAACTAACCTGTCAGAGTGGGGTATTGAATGGCATTTTAACGCTCTATCCTGGCCTACTGCTGGTGAAACATCGCCTCAAACGAGTACTTGGGGATCAAAAACTTACGTTCGAGGAATTTTCCAAACTTTTGGCACAGATTGAAGGATGTCTCAACTCTCGCCCCCTGGTGGCGTTGTCAGAGAATATCGAAGACCTTGACTGCTTGACACCGGCTCATTTCCTGATCGGTGAGCCTTCTCTAGAACCACCACTATCCGCTGAGGGTAATGACATGCCCTTCACTACAAGATGGCAACTTACTGAGAAAATGTACAAGGACTTCTGGAGAAACTGACTATCTCCAAACTCTACAAATTCGAAGCAAATGGCACTTTCCTACAAAAACTTAGAAGTTGGGGACGTCGTCATCGTCAGGGAAGACAACATTCCTCCTGCCAAATGGATCATGGGACGGGTATTGGAAACTCGCCCAGGTGCGAATGGCCGGGAACGAGTCGTCACACTGAAAATTAAAACAAGTCATATGAAGCGACCGATTACAAAATTGTCACGTCTTCCGTTGGAGCCGTCATCTTATACAACTGCATCTTTTGACGTTACCACTACGCAGCCTGCAAGAAACACACCAGGAAAACGTAGAAACAACAACGGCAAAAAACTCTTCAACAACCTTTTTTTGCACGCTACTACTTATATTTTCGATGTGTGTTGGACCTGCTACGCAACAAATGATCAACATAACGAAGCTTAGCAGTTCAAGAGTCGTTTATTTTGACAAGGTGTCTGACGTGCAGATTATTCAAGATAAGTGGAAAATGGTTGTATACTACAACATGAAGACATAGTTTGGAATACATACAAAACTATGTCAACCATTTGAACGCATTATGCAAGAAGGAAGCAGCCTATCTTACAATTTCGTGCCAGTTTCAACACGAACTTAACAAAATTCAACATTATAACAATATCTTACGATCTGAACATGGACCGTCTCGAAGAGAAAGAGGACTAGTGAATGGAATTGGATACCTAGCAAATTCCCTTTTTGGTACTCTGGATGAGAGATTTGCCAATCAGTACGAGAAGAATATCAACATAATCCAGTCAAACGAAAATCATCTATTCAATCTCTACAAAAATCACACGTCGATCATCGAAGGTGAATATAATTTTCTAAAAAGAAACAAGGAAGTAATGAACACACAATTTTGTATCATTGACAATCATCTCGCTGAAACTGAAAAACGCATACAAGTCAGCCATGACAATTCTATGTACATAACAGCTACCGCTCTGGCCATGAACTTGATCATTTCAAACATGCGACGAATACAACTGCAACTCCTAGACCTAGCAACTGACGTAAGATACGGGAGAGTTGACAACCATCTCATCAAGTCTAACCAATTTGAAGAGCAGCTCAACATCATCTCCGGTCAGTTACCAAGTGAGTTATGGCTACCCTGTGTGAATATACGCCATTGCACGCGAAGCCTGTACAAGCTGGCGCGAGTGCACGTGCGCTTAACAAGTGCATACCTAATATTCAATGTGAAGCTACCGCTAATAAACAACGAACAATATGAACTTAACCGCATCATTCCTATTCCGCAAATAACCGGACATACAGAGAAAACTATAGTACTCACTTCTGAATACCTCGCTGTAAACCTAAAAAAGGACATGATAGTGCCCTTAGAAGACCAAGATGTATAATCATGCTTAAATCTTCAAGAAAACAAAATTTTATGTGCTATTAATCAACCTATTTACAACATCAAGGTAGCCGATACATTATGTGAAGCGCAAATATTAAATAATGGCGACTTATCAACATGCCTCACAAGATTATCAGATTGCAACGAGAAGTGGGTGCGATTATACAATCGTGGCGCGTGGCTGTTCTCCTGTTGCGAAGACTGCACGATGCGCATTTTCTGCCCAGCTGGAGTGACGTAACAGAACTTACACAGCACGGGGATTATGTCACTTGGACTTGGGTGTATGCTCAAGGAAAAAGCTTTATCATTAATGCTCGCAACGACTATCACAGCGAGTTGAAACTAATAGTAACGGTAGTGAAGAAAGAATGTACATGCGCGAATCAAGCCTGAACCACATACTGACAGACTTCAATCATACATTTGTTCCTGAAGATCATAAAGACGCCTTACAGGAAACAACATTGAAAAGGTCAAGGAACAGCAACAAACGCTGAGTGTACAATCACTTACTCATGACACACACAACTATGTGTTGTAAACCATAGTCGGAGTTATCATTGCAGCCTTCATTGCATGGGGGACATTTAAGATGTCAAAGCTGCAGCATGAATCTCCGCGACAAGCCAGACTCCAACAATGTCGAGCAGCCAACCCAGGAACATTCATCGGAGCACCGGGTCTCGGACATTGATAGTTTTGATGCGGTAATCACAACGACTGCCCGTAAACTCAATAGGGGTTCATCGTCATAAACTTTCTTCTTGTTTATAAAATTGGCAAGATGTACGAGCAAGTACATGATATTACAATAGTTTAGGAAATATGCTGATATTGCACCTGCGCGCGCGACACGTTCATTCCAAGTACATTTTATTCATAAGTATTTTTAGTGCAATAAACGCTCTCTACGGAATCGGACACAGTTTTAATTACCACATCCCGTAACGTAGATACAACCTACATCGACATCCTACACATAAATTATATGTAGAGGGTCACAACTCACAAACCTCCCCCTACGAATTATTTATTTGAATTATATTTTCATTAATGTCATTTTTATGGTCATTTAATGTGAATTTGTTATCGGTTGTCACTATTACAGATATATCATCAGCGAATAGGATACATGGATGCTTGGTCACATTTGCGAGATTATTAATATAAATCAGGAACGGAAGAGGTCCCACTACACTTCCTTGAGGAACGCCAAACTTATTTTCCCTAAACTCAGATCTGCAGTTTTCCGCTACATAGTTAGAGTCAAGTTTTGCAATTTCGACTGGTTGCATTCTATTCTGCAAGGAAGTGTGTTATCCAGTTCAAAGCAGTGCTTCTAACGCTGCAGTGCTCTAGCTTTGCTAGTAGTTGATCATGCGTAACAAAATCGAAAGGTTTCGATATATCAAAGAAGAGCGCCGTCATATATAGTTTGTCGTTTAGTTGTGTAAGGGTTTAATTCACTAAGTCATACACCGCATGTGAAGTGGATTTACTTTTTCGAAATCCAAATTGATTGTGTTTGAGTATATGATATTTATCAAAAAACGATGTAAGTTTTTCATGCATAAGCTTCTCATACAGTTTGGATAGGATAGGAACCAGCGTAATAGGCCAGTAATTACTTACGAGTATATTTTTATCCTTTTTAAATAGTGACTTCACCAATGAGAAATTTAATCTGTCTGGAAATATCCCACAGAACATTGACTGATTTAACAGAAATGCCAAAACAGCGTTGTTCATTTCATGTCCTAATAATATTTGTAGGTACCTCGTCGTATCCTTCTGAATTTGTCTTATTCAGTGATAGAATTATTTTTCTAACAGAATATTCGTCAATGAGTGTCAAATAAATAGATCTATCTAAAATGTCACTAGGAGTCTCAGGTAATATATTGGCATTATCTTTATTTGTCAATTCAATGAAATAGTTGTTAAACGTAGTAGCAACTTGTGTAGGATAATTTATAACATTGTTTTTGTATTCAATTGAAACTATATAATTATTATACTGAGTTTCGGGGATATAACGTCACACTGTCTTACACCTCTTTGCAGTTGGATAGGCTTCGTACTCTGATTCTGTACTCGGAAAGCCATCGTAGCCCTACTGTACAAACACTTCAGCACTTAGATATACCGACAGTCAATTTGGCACCGCTGAAGGGGCTGCAGTTCCACCCAAATTTCAACGGAATCAAAGGCTTCGGCTATTTAGCGGCATAAATAGATTAAAGTATTTTATAGAATAAGGTGATAAACGAGTACACAGTTCACCTGATGCTGTGGCCCATAAACATCTACATCTACCATCGATTAAGATGGAAAACCTCATTTCTAGTAATAAGGTCTCCAGTTATATACTCGTACACTCACCATTGGATGGAGTTTGCACACAGTGTACTTGGAAATAACGTTGCAGTCCGTTATTGTTTCGTTAGTTTTAAAGGATTTTATTCACACCCCTTACTTGGTAGAAGTTCATTTCTATTATTTTAAACTACTGTTGTGCAGCAAGTTTTAATTAAAATTTAGGTATTTATACGCTATGTATAAATATATACTAGGAATATTCTCATACAAGTTCTAAAGAAAGGTTTGTTTTGACAAACCTTAAAAATATTTTAATTGACTAGAATGTCTAAAATACAATTTGTGTTAAGGAAATGAATAAATATATTCATTTAATTTACTAAGTGAACGGTAAAACAGTTAGGAATTGTCTTCTATTTATCAATTATAATTCCACAATTTTAAGTACAATGCAAGATAATTTAAATGTGAATTATATTTTATATTGACAACCTCCTGATAAAGGCAACAAAGGAAATCACTTTAGAGTTAAGTGAATATTGAATTAAATGTTCGATTTTGCCACACCAAACTTGGTTTATCAAAAAATTTAGTGGACTGTGCTGACTTTGTGCTTGTTCCGTCTCTCATTTAGGACTGGAATAGTGCCAAAATCCTGAAAGCTGGCCAACGTGCAGCATATTCCAAAAAAGGCAGCCGTGCCGACTCTGCCAATTATCGGACAATCTCAATTACCTCCATACTCTGCAAGATTATGGAGCGTATATTGAACTCCCGCTTAATGGCATACCTAAAACAGAATGACCTCTTAAGTGACCGTCATACGGGTTTCGCCGAAATAGGTCAGCTGGGGACCTTCTATGGGGCGAGGCACTCGAGAACAGTGGGGAAGCACTATCTCGAAGGCCTTTGACAGAGTTTGGCACGCTAGCCTTTTGGGTAAGCTTCCAGCTTACGGCTTATCCTCTGGTCTGAGTGACTGGATAAAGGAATTTCTGAGTGAATGGTCTCTCCGGGTCGTCGTCGATAGCTGCTCATCCAATCCTGTGGCGACTAACACCGGTGTTCCTCAGGGGTCCGTTCTCTATGCAAATCTCTTCCTGCTGCTTATTAATGATCTGCTTATGCCCGGTATCTATGGGTATGCAGACGATAGCACAGTTGTGGAGAGATACCAACCAAGTCCTCGGGCTAGTCGGGATCAAATCCGAAAGAGAAGCTATGGAAGAGCGTGTGAGTCTCACACTACAGGCAGTCTCCGAATGGGGCGATGCCAATCGTGTGAAATTCAATTCCTCCAAAACACAAGCGTGTCTCTTCACTGCAAAAAGGAGCCAGCTCAACTTGATTCCTTCTTTCCGAAGTGTATCAGTGGAATACACCGACCGCCTTCAGTTGTTGGGGGTTGAGATATCCTCAAATATGAACTTCGGGTGGTTCATTGACTTCGTAATACTTAGCTTTCGGTTTTATACAGGATGCATTTCGGAGAGTGTACGCAGGAATTGCATAATTTAATTCCTCCCTCTCCCTTCCACCATCGGACAACCAGACTTTCGGCCAGTCTTCACCCTTTCGTTGTTGACTTACCACGCATTCGACCCAAATGTTTTGCTGCGTCTTTCATCATGCGTACAGCAAATAAATTGCCAGCATCTGTCTTTCCATCCGATTACAGTGTGGATGTCTTCAAGGCAAGAGTGAATAGGCTTTTGTTAAGTTAGTGCGCTTCACCATCTTGAGCTACATCACCACTTACCTTCAGGTAGGATTGTTGGTAAGCGCTGGCTTAGAATAATATAAAAAAAAGATCCACGGAGCGGGATTTATTTGTGTGTAAGTTATTTCACTGCAGTAAGTGCTCTCTCCGGTCGTCTTGGATTACCGTCCCATCGGACTATGAGAGTGAGGAAATAGAGAGTACTGTGGCCTACATAAAATACTGTCCCGCAGATGGCTAGTCTTCGTTGAGACCGGCCGCCGTAACCATGACCGTAAAATTAATTACAGCCTATCAAAGTCAACTTATGAACTCAAGCTTCTGCCATAGATTGTTTATTTTTTGTCAAGAAATTTTCAGTAGCAGCCCGGAGTCAAAAAGATTAAAGTGTATATATATACCGTACCTCAAAAATCACGTAAAGCCGTTGGTCCTGCGCCGGATCTCTCTAAGATCGTATTGGATTACCGTTCCATTGAACTATGAGAGTATATTCGGGCACAATAATCCTGTCCTATGATGGCCTAAGGAACGTAGACTTCGTTGAAACTGGTCGACGTGAAATTCGGTCTAGTAGACATTATACGAGATGATTTTAGCATTTTCCATAGTCGCCTCTTACGACACCCATTGGACGAATTGGGTGATGAATTCCTTTATATCGTTACAACACGGTAAATTAGGTGTTGCTGCATGTATTAATAAATATTTTTATTACTTCTAAATAAAACGGCTGATTGAAAATATAAGAACATATTTTATCGGCAAAGTACACTCTTCTTATCGTTTTAACAACGAAAGTAATCATTATAATTCGTATTATTCTTCTGTCCTCTGAGACTGACAGCCCTCGGTATGTCCTCAACTTTTATTCGCTCCGGTTATCGTTTCACTTTCATAACAGATATCAATATAAAAATAACACTTTGAGTATATCCTATTATAAAAGTATTTCAGAACCGATAGCTTAATAATATTTCATTAGTACAATATTTCATAAAAATTTACATTACCTGATAATTGCTTCTAACAATTTTCTAATCGTTTAATGCCCCTCATCCTTTTTTAAAAAGCGTTGACCTTTTCTGTAAGGCGTTGACAATTATTCGGAGTATTCGGACGGAAAGATAAGATATAAAGATCAAGAAATATAAGATGAAGCAAACTATTTGGTTCTAATGCGTGGAATATCGACAACAAAGGGATGAAGACCCGCCGACCGCCTGATTGTCCGATGGTGGAAAGGAGAGGGAGGAATCAAAGCGTGTAATTCCTGCGCACACTCACCGAAATGCATCCTACAGAATACCGAGAGACTGGCTACTCTGCGCCTGTGCTCGAGGCTGACAAGATTGGTTTCACCAAATCAAGGTCACCAATGAGCCTCTTAGCACGTCTCCACTGAGTCCAACGCTGCCAGGTGGCATTTTGCAGCACCAGCCCATATGTGACAGCAGTACTCCATGCAAGACCGGACTTGCGCTTTATATAAAGTCAGATATTTGAAAGTCCAAATTTCAAAATTCTCTCTTTTTGGTTTTAGTCTTATTATAATGTTTTTAAGAGGATGTCTATTGCGTAAGGTAGTAAGTGTATGAACACCTTTATGAAAGTGAACTTTGCGCCTATATCTGACAGTTTTATTTTACGTTTAATTTTCACTCAAAAAACAGAGTTGAATTGTAACCTCCTTTTTAAAAGTCTAAAAATCTAATTTTTATAATCTCCTTACACCGCAAGGCATTATAGCAATTAGAGCAATTTTTGTGGTTGACTGAGACAGGTTGATCGTACTAAAGTAATATCTGAACGTTGTTTACGAAAACTTAGCTTAGCTTAAAAGCTCCAGAAAAATGTCTTGTTGGTTTTATTTCATTCTGAAATATTTTTTCTTCGTAGAATATTTAATGTCTATTTATTTATTTACACACTGAATTATATGAAAAGTAACACGCTCACTGCTATTTATACGAGTATCAATAACAAGTGTACATAACATTTACCAACAAATACATGTAAACATTGAGAAGGAAAAAAATGAAAAATTTAATATTTAGACTTTAAAACGGACTAAGCATAATCACAACATACTACACCTACTCCTACTACTACTATAACAACTAGAATTTTATCTAAATTTAGTAACATTCAAAATTTCATCCCAAATTTTTGTTAATATAAGTGATTGTAATTTTTTGAAATGCTAATTTTTTTTTTATTTAATTTAGACCCTTGAGGTACGGTCCACTAGAAGTTATCGGGTAACACACATATACAATACAAAAAAAACAGAATACAGTCGAATTAAGAAACTTTTTTATATACTAGGGTGACAAACGAGCACAGTCCACCTGATGGTAAGTGGTTGCTGTGGCCCATAGACATCTACATCTATCCACGTTTGCGAATCAAAATGCAGATGCGTTGTCAGCCGTGAGGACTAAGATGGAATGCCTCGTTTCCAGTAAAAAGGGTCTCCGGTTCTCTACACTCACCATACGAAGCACAGCAGCATTAAGCTGCTATTTTACGCTGGTATTCTGTGAGAGCGTGGTCCTTTCCCGGTCGAGCCGACCCATTCGTGATACAACTATACTATACTATTAATATAGCTGCAGCATGGCTCTACCACGTATAACTTCTTCTTTTACTTATAAACTTCTTTTTTTAAGTCGGCTTAAAAGTGATTAATATAAATGACTGTTTTTTTGTATTTTATTTATCAAGCATTTTTGTAGAGTTATTAAAGAGATGTGTGATAAATAAAGCCACAGTGAAAAACTCACCGTGGTCCGCCGCCTAAAAAGTGGCGGTGACATTTTAGAAAAAATGACGTTCCAAAAACCACGTTGGCCCTTCAACTCGCTACAGTTTTACCATTAGATGGACTGTGTGCTCTTTGTCACCTTTATTCTATAAAAAAAAATGTTTATATACAAGTTTTCAAAGCAAATACAGGTAACGAAATATATTAACTGTAAGAAAATTTCCTGAAAGTTGTTTATTTTCTAATTAATTAAGTAAGGTGATTGGAAACGCTGAAAGTGACTGAAATTACCTTTTTCTAGTATTTCTATGTATTTATCTTTTTGCATATTTTTATGAAACATTTCTTTAATAATATATTTTACTTAAATAGAGCCAGAACGGAAAGAGTTGTGCTCATCATTGGTATGATTAGTGCCCATCACAAGTCCACTGCAGAAAACAACTACTCATCTTTACATATTGCAACAAAACGCGGGCTCGTCGATCCACTATCCAGATCCATTTAGTGGGACCCCCTAATCGATGCTTATTGATACAAAAGTGACAACTCGAGGCACGTTATTTTTGGCGATTGTCCGTTTCAGGTTACAGATTAAATGGTATATCTCGTTTATTCTGTTGTGATGTGAATATCCTCGTTTACGGATTATCCATAGAGAAACCCAATGCCATATATAATATAGTCCTTTTCATACCTCTATAGGATAGTAGAGTGAATTGGAGCTTTTAACGTTGCAGTATTTAATTTATTTCGTTAGTTTTAAATGTCGTTTGTCTCCATCCCATTCAATACCGTTATTCAAATCCGTTGCTTCAGTAACTCTTCCTGATTACAACTTAAACTTTATGAGATTAATAGCCTACAACACCGTTAAACCAATGAAAGTTGGCACTTAAAATATGTATTTTTTCAATGAAGTTATTTATGTTATCCACTTTGTTGCACCTCACCATGAGATAGCGCTGAGGCATATCAACTTCTATATCGTTCAACCAATAAGGCTGGGCGACGTCTGCTAAGTTTTGCTAGTCTTAATATGTAAAAATCGCGTGTCATGATGTTTGTTTGCGCTAATCGCCGAAACCGATCAACCGATTTTAATGAAATTTTATACACATTCATTCAATACACATTGTATTGCTTGCTCTAACTTGAAAGATATGTTTTTTTTTATTCCGATAAGTAACCTTCCATATTTTTTATTGCTAATTGAAGGATTTTTATTGGACAAAGCGTCTTTGAAAAAGTCAGAACAATGTTCACCTGGCCAGCTACTATAATATAAAATCCGTTATTGTCATAACGTAATTTACACAGACATTTCCAGCAAAAAGTCTACTGGACGGTTTGTTTTTAATGTTTAAAAAGCAATAATATTAGTACAATATAATGATAATTATACAATAGTATATTAAAAAATATGGAAATAAGAGGGTTAATGTCCGAAGGTCGCAATAAAACCGCTCAGAAATGGTTGGAGAGAAACGAAATTATTTCGAGTGAAATAATATAGAGTAGAATACGTATCCGTGGGTGTTTTTACAGCTTTCGAGGGTTTACAAATGACAATATTATTTTGATACCATACCTTTTTTAGAGGATTTCAAAATGGGAGGAGGTTCCAAATATGACTGTATTTTTTGTATGTATGTTACGCGATATCTTCGCCAATGAAGACATCCACGACTTTTTCTGTCACCAGAGAGGCGACACTTACGAATGAGGTGAAATATGTACTTGACAGATTTCATAGCGGGGAAGTTAATCTGTAGAAAAGTTAAGATTAATGTTTCTTTCTGAAATATTAGTTATACATTAAATTAATTAGATTAGAAATGAATAAAGTAAGCTACAGAAGACTACTAGGAACCAAAACTTACATTTAAATTGCAATTTCACAATAATGCTGACACTGCGTAACAAATAAGTTTACCTTAGTCTCAACTAGCGACATCTGGTGAGTCATTGTAAAACGATTTCATTTTGAATATTTAAGAAATACACTCTTCTTTCGGAATAGTAGACCTTATAATGTTTCTCCGCTAGTCTGTGATTTATAGTTGATATTGCACAACCTTGGTGCATCAAGAACTGGGAAGCCAATTTTTAACTTCAGCTTATACGAAGGCACGCTCGTTTTCTAAAGAGTTGAGATCCTCATCATCTCGAGGGTTGGCGGTCCACTGACGTGCGATTTGCGCGAAATTTTCAGCCTCGCACGACCACACTGTGGAATTTACTGTCGCTGGTGGTTTTTTCGGACCGATACGACTTAGGAACCTTCAGAAAATGACTCCTTTCTATGCTGTTATTTCTGTATGCATTTTTTGATATATTTTTCAGAAAAACACTATAAACAAAAGAGATATTTCGATTAAAATAACAAAGGCAGTAAATTCCGATGAAGTGTAATGCCCACACAATGGAGGTTCGGCTGTACACAATATACTCTGAAATAAGTTCCTAATTATTTTGTCGGCACTTTTCAAAGGCTCTATACTCTCAGCCCTAGCTTAGTTGAAGCTCTCTCCTTTTCTTATTGTCTGTCAACGTACATTTATTATGACAGTGAATATTTATCAAGGGCTTAAAACATTAGTTTAGCACTTCGTAAAAAATGTAAAGGGGAAAGGAATTTTATTAACATCAAATAAAACGACAGCGTTTAATAATTATGTTTATTTATCTTAAGCTGAAGTGGCAATGGGCTTGTCATATAGCTCGAAGAACAGACTTCCAATGGGGAAGAAACGTTCTCGAGTTGGAGCCTCTTACTGGTAAGCGAAGTGTAGGGTGCCCCCCGCTAGATAGAGTGACGACCTGGTAAGAGTTGCAGGAAGTCGATAGATGCAGGTGGCTCAGGACCGTGCTTTACGGCATTCCTTGGTGGAGGCCTATGTTCAGCAGTGGACCTGTGAATGGCCGTAATAATAATAATAATTATGTTTTATGTTAGTAAGAGTATGTTCGCCAACTGTTCGGTAAATATTGTGCGGATGCATTATTATTAATAATAAATAATAATTAATATCTATATAAAGTCGTCTAAAAATATCATAGATACAATATTTTGGCCTCATTTAGATTACTTTCGCTACTGCATTCCAATGAATTTGTGTATATTGTTGTTTTTTTTTTTTTTATTTGTGCGTTGCGTAATTGCTTTGTTTGTGACAACTACATCATTCATTCATTCAAATGCTTCCCACTTAATAGTATCGGATTTTTTTCATTTCTGATGGATATACAAAGCAAGGAAACTCAGCCACGCTGATTCAGAGCGACGGTGGATGGTTGGTGGTCGAGATTGTGTTTCTTTGTACTACAGTCTGTAATACAGTCGATAATATGATGTGTTTCGCCTTAATCTGCGTATTAACGTCTGATTCAATTATGAAATGTTATGTTTCTGTCTTTATAATGCTTTACTTGATGGTATATGGCTATTGCAGTCCACTTGCTTGCAGTCAAATTCAAACAAAAAGGCTACAGATGCGTTGTTACCTCTGGGGAGTAAGATGGAATGTCTCACAACCTGTAATTACACAGGATCTCCATACCCTTCAGAGCGGAACACAGCAGTGTAGGCACTTCTATAGCACACAGAAGGAATCCTAGGCAGGTAAAAGTCCTACCACTTAGTAATATTATGTTTTAGGTTATGTAGAACATATCAAATGCCTGAAACTGTTTGATAATTTCTATCCGCGCTACAAAATTCTCTAGTTTATTGTTTACAGTTGCCACGCATTTACACCTATGCATACAGAAGTAGTTCATTGTAGTCGTCGTAGTAGGCGTGTGACGTCACTGGATTTTGAATGCCGAGCGTTATTCGTTGAATTTTTAATGAATTTTGCCGTTGTACAAAATATATATAGGGCAATAAATAAATCGCTGGTTCCTATTTGCTGCTTTTTCACCACAAAACAAAGATCTTTTCTCTAGCTCTTAAAATAACAAATTTACCAAACAAAATAAAGTCGGTTCTAACTTAAATTATCACTATTATCCCTATTAAAAATTCGGAACTACATTTTTGCGAATTTTGCTTTTTCACCATTGAACAAAGATATTTTCTCTAGCTGTTATAATAACAACTTTACCATACAAAATAAAGTCGGTTCTAACTAAAATGATCGCTCAAAAACGTAGGTATTTACTTTACACCGTTATTTGCGGGAAAATAGGGACGCGAGCACACGCGGATCAGATTCAGATTTAGATTTTTTAACGGGAGAAGCGTGCGTCCCTTACCACACCGAATATTATACGGTTATTGTTATTGTGTTTATAAAATAAATCGGCAAAATGATAATGTAAAGTCGCTTTTAATGCATATGAGGTCTTGTATTGTAGACCCCGGGTAGTTTTATTCAATTAAAAAAAGGAAACTTGAAAAAAGAGTGACAATTAAGTTCATTCTGGTAAGAATTTCTTAAGTTACTTAAACGTCATGCCATTGATACGTTTATTCGCATAGTAGCTTTAATTTATTTAACCTCAGTATTAGTTTGTCAAGAAAAAGTAATTACAGGCGTTATTTTTTAATACACTTAAAAATGTTGGTTCAGGCAGATCTGACATTATTATTCGCCACAATAAGCTGTGTTAAGTTTGTTGTACCACAACCATTGTTAAGTGAAATAAAAATTGGACAACTTTGTTGGATGTTGCATATCTGACATTATTTAATGAAGCCAATTTAGTTTCATTTGTCGAATGTGTCACGACTGAAATTTTTAAAGATATCCCATGTAACTTATTCATTGTCAGATGTGCCATAATTGACTTTTTTAAATTCAGGACATGTATGGTATTTTCCGGAAGTGTTTACGCCGACAAATACTATTTGAATTTCAGACAAATCTGTGTTATAGTTATGTCATTGTGACTACTGAAGACTGGATTGTTGTCAAGGTTAGCCACTTGCCTGTTCATTACAAGCCCGGATGTTTTAAAATGCTCGTACTTTATAAAGAGAAAATGCCAAGGTCTATTTAATATTTTAAAGTCTTCCTTATTTTATTACAAAATACATACAACACGACATATTATGTCTTATACTACCAATATTTTAGAAATACCTTTTGATTTAAAATACACTCTGTGATATTCTATTCGCTTTCTCACAGAATACCAGTGTAGGAGATCTCATACTTTTCACACAAACATACAGTCATACACTCACACACACGCATTTACATGATACACCCTTCCTATCAGTTGATCCCGTGTAGTGGCGGGTAAGAATACCCACTACCCCATATCTTCCCGTGGGTGTCGTAAGAGGCGACAGAGGGAAACTGAGGCAGAAGATGGGCAGCAGCATCTTTCTGATAACAGCAATAACAATAAAACTGCGGTTTCCAACCCGCTCGCCAAGCGTGGCAACTACGGCAATATCCCCAATGAAGAGTTACGAAGAGACGGCCCCAGTCCCCGGCGGCCCCGCTATTCCTGGATACGGTGACGACCATGGTAACGGCGGGGCAGGGGGTGCTAAGAATCTCCGGTGGAGGTTCGGTTGCCACCTACGACGACTCGACCTGGCAACTTATAACGCACGCACTCTGAGGACTGACGAGAAGATCCTGGAGCTGGAAGAAGAGATAGACAAGTTGCGCTGGAACATTATAGGATTATCCGAGGTCCGAAGAGAGGGGGAGGACACGGTAATCCTCGAATCCGGCAACTTGTTCTATCACCGGGAGGGCGACCATATGTCCCAAGGAGGTGTCGGATTTATCGTCCACAAGTCGCTCGTTAACAACGTTAGAAAATTGGGTGTGTCGACGAGGGTTGCGTACCTTATGCTCAGAATCACCAAACGGTATTCGCTGAAGGTCATACAGGTTTACGCAACAACTTCGGCACACCCGATGAGGAGGTGGAGGAAATGTATGAGGATATCTCTACAGCCATGCATTCCTCTAAAACCCACTATACGGTGTTAATGGAGACTTCAACGCAAAGCTAGGCACAAGAGAACGTGAACTGAAAGTAGGGAAATTCGGATTAGGGCAACGGAACAGGGCAAAGCAGCTGGCCGACTTCATGGAGAAAAGAGGACTCTTTATGATGAACTCTTTCTTCCAGAAGCGGCCCCACAGGAAGTGGACCTGGTCGAGCCCCAACGGTTCGACAAAATGAGATTGACTTCATTATGACTACTAGACGCCAACTGTTCAGTGATGTCTCAGTGATCGCGAGGGTGAAAACTGGTAGCGATCACCGAATGGTTAGAGGCACACTGAACCTAAACGTTAAGTTGAGAGGTGTCGTCTAATGAAGTCAACGCTCCGTCCCCTCGTGCTCTAATCAAAAGTCCCGAAACCTTTCAGCTCGAGTTACAAAACCGTTTTCAGTGCCTGAAGATTGCAATGCAGTGGACGATATGAATGACAAGCTCGTGGAAACTGTCCATGCGGTCGGAGCTAAGTTTTGCAAGACCCGCTGCAGAAGAACACAAAACTCTCCGATCACACTCTTAATCTCATGGCTGTTAGACGGGAATGAGGCTGCAATCTTCAGTAGATTTGATAGCATACAGGCAACTGAACAGACAGATCTCAAATGCATGCGGCGGGACTTGCACAGCTTCAATACAGCTCGTGAAGCGATCGAGCGGAACCAGGGCTCCAAAGTCTTTGCCAGAGATCTGCCTGCCAGAAACCAACTGTCGAAGCTGAAGACCGAGTCTGGCAGCGTCGTTCCGGGACACCTGAGATTTTGAGTGAGATTGAGAGGTTCTATGGGCAGGCTGTACACATCGTTGGAGCCACGCAAGTGTGTAGTAACGATCAAGAGCGAGTCTTATCCGACACTATTCCGATGATATCCCGGACGTCAGTCTGAGCGAGATTAGAATGGCTCTCCAGCACCAAAACAGCAAGGCCCCAGGTGAGGATGGAATTACAGCGGAGCTTCTGAAAGCGGGTGGAAAACCGGTGCCAAGTCCTTCAGAAGCTCTTTAATTCCGTCCTACATGGTGGCACTACACCGGAGGCGTGGAGCAGAAGTGCGGTGGTCTTGTTCTTCAAGAAAGGCGACAACGCTCTTGAAGAACTACAGACCGATTTCCTTCTGAGCCGCGTCTACTGTGCTGTTTTCGAGAGTCATTACAGATCGTCTCGCACGCAGACTCGACGACTTCCAGCCTCCCGAACAAGCCGGTTTCGAAACTTTAGCACCATAGACCACATACATACCCTTCGGCAAATTGTACAGAAGTCCGAGGAGTACAATTTGCCACTATGTCTGGCGTGTGGACTATGAAAGCGATTTACGTCGAATTTGGGCGGTGCTGCAGTCCCTTCAGCGGTGCCAAGTTGACTGTCGGTATATCGAAGTGCTGGTGCTTGTACAGTAGGGCTACGATGGCTATCCGAGTACAGAACCAGGTACAAAACCTATCCAACTGCAGAGGTGTAAGACAGGGTGACGTTATATCCCCGAAACTCTTCACCGCTGCATTGGAAGACGTTTTCAAGCTTCTGGACTGGAAAGGATACGGCATTAACATCAATGGCGAGTACATCACACACCTTCGATTTGCCGATGATATAGTCCTTATGGCAGAATCGCTGGAGGACCTAAGCACTATGCTCAATGACCTCAATAATGCCTCCCAACGGATAGGTCTTAAGATGAACATGGACAAAACAAAGATCATGTTTAATGTCCATGTCACACCTATGCCGGTAGTTGTTGGGAGCACTAAGCTCGAAGTTGTTGCCGAATATGTTTACCTGGGACAAATAGTCCGACTAGGTAAGTCCAACTTCGACCGAGAGGTCAATCGACGTATTCAACTCGTCTGGGCAGCGTTCGGGAAATTACGGCACATCTTCTCGTCAGGTATACCTCAAAACTTGAAAACGAGGCTGTACAACCAGTGCGTGTTGCCAGTGATGACCTACGGAACTGAGACGTGGTCCTTCACTGCTGGCCGGATGAGGAAGCTCAAGGTCGCTCAGCGAGCTATGGAGAGGGCTATGCTCGGAGTCTCACTGCGTGATAAACTTAGAAATGAGGATATCCGCAGTAGAACCAGAGTGACCGACATAGCCCAACGGATTAGTAAGCTGAAGTGGCAATGGGCCAGCCATAGCTCGAAGAACCGACAACCGATGGGGAAAAAGGTTCTCGAGTGGCGGCCTCAATACCGGCGGACAGTAGGGCGTCCCCCCACTAGATGGAGTGACGACCTGGTAAGACATGCAGGAAGTCGATGGATGCGGGTGGCTCAGGACCGTGCTTTGTGGCATTCCTTCGGGGAGGCCTATGTTCAGCAGTGGACTTGTGAAGGGCTGTAATGATGAATGATGATGATGATGATCAGTTGATCGGCGTTTCGTAGATTCGAGCCCGCGCAGCATCGTCGATACAATACCATATATGGTAATATCGTAAGGCAGCGGTTGCGGGCCGGCGGTGTGAGAGCACCGCCCCATGATCAGTCGATCAGTCCAGGGGGATGAAACTGCCATACAAATTTCAAGAATAAAAAATGCATTGAAAGTTCTGCCTTCTAGTAACTAGGTACATAAACTTGTAGGTTAGTTTTCTTCAGCGTTGTAGAGATGGCGTTAATTAGGCCAAAACCCCAGAATCCAAAGCCCATAAAAAACTAAATCTATGGCAGTTTTGGTCTATGATTATGGTTGACACATAGATAATACTCTTGGTTGACAGTTCTTTCAAATAAATACGAATATACAGATACGATAATTCAGAAAACGAAAATATTTTGCACCTTTTCGTTCCTCTCCTGTGAAAATTATAATAAGAGGCTTTATGATTATTTAGTAAATTTAACAATAAATGTGGTTGTTCACAGTTGGTGCACCAATCTTAGTAGGCTGCTAAAGGGAAAATTATTAACTACTGATTTTGAAAATGATAATGTCAAAGCTCAAGCTATTAAATATTATATATACTATATATTAAATAGTATATAGTGTATTATCTATGGATCAGTCGCTTACGTGCTTCGACGCGGAGAGATTGTCGCATCGTCTTGCAGACGCTTTAATAATCATTAACGTGTGCCTATCTATGTTAATTTGTTGTCTCATTTTAAGTTTCTCTCTATTATTTTACTTCTTCCTTCTTGTTAAGAACTTGCGTTGCATTCTCCTTTTGTCTATTTATTTCGGTGGGACTTTATATTTGTGTGAATATTAAATAGTGAGTGTTAGTACAGAAATACCTTTTATTTGTACACCTCCTTCTGTCTACACACACCTAGTAGATACATCACCCCTTTACATTAGTGACCCTCGTAGGACACAATGAGCAACGTGGAAAACAAAGACGTCGAAGATGCGAGAACATTTGAAGGTGACCTTACGCGGCGGCCATTTCCGAATACCGTCCAAGCAGAAAATGTTACACCGCAGGAAATTATGAAAGTTGGAGTTCGTGTTCCACCTTTTTGGCCTGACGAGCCCGAGATTTGGTTTGCGCAAGTAGAAAGTCAGTTCGAAATATCAGGAATTAGTAGCGACGCAACCAAATGTAATTATGCTATAGGGCAATTAGACAACCAGTACTCAGTGGAAGTTAAGGATATAATTATCAACCCACCAGCGATGAATAAATACGGCAAGCTAAAAAGTGAGCTAGTCAAAAGATTGAGTGCGTCCAAGGAAAAAAGCTCACTCAGTTACTGATGCATGAGGAAATGGGGGATAGAAAGCCGTCTCAGTTTCTCAGACACCTCAAAGGCCTCGCTGGCGTTCAAGTCTCCGACGAGTTCATGAAAATTATGTGGATTAGCCGTCTACCAATTAGTATCTAACCGTTTACTTCGATTGATAATCTAGCCGACATCGTTGACATAATTCATGACCTTGTACCCTCAGCACCCCAGATAGCGTCCACAAGCCAAGCTCATTTCTGTGGAACGAATCACATTAACCTTGCCAAAGAAGTCACCGCTCTCAGAAAACAAGTTGAAGCGCTTGTTACACTTACCATCACCCCTCTACACCAGCGTAAAATAGCAGCTTAACGCTGTTGTCTTTCGTATGGTGAGAACCGGACACCCTTTTACTGGAAACGGGACATTCCATCTTAGTGCTCACGGGTGACAACGCATCTGAATTGTGATTTTGACGGTTTGCAAGATATTACTTAGTACAATATCATCAGGAGAACGTCACTAAGTCATAACTAGGTGGAACTTTTGATGGCGATATAGTAGTCGAAAATGACAAGAGCGGACAATACGAACATCAAAATTGTGTAAATAAATGGTAACATATTTCAAAGTGAGTTAATCAAGAATGTTATTTTGTAAAATTAATATGTTTAGCCAATAGCCACAAGGTTTTGGTCGGACTATTGCGTAATTCCATCTCAAGGAATGCCATTCGTATTGCTATGGCGGTGGGTGTAATTGAAAGGCGAGTCATATTACTGTAAAATAAATGACGATGATTTTTATAATTTCCAATATTTCGTGCTTAACAAAATTGGGCCGAAATTCTGAAAATGAAAGAATACATTGGACACTGGTATGTAAAATAAGTGTTCAAGCAAATGCTTACGAAATGTATTATAAACATGATCTTGCATATGAACCAAAAACTATATAGTATATACCAAGATCAGGCAAATGAAATGCACAACGTCGGAAAAGAATTCGAAATTAAAAATAGGCAAATACCCATCGTTTTTTTTTAAATTATTATCTTAAAAATTATGCGATTCTGGTGAATATCCAATGTCATAATTTGTGCCAGACCAACTAAAATTGCAATTTCAAATATTTGGTGTTCCTATAATGATTTCTTATATTTATGCGAACACTACACATTTAAATAAAACTAGTTTTAGGAACAATAACAACAATAACATACGGATTTTATAGCGTATATTAACTTATTTTATATTTCCGACGTTTCGAGCACTTTACAGCACATATGGTCGCGGAGGGGACTGAGGTGTTTGACGTCCCAAGGTCATAATTAACCACAGCTTCAGATTAAAATTAATAATTTTTGTTCCGATCTAGGCAGTAATAATAATAATATCCTACAGACCGAATTTCGGTCACGGCGGCCAGTCTCAACAGAGACTAGCCATTGGCGCAGGACAGGATTAAAGTGTCAAAAGTGTATGCGCAAGCACAGATGCTCTCTCTATTCCTTCACTCTCATAGTCCGATGGGACGGTAAACCGACACGACCGGAGAGAGATCAGGTGCAGGACCAACGGCTTTAAGTGCATTCCGTGCCACGGGGGTGAGACAACTCCAACTTCCTGACTCCGCGCAGCTACTGAGAATTTATTGAAGGAAAGGCTCAATAACTGATGTACGAAGTTATTGAGCAGATCTACGCAGTATGAACGTACAGTATCTTGAATTCTTGCAGTTATATACTTGGGTAAGGATTTAATTTTATTAATTATAGGATCCCAAGCAGATGGTAGTACCCAGCCACCTTCTCTATTGAAATTAGAATGTTTTTGCTTCGCGAATCGTCCTTGGAAGGAATCGATATTCTTTAGCGAGGATTTGTGGTCTATCAAATCTAAAGGATGGTGGTGAGAGTCACCGTTTATATATCTATCCGTTTGTTTATCTATCTGTATGGGTCTTTGATATTCCTACTATAATAAGCCGTACCAAAGTCTAATTTATTGTAGTGAATTATATTTTGGTATTTTGACGAACTTGAGGTATTTTTGATCTCAATAATGTTTTAATCTCATTAATAAGTTTTTATAAAAACATATGACGCTTATTAGAATGAAGATCCCATTTCTGATCTCGGAAATACACTTTTACTATTTTAAACAAAAATAAAATTATTTTAAAATAGAAGTGTGAAAGCGGATGTTCACCTTGCTCTCTTGATTAGGCAATTAATCATTATCAGTAATAAGACAGCGTTACGTACTATAAATTCAGTATAGAGTTAGACCATACCGTAATACGTCCTCATTACAATTACACACTGGTGTAACGGACATAATTACATGATAACACCAAAGTAAGCAAACTAACAGCAACACTACATAACTCAGTGTAACACAGGGCAGCCTCTCAATAACAATATATTCCTCGCCTGCGCCAGAAGAACCACCACAACGGACAGAACCACAATACTATTATAATCAAGTATGTAAGAAATTTGGTTTTTCGAATATTGTGTATTTGTACAGAGATCTTTTTGAGCCGCTGCAAACAACCAATACAGTGTCCACTCACGACGGCGATTGACGCCGAACTAACTGAGTGACGCAGTCTCTATTTAGTAAAAAATAAATTCATACAAGGCTGCTGAAACTCCTAATATTTCGACATTTCGAGCCGAAAAAAATTAATTATAACTAAACAAAACATAATTAAACTGCCATTTACATTCAATTACTTCCCACATGATAGATGAAGAATTTTAATATAGATTGAGTTGAACAAAATAGATTGAGTTGAACCATTGATATTTTCAAAAGTTATCGTGTTTACGAAGCCATAGGGACTTGATAAATCCACACCATAAGGCATTAAAACCCCTTTTTTATGTAAAAATAGCAATTAATCGATTAAAAAAAATATTAATAAGTTCAACAATCATTTATCTTTCTGACAATGTGCTTTTTATATCACTTATATGTACAATATGATTGCTAAATACGATTTCATGTGACAAAACGTTGGAATCTTAATTTTTAGGCCCTAGCAGGATATACCGGCACGCTTAGCGTTTACGGCACGCAATATGATATCGTCAGTTACTACGGTAGGTACTTTTTTGAATAAATGAATGCGTTTCATATTTTGCATTAAATTAGTACTTTCTTATTATTCTTATTAATTAAAATAGCTATAAGTTTTAAAGAATCTCCTGCAAGATATGACATTTAGTTCAAAATAAGTCCGAGTAAAAATATAGAAACTAGCACAATCGACTAAAACGTGTTTCAGGTAGAACGGATAAGAAAATTATATATGACACGCCCGATAATTATGTTCAAATAACTTACGTTCAATAGTGTCATATATACTTTTTCTCCGCTTATACGTAAGTATATACAAAAAACGATTTACACATATAATTATATCTCTTTAAAGTACATACGGTTCAAATTTCAGACGTTAGACTTTACAGGATATCTTTTTATCAACAAACAAAACTTCGAACCGCTCCCCTGAAAAATCAAATATTTACAGATCCTAATTTCTTAATAAGGACCAGCGAAATATTCGTACATTTTGGCATTGTCGCCACGCTTAGCAGGCATGTTGGCAAATGCAGTTTTTGTTTTTAATATCTAATTGTTAGGAAGACGCTGCTGTCCATCTCCGGTTTTTTTTTCCTCTGTCGCCTCTAATAACAGCCACAGGACGATATGAGGTAGTGGAAATCCTAACCCCGCCACTACACGATATATATAATAATAATAATAATAATTTATTTTCACCACAATACAGAATTATTGTACATGATATTATTATAGTATTATATATATATATATATATATATATATAATAAGAGTGACGGGTACACAGTCCACATGATGATGCTCGATTAAGAATAAAATGCAGATTCGTTGTCATATCCACTACCCCATATCATCCCGTGGGTGTCGTAAGAGGCAACAGAGGCAACAAATCAGGAGATGGGCAGCAGCGTCTTCCTAATAACGACTAAAAATAAAAAATACGGTTGCCAACCCGCTTACCAAAAGTAGCAACTATGTCAAATATCCCCCTATGAGGCAATCAATGGGGAAGACCTATGTTCAGCAGGACTTTAATGGGCTGTAACGGTAACGGTAAAAAAACGTCGCTAACTTAGTTTTTGTGCGTGGTAGAGCTACACTGTAGCTATATTATGGCTGTAGCACTAATGGGTAGGTTCGAACAGGGAAGAACCGCGCTCTCATAGCTTCAAATGACAGCATAATGCCGATTTGTTTTTTATGGTGAGTGTAAAAGAAAACACTAATCCTTTTCTTGAATTAATGATAGAGTAGATGTCTATGGGCCATAGTATCCACTTAACATTAAGTTGACTGTCTATTCGTCTAGTATAAACACATAGCGCCACGCCTGTAATCCCCGAGGGATAGTCAGAGTCTAAATAGCAGCGAGTTACTCCAACCACGTTTAGCCAAAAAATGGAAAATTGTGAAAGAAGTAATAGATGGCTAGCATAACGCCTACACAATCACAAATCCATTATACTTTCAGTTACTTTTTACGAGGTACGTAACACACTTGAGACATTCTTTCTTGTTATAAGTCACACCTTTATATTTTATTTAAAAAACGCTTAAAATAATTCAAAACTGTTATTTTTTCGACACTCATATTTAAATAATATTGCCAAACGCAAAACCAACGTGTTGGACAATCCCCCACTAAATGAAATTACGGTGGCTCAGGTTCTTACTTTGTGGCAATATATAGGGGCTTATGTTAAGCAGCAGATTTGTGATCACCAGTAATAAAGACGTTGATGATGATACCAACATTATATTAACACAAGTATAGTTCACCTAATAATAAGTAAATGCTTTATGATTTATGTCAATAATCGATTAAAAAACAAAATGCACAAAATTCATACGTGGTAGAGCCATGCTGCAGCTATATTAGTAGTATAGTTGTAGCACGAATGGGTCGGCTCGACCGGGGAAGGACCACGCTCTCACAGAGTACCGGCGTGAAATAGACGCTTAATGCTGCTGTGTTTCGTATGGTAAGTGTAGAGAACCGGAGACCCTTTTTACTGGAAAAGAGGCATTCCATCTTAGTTCTCGCGGGTGACAACGCATCTGCATTTTGATTCTTTATTGAGGATAGATGTAGATGTCTATGGGTCACAGCAACCACTTACCATCACGTGGACTGTGTGCTCGTTTGTCACCCTAACCTATAAAAAAAAATATCACTTCTGAGGACTAAGATGGAGTGTTAAATTACTATTAAAAAGTGTCTATAACTTTAAGTTTTATTACAAAACATAATAATAACGGACCCGAACTGTAAACGTGACTATCTCAAAGTGGTTTTTGTGGGCTCCTACACTCGTAACCTTTAATCAATATATACCTTATGTCGCTTACTGAACCTTAACCGATAAAGTTTTACGAGCAAGTGCTTATCGCTGGAACACGTTCATACGAATACAATGTTTGTCTACGAATTTGCAGGAAATTCGTCTTTTATCAAGTGCTCTGTGGTAATATGCAGTATACAGGCTGGCTTTTTATCACTACAGTATAATGATCGGTTGGACTGCGTTGATACTCTGGTTCTTCTGTGGATATATTGACTACAGATATCTTATAGAATAAGGGTAACAAACGAGCAGACAGTCCTGAAGGTAAATGAGTAATGTAGCCCATAGAAACCTACACTCTCGATTAATAATTAAAATGCAGATGCATTATCACCCTGACGACTAAGATGGAATGGCTCGGTACTAGTAAAAAGGGTCTCCGTTTCTCTAGACTCACCATAAAAAACAGAGCAGCATTAAGCTGCTTTTTATACATGTATATCTCTATGAGCCATAGCATCCATTTACCATCAGGTGGAATGTGTACTCTTTTGTCACTCTTATTCTATAAAAAAGCCACTGCAGTCCATTCCGTCCGTTGTTACCTCTTAAGATAAAGATGGAATGCCTCACAGCCTGTAATTACACTGGCTCTCTATACCCTTCATACCGAAACACAACAGCAGTACAGGCACAGCAGCTTGACAGCAGAAAGAGGTAAGAGTGTGGAACTATCCAGACAGACTTCTATAGAGAAAAGGACTCCTCCCACATTGAGTAATTACTTAATTACTTTAAAATTATTTTATCTTTGAAAGGTTTCCTGTTAAATCATTAGTTATTATGGCAGTTAACAAAGACTATATTAATAATAATAATGATGATGTAAATCGAATTTAAATTCACAGCCACCGAACAAAGACAACAAAGGAATCACTTAAGGTAGAATAAATAAACGTAGATTACGTTTGATTTTAAGCCAATGCCTATCAACGAAGTTGTTCCGCGCTTGATGAAAATTACTCCTTAGTCAACGTGTGATTATACGAGTACATTATTTTTACCTTTTAATTGCAAACAATACTTGCCCACCCCAAGGAATGCCACAAAGTAAGGTCCTAATCCACCTGTACCATCGACTTCCTGCATGGAATGTTAATTACATAAGAGTATACATAAGCCGGTAACTCAAGGGCTCAGGGTCTCCAATATTTTTAAAACTGTGTTGAGTCGAAGGACCTCCGTAAGGAACAGTTGTGTCTCTGGAGCTATTTTAAATTCGTTTATTAAAAATTAAAATACAATCAGTGTTATTAATATTCGGACAAAATAATAGTAGTGCATAAACTTGAAGGTGCAAACAGTATTACTACCTCTCAGAACTTCCTGAGCGCCTGGTACTTCGTGCTCCGCCTACTGCTGTGACGCAAGTATAAATTACTACCATTCCTGTGCGAGCGCTTTGACACCATTTTTGTTGAGCAACAGCCGCACCCCCACGTCTCAACACCACCCAATTAGCGGTCTAAGAAGGTGCAAACAGTTCTACTACCTCTTTCAACTTTATGAGCGCCTAGTACTTCATACTCCGCCTACTTACGCAACTATAACTACAACCAATTCTGCGTTAGCGTATCGTCACTATTTGTGTTGAATAACAGTCACACACCCACTTTTGCATCGCCACCCAATTAAGGGATACTACCACCTCCTACCACTGCACTAAAGCCATCTTAGAGGCAATATAGCCACACGCCCCGACGCTACGTCATCCGTGACATCAGCAGCGGCGAATACATCTCCTAGTAGCTCTGCTACCTTAGTACATACGGATACTGTACTTAACAGAACTGCCTCTGACACGGATCTCTCGCTTATTACGCCTCCAAACTTTGTTTCCCAACGAAATAAGAGACGCAGGGACCAATTGGATGATTCGATGTATAACCAAATGGATGATTTTAAACAAGAAATGCGTAGGTTAATGACATTTTTTTCTGCCTCCCAAACCAATGAACTTAAACAAGTAAATACCGTACTTAAAGAGATACAACAGACAAATAATAACATTGAAAGCTCAGTGTCTTTCTTAGCCGCACAAAATGAGGAGTTTAGGCAGCGAATAATCGAACTTGAAACACAGGTTAAGCAGGATAGGAATTATATTACTGTTCTGGAGAATAAAATGGAAGAATTAATTGGAAAATCGTAAGTCTAGCTTCGAAATTAAAATGTTCCGAAAAGCCTAACGAAAAAAAGAAGACCTTATTGAGATGGTTAGTGCTCTCTCCAAGTCTCTGGACTACAATATCACCAAAATGGATATTAAAGATATTTACAGAGTACGGCCAAAGTCCATTAACAATAAAAGCCCAACCATTGTAGTGGAAACGAGTTCGACCATACTAAAGAATGATTTACTAAAAGCAGCAAAATCATTTAATATCAAACATAAATGTAAGCTGTGTGCCAAACATCTCGGCTTTAAAACACAAGAAGATACCCCTATATTCCTGTCCGAGCATCTAACCCCTAAAGGAGCGCGTTTACACTTCTTGGCGCGTGATCTGGCCAAGTCAAAGAACTATAAATTCTGCTGGACCGCCTATGGTAAAGTATATGTAAGAGAGAATGAAAACTCACCAATTATAATGATACATAATGAAAGTCAAGTACACCAACTACTGGGTAGCCAGCAGCAGGGACCCCAAGTAATCTGACTATCTGAACATGTACTGCCAACCTATGGTATTACTGTTTATACTAAGCTCACCCAACTGATAAACTCTGTTATTCTGCCTGATTATCTGTTTTTATTGTGTTATTTGTATTTTTTATCTCTGTTTCATTTTGTAATAACTTTTAGAATTATTATTGCATATCAATCCAATATATGTCACACATTTCTTCTACCATACTTTACAGACTCAATTATATACTCAAATTTCATACATTACTCTTCTACAACAGTCATCATTCAAATCTCTTTACACACAACCACTAAACGAAATAAATATTTACTTCATTCTGATAGAACGAAACCCACTCATATAACTAAAATCATTATAACTAGCCATAATCCTGTAGTAACGATATTTGTAGTAATGATATTTTCGTGCAATAGAGTGTGACTGTTCTGAGCTCCCATTTTATAAAATTAATTATAAATCCGGTCTTGTGATTATTTCCCAAAACATCTGTAGTATCTACAGTAACTTTGACGATTTGATGTTGACATTGTCTAGTCTTCCCTTTGAGGCGGATATTTTGATCCTGACTGAATGTAGACTTACCTCATATAAACCTGTACCACAACTACTCAATTATAGTTCCTACTCAACGACACGCCATCTGAATCAGAATGATGGTGTAGTTACCTATATTAAAAAATCTTTACAGCCAAAAGTTAGGGAAATAAGTCTTACTCACGCTTCTTGTCTTCAGCTTGACGTACTTAATAACACAATATTATGTATTTATCGATCCCCTTCTAATATAAATGCTGATGAGTTCATAGACTCACTTTGTTCACACTTGGATACCTTAACTAATCAAAATAACATTATAATCACGGGAGATATTAACATTAATATTACACCCAAACTTATTGAACCGGCATATGAGTACAAAAATAGAACTAACTATTTGAACGCTCTCTCAGCATATGGTATACTAGCGGGTCACACTATACCTACTAGAGAGAAGAACTGCCTAGATCACTTTATGCTAAAGATTAACAAGAATAAACATTCAGCATTCCTAGCAGTTTTGCGTACCACTATCACAGATCACTTTACTACCGTTCTTCTCTATCTAAGACTAAACTATTAAAGTCTATTAATAAAACAAAAACTAAAACAGATTATATTAAAGCTCATAAGGACCTCCAACAAAGTAGTGTGTGTGGTAGTGATCCAACGGCTTTATCTGACCGTCTGATAGCTATGCTCACTGAATCACTGAATTCGAATACCATCAATATCTCGATTCCTAGAAGCCAGCGCACAATAAAGCCGTGGATTACTCCCGGCATTTTACGATGCATCAAACATCGTAACAAACTACAAAAACAGCTTCGAAAAGAGAGTCACAATGAAATATTAAAAATAACCTACACTAGATATAGAAATTTCTGTAATAAGCTTATTAAAAAACTTAAAAGAAAATACGAAAGGGACTTGCTTACTAAATCAGTTAGTAATAATAGATTGCTGTGGAAAAATATAAAAACCATTACCTTTAACAATAAATCATATGATGAAAGTGAGGTGTTATTCAAACTGAAAAATGATCCAACTGAATCTGCAAATCATATTAACAATTATTTCGCGAAAATAGGAGAGCATCTTGCCGAAAATATTAATCCTAATGGCAATTCTAATCTAATTCTCGGAACTAGAAATACTGTTGCTACATGCAACTCCTTTGTCTTGCTACAAACTGATGTGAAAGAAGTCGAAAGAACACTCATGAATTTGAGATCAGATGGCGCTCCTGGTTGGGACAAAATTCCCATCACGTTCTTAAAACTTGTAAAAAACGAAATTGTACCTATAGTTACTCACTTAGCTAACTTATGTTTTGAGCAGGGCGTTTTTCCAGCCCCGCTAAAAAAGTCAGTAGTCACTCCTGTATACAAGAGTGGGGACAGAGAAGATGTGGGTAATTATAGGCCGATTTCGGTACTGCCAGCTATTTCGAAGATACTTGAGAGACTTCTGAATTCTAGATTATTAAATTACTTAGAAAAATTTCGGCTTCTATCGAGGTCACAGTTTGGCTTCAGACAGGGCAGATCAACTGAAGATGCAATAGCTGCACTTAGCCAACTAGTTACTGACACGATGGATAAAGGGATCAAGTGTCTGACTGTTTTTTTGGACCTCAGGAAAGCGTTTGATACCGTTTTCATCCCTATTCTTGTCCAAAAACTAGAACAATTAGGTATCAGAGATGTTGCGCTATCTCTCTTTAAGAGTTATCTCTGATAGAATGCAAAGAGTGAAATTGGGTCATTACATCAGTGAAGACGTTGTTGTATCTTATGGTGTACCACAGGAAGTGTGTTAGGACCAACGCTTTTCTTATATATATTAATGACCTCTGTAATCTAAAATTGACCATGCGCACATCTTTTCCTACGCCGATGATACAGCAGTCGTTTTTCTGGGAAAAACTGGGCTGATGAAGAATAATGCTGAATCTGGCCTGCACTTGATTAACAACTGGTTAAAAAATAATCTGTTGACCCTGAATACAGCCAAAACTAATTACATCTGTTACAGTATTCAAAATCATTCACAACCTGACACTAACTTCAATCTATTAATTCACTCTTGCAATCCTGATACTGAACCCACTAATTGTGATTGTCCTGCTATAAACAGAATTGATAAAACGAAATACCTGGGGGTTGTGATAGACCAGCGGCTCTCTTGGCATTCGCACATTGAACTAGTCTCTACCAGATTAAGAAAACTGATCTGGATATTCAAGACCTTGAGACATGTAGTGCCTGGGGTGGGGTTGATCATAGACCCAGAAGGAATATTTTAAAGAAATTTACACTTCACTTGCGCAATCAATCCTAACTTATTGCATTTCCATTTGGGGAGGAGCGGTTAAAACAAAATGATTGAGGTGGAACGCGCAACGTGCTTTACTGAAAGTGATGCTCTTTAAACGTAGAAGATTTCCAACGCACACTCTATACGCTGTTTGTAAAGTCTTATCTGTAAGAAAGCTGTACATTCTTAGCGTTATATTAAAAGACATAAAACTACACCTTATGTCTCAGACCATATTACAGCTAGAAGAAAAAATGTTATTCCACTTACCAAAACTAGAACCGCCTTTGCTAAAATCAACTCAACAGTCGTTCGGCCTATCTATATAATAAAGTAAATAAAATCGTAGACATATATAATAAAACACTATGAATGCAAAAAATAGTTACCAACTATTTAATACCTTTAGATTACGAGGAAACAGAGATTATTCTTAGACACACGGCATAACTTAACACAAACACACACACACACATATACACACACACACACACACACACACACACACACACACACACACACAATTTTATTTATATTTTTATGTACCTAATACTGTTATAGATAAGAAACTTTATGTTAACTAGTAGCTATGGAAGAGCGAAGGCACCTAATACAGGCAAGATTTTTGCTTAAAAGGTATCTTCGATCACTATCTGTAAATGTAGACAATATGTTATCGAAATAAATTATTATTATTATTATTATTATTATTATTCTTAATAACCTCACATAATGTATGACGATATCTATTTTCTTCTTTTAGACAATCTCAACACAGCAATGTAACTAACTGTGGTCTAGTGATCGAGATTACACCGTTATTCATTAAATTATTAATTTATATATTAAGCAAGCTATATTTCACTTTCAACTCTAAAGATTCTTCAAAGATTAAGAATTCTTCTGTCCCTGTGTATGACTGAACTTCTAAACGGCTGGACCGATTTTGGTGAAATTTTGTGCGTATGATTTTGAGTGTAATTTAATTCGAGAATAGTTTAGAATCACAATTGGACCCGGTAGGTGGCACTGTTGTCGAGGTACAGAAATCACCCGTGCGAATCCTGTTCGAATCGCTAGTTTATATATAAAAAACAGATATCTAGTATACGAAATATAAAATAAACGCTTTCCTGCCTTGACATACACTCCACAGATTAATATGACGCTGCATAATAATGTCCTTCCAGACTGAATTCCGGCCACAGGTTCCAGACTGAATTCCGGCCACAGGAGCACGTCTCAACGGAGACTATCTGCGTAGGACAGGATTACAGTGTCCAAATGTAAGCACGAGCACAAGTGCACTTTCTATTCCCTCACTCACAAATCCTATACGACCGGAGAGAGATCAGGCGCAGGACAAACGGCTTTACGTAATTTTCGAGGCACAGGGGTAAAACAATACCAACTTCCTGATTTCGGGCTGCTACTAGAATTACTTGACAGAAAAACAGAATAGCTGATTTTAGCGTGGTGTAAAATTATTAATTTCGATTTTGTATGAATTCAAAACCTTAATATTACTAGTATAATCACAGACTTTGAGGGTATTTCAAACATTGACAATTTGCTGTGAGCTTTGCAAAATTCTCAAAACCTCCTTCTTGTGTTTAGCGGTGAGATGTATGAAGATTGTTACTTTATCCTTATATAAACATTTTTTTATTGAATAAGGGTGACAAACGAGCACACAATCTACCTGATGGTAAGTGGATGCTGTGGCCCATGGAAATCTACATTTATCCTCAATTAAGAATCAAAATGCATATGCGTTGTAACCCCTGAGGACTGAGATGGAATGTCTCGTTTCCAGTAAAAAGGGTCCCCGGTTCTCTACACTTACCATACGAAACAGCAGTATTAAACTGTTATTTTACGCTGGTATTCTGTGAAAGCGTAGTCCAACCCCAGTCGAGCCGACCCATTTGTGCTGCAACCACAATATAGCTGCAGCATGGCACGTAAAAACATATAAATAAAATTGCAATGTCTGTCTGTAATACCGAAATAACTGCCTCTTATTGATCTGAGGGGCTAAGTGCGTGCCATTAAGACATGAATAACCATTTTTAAAATTTTTGTTTGTCTATCTCTCTGTCCGTGCTAATCTAATTTAATCTTCAGAAAGGCTAAACTGATTGTAATTATACTTCGTGAATGCATAAAGAGTAAATGCAGGAATAATCTAGGCTATATTTTATCTGAAAAACTTGAATTGATAAAATAAATGATCCTACCCAGGCGAACCTTGGGCGGTTCAGTTAGTCAACATTTAATATTACTAACGTGTCTGTCATTCAGGAGATTACTGTATGCGTATGTGTCCTTTATAATTCCCCTCGTGTCTCTTGAGAGTATGTAAGCCTTAATTAGTACTCTATTGATGAATCCAACCTGTGTAATTCTGATCCCTGAGTAAACTTATAATTAATATGACAACTATTTATTTATTTTGTAGGTATTATAAGCCATTATTATCTCACCTGGTGGTAAGTGGCTATGAAGCCCGAAGTATATCGCACTGTCTTATCGTAACAGATGGAAAGACTTTGACTTTAGTTGGACGTAAATAAAACGTAAGCAACAATTATTGTTATATGTATTTCATGTATCCATTCTTTACATATAATATAATCGATAGTGCGGCTGTTAGTTTATTTGACTGATTGAGGTCATGTACACATAATATATTTTATTACGTCGAAACGATGGTTTACAGCTATACTAGGAGGCGCTGTAGGGAAATTATTCACAATTTTTATTTATTGACCAAATTGTCTCACATTTACAATAATGTCCTCCAGACCGAATTTTCGGTCACAGCGACCAGTCTCTACAGAGACTAGCCATCTACGTAGGATAGGATTATAGTACCCGTGTGGAAGCGAAAGTACAGGTGCACTCTCTATTACCTCACTCTCATAGTCCGATGGGATGCTACCCGACACGACCGGAGAGAGATCAGGCGCAGGACCAACGACTTTACGTGCATTAAGAGACACGAGATTGAAACACCACCAACTTCCTTAATAGCGGGCTACTACTGGAATTTTTTTGACAGAAAAACTTAATTACTAATTTTGGGCCGACCCAGATTCGAATCCGAGACCTCATGATCAGTTACCGCGTTTACGACTATTGGACCAACGAGGCAGTCATATTGGGGAGCCTTACTTACTGGGTAGGGTAGAACATTGTCTACCTTGTCTGCTGGTTTAAGATATTATAATCGTCTTTATGTCAAAGTTAATTAAACGCCATTCCAGCATGATTAAAGGACATATGTCTAAACAAAAATTCTTTAACATTTTTATAACATAACTTGTAAGATTTTAATACCGTATAGAAAAAAAAACAAACAAACATTGACAAAAAGTGCAATGAAACTTAGAGAATAAATAAGCAAGCAATGAAACTTTAGAAAGACTTGAGAGTTGACACTATAGTTTTTGCAGGTATCATCCATTTCAATTAAGTATGTTTTTACTTATTATAAGCCAGTGCTTGACGACAATCCAATCCAGTGGTAAGTGGTGATACCCTTAGATGGTAAATCGCACTGTCTTAGCGTAACAAAAGCCTATTCACTCTTGCCTTGAAGACGCCCAGATTGTGTTGGGACGGAAAGATAGACGCCGGCAAATTATTCCACTCCCTTGCTGTACGCATTACAAAAGACGAAGCAAACCGTTTAGTTCTAATGCGTGGAACATCTACAACAAAGGGGTGAAGACACGCCGACCGCCTGGTTGTCCGATGGTGCAAAGGAGGGGGAGGAATTAAAGCGAGTAATTCCTGCGCACACTCACTGAAATGCATCCTATAGAATACCGAGAGGCTGGCTACTATGCGTCTGTGATCGAGGCTGACAAGATTACAGTACAGGAAAGTTTAACTTAAATTAGGTACCGTTCAATAATGGAGAAGCACGACACAAGTTACAATTGATGGAAACTTTAAATAAGTAAAGTTTTTGCACAACTTAAAAGTACAAATTTCAATCTTTTATGATAAAATCAACTCAGCTCATTGAATGATATTTCCTCTCGTCACTGTGACTCACAGTTTACCAAATTATCACGTAGGAAAATTCATTTCACCTCATTATTGTCGTAAGAGGCGTCTTTGGAAAATGCATATAGCACTTCCTGTCTAATTTATATATATCCCCTGAACCCACATATTTATGTTTATATTGTAAAGCTCCGGTGTGCATATTTTCGTAATTCTTCTCCTCCTACCTACTACTAGTTTAGACGCATATTTTTATATTATAGGATGACTAGCTTTTGCCCGCGACTTCGTCCGCGTGGAGTTCGGTTATATCGCGCCCATGTGTGAAAAAGAGTCTGCTGGTACAAGCCACAATTTATAACTGGATGTCGCAGGCAAAAGCTAGTAAACTACAAAACTTCTTTATACACCACATTTTTTGCTAATCTATTACCGTGCGCCAAAATTATCAGACTACTGTGCGAGCTTACGCGTGAGCAAGCCACATAGAATTGCCCGTGTGGAAAACAATTTTCTCTCAAGTCTATACCCGCAAATTTTAATGTCTGCCTTTGTGATTTATCGACGCCTCGTGGCGCAGTGGCGTAGCAATGAGTTATTGCGCTGGGGGCCGCGGGTTCGAATCCCGCACGGAAGAAGTATTTGTATGACCTACAAATAATTGTTCCGGGTCTGGATGTTTGTCCTCGTGCAATTTATGTTAGTAAACTGACTCCACGATACAGGAGAATATCCTAGTGTGGGGGTAACGTTTTTTAAGAAAACAAGAAAAAAAAAGTTATTTGTTTATGGTTATTGCAAAGCAGACTTTGAGGGGAAACTGTATTCGTTTGAATTTAAAGGGTTAGTTCAAATGGGAAGATCATTCGGGATCAAGGGAATTCTTGGTACAAATACAGTTTCCCCTTGCGCACATCCAGTTATAATTGTGGCTTCCACTACATTGCGATGTAACGCTTTTACTTTTAGTCTGGTTCCGTTGCACAGTTGAGGAGGTTTTAAATTTCGCAACAACTAAATAGGAGTGCCCACGTGCAGAATAAGCTTTTTTTTTTTATAGGAGAGGGGGCAAACGAGCATGCGGCTCACCTGATGGTAAGTGACTACCGCCGCCCATGAACAACTGCAACACCAGGGGAACCAGAGGAATTGCAGATGCGTTGCCGGCCTTTTAAAAGGAGTAGGTCTCTTTCTTGAAGGTCCCTAAGTCGTATCGGTCCGGAAAAATCGCTGGTGGTAAACTATTCCAAAGGAATTTTGCAGGAAGAAAACATCTTCTAAATCGCACAGTGGTGGACCGCCAATCATCCAGATGGGTGGATGGTATCGGAGTTCTGCCGCGATGTGCGTTCGTGAAATTTGGCGGCTGGGATTAATCCGAACAATTCCTCAAAGCACCCCCGTGGTAAATGCGGAGAAAATGCAAAGAGATGCAACATCTCTTTGCAGCGCCAATGAATCGAGCCGATCGAAAGGACTCGGTCGTCGACGATTCGAGCGCTCTGCGCTGGATGCGGTCAAGTGGAAGGAGCTGGCACTGGGAGCCCCAGCCAGAGATGGGAACAGTATTCCATGTGAGGCCGAACCTGCGCCTTGTAAAGTTGCAGGCGGTGTGCCGGCATGAAATACTGTCCCGCTCTGCTGAGCACGCCAAGATTCTTAGAGGTCAATTTGGCCTTCTCTTCCAAGTGACCGCGAAACTGCACGTCACTCGATATGTCGACGCCGAGGATTCCGATACTGGCTGAGGCAACAAGGAGTGCCTTGAAACTGAGGAGATACGACAAAGGGTTCTTTTGGCAGTAAACGCGCAAACTTGTGTCTTCTGGGATTAAACTGGACTAGATTTAGTCGCCCCAATCCGAGACTTTGTTCAGCACTCGACTTCAGACACAAGTTTGTTCCGGTACTCGGCGACGTTTTCCCGAGAAATATTCGCACGGCCGGCGTATAGAGCATCACCAGTGCTATCATCCGCATAGCAATGAATGCTACCGGGTTGCAACATATCATTGATATGCAGAAGAAACAGCGTTGGTGATAGCACGCAGCCTTGTGGAACACCAGCGTTAATAGGCTTGTAGTCGGAGCATGCACCGTCTACAACGACCTTGATGCTCCGATCTGCAAGAAAACCGGTCATCCAATTGCACAATTTATGATGTGGAAGCAAAAGCTTATGATGTGGAAGACCCACAGGTTTCAGTGAATTAAGAAATTCGACAGGGTAGTTAATTGCGTCATCTGTGTTGAACACAAAGTCTATTGACGTGTACACCATTTCTTCCCCATCAAAAGACGTTAATAGTAGATCGTTAATTGCCGCTGCTTGGTCATTTTTCGGGGTTAGTATGACACGTTAACACCACCATTCCATTGGCTTATCGTGGATATGAGCAATATCTGGTTAAATTTTGGATATTAACTCCTATGACGTAAATACAACTGTGCACAAATTATCAGGGATGGTTATCATTCCGTCATTTATCGGGTAATCACTGTTGCCGATTTCAAGTAGGAGATTCGCAAATCCACCAGCAGACTCTTTTCTCCTATTTTCGAGAGCTTGAGGATTTTAATTAGAGGCCATAAAGTGGATCCCTTAAGACATGCCTTAACTTCATCTGCTCTAGTTCCTTTTGGCACTACTGTTAGAGTCTGTCTAAAATCTCCAGCCAGCAAAACCGTTACACCACCCACTAACTTCTTATTATCTCTTATATCTTGTAGAGTTTTGTTTAAAGCCTCTACGTCATCCTTATGAGCCATGGTTATTTCATCCCACACTATCATTTTCGTATGTTTTAATACTTCAGAAAAATTACTTTGTTTCGATATATTACAAATGGGAGTATCAGCTATTGTTAAATTGAGTGGTAACTTGAAGGTAGCATGAGCAGTTCGTCCACCCTCAAGCATTGTAGCTGCGATCCCAGAAGAAGCCACAGTCAAAGCAATTCCGCGAGTACTTCTAACTTTTGCTAATAGCAAATTTATGAGGAATGTTTTGTCTGTTCCACCGGGAGCATCTAAAAAGAATATTCTACCATCATTTGATTCAATTTTTGTGTTAATTTGATTGTAAACTGCTTTTTGTTCGTCATTCAGTGATCCTTCATTATTTTTAACTGTGTTTTCTAATGATGCTAAGTCGTAACTTGTCTCTTTAAGAAACCCTCTATTTTCAAATTGTTGTTCTTTGCTTGGCTGAGGTAACCCATACTCTTTTAATAGCCAACCACCCAACGCTAATACGGCATCTTCTATTACCGAAAGGCATTTAATAAATACCACATCTGTTATGTGCTCTACATTCACATCTCCCTGTCTTTCTAGTTGCCTTTTAAAATCTTTAGATAGGTTTTCTTTGAATTTCTCCCAAAGGCTTAAAGGGCACTTATACTTGGCAGAATACTAAAATCATCGTAAAAAGATGATGATTGGCAAAGTACTGCCTCTTCCATTTCTGCGAACAAATGCTGATCATCTTCAAACAAGCCGAGAGCTTTGCACGCTGATTGGAACTTGGAATATACATGACTATCTACAGTTTTTAACGCTTTAAACGAAATCAGGCCCCAAATCTCATGAAGAAGCATGCGAAGGTGATAGCATTCTGTATTGTTCGCATGCAAAGTATAATCCCTGCCCAGAACGTGTTCTTTTTGACCCCTGGCCAGCTATCAACGTTTGCTCCTCTGTTTCTCCTTTGGAACTTTCTTTTATCCCGAACGTAGTATGCAGGTACATCTAGGTAGAGCAATGTTCTTGCAAAGTTATCCACTTTACACAAATCGAAAAAGGATAGGAGTGTGGTTGTTGGAGGACCATTCACTCTTTCACTCAGATTTTGCTCATCAAAATAAACCCTTTGCCCAGTTTCCAATTGAACAGCGAGGTGGACTACGGGAGGGAAACTCTCATGAATGGGAAATTCAAGGATTCGCCATACTGCCTCTGATGAACTTATATATCCTCCACTTTTGTAGGTTTTAAGTTCATCCTTCTCATCCTCTAAAGCTAACGATGCCTGTTCTGAATCTTTATTTACGTATTTACAGACGTATTTTATTGATTTCACCGAATGACAATATTCAACATTTAAATGAGCGTTAAATGTTTTTAATAATACTGGATTATAAGGGACTACTCAGCGATTATCTATGGTTGTGCCTTTGATATCAACAGAGAACCCACCGTCATCTAATAAACGTCTCCTGTACTGCGGATAACCGTCATCACCAGTGTAAGTTTCCCTTATGAGAGCCCTGGAGTATCGTTTACTGCACATGTTATCTTTCATACATGGTGATTTTCGATTTAAAGTTCCACATGGATCATGTATCATATTACATTTAACGATTTCGTGAAGCTCTGGGTCACGTTGAGGATCCGGTTTTTCAGAAAAAATTATATTGTCGATTTGATCCGGAGTAATACGTTTGTGAAGCCATAAAAGAATATGAATATGTGGAAACTGAAATTTTCTTAAAGAAAGAGGGAAAGTGGTAAGTGTGAGAGTGATATCGAAAGAAGAGCGAATGCAGGAAACATGGGAATGGAGCTTTGCACTCCTTTATGAGCAGTCGGAAGGGCTCGTTTGGCTGTGCATGAGGGGGTGTTGGTTCCGACACTCATGTACGGAAGTGAAAGTTGGGTATGGCAGAAGAAACATGAAAGCAGAATAAATGCAGTTGAGATGAGAGCGTTAAGAAGTATGATAGGAGTTAAATTGAGTGACAGGATAAGAGATAGTGAGATAAGGAAACGTTGTGGTCTGAAAGAAGATGTAGTGACAAAAATCGAGAAAGGTATGCTGAGATGGATTGGCCATGTCGAGAGAATGAATGAAGAACGACTGACGAAAAAAGTGTATAAGGCGAGTGTGAATGAAAGTGTTGGAAGGGGTAGACCTAGGCGGACGTTTCTAGAACAAATCAGGGACGTCTTGAAAAAAGGGCCAGGTCAAGAGTACCCTAAACCGAAGAGCATGTATGAAGGGAATAATGAAAGTGGACGAAGCAAAACAAGTATGTAAGGATCGTAGCAAGTGGAAAGAAGTGGTCTCTGCCTACCCCTACGGGAAAGAGGCGTGATTATATGTATGTATGTATGTAATATGTGGAAGACCTCTCTTTTGCCATTCCGTTGAGTACATATAGCATCGCACTTCACCAAATATTTTGCCCTTTGTCAATAAGTTCATGATCTTTTTCACCTTTAGTCGAAACACCCTCAAAATTATATCGTGTCTATCATGAGATTGTTGTCCTTGAAGCAATTGCTGTTTTATCATGTCCCAGCGAGGATTGCATGTGAAAGTGATAAAAAGATCAGGCCGGCCGTAATTCCTAACATAGGTCATAGCGTCCTGTGTTCTTTAGTGCATATACCTAGGTCCCCCAGTAAAAGATGATGGATGGACAACCAATTGTCCTAGTTGGGTGGCTTCTCCGTCTTGTCGTCAAATAGCATATTTTAAATGAATGTAACTTGGCTAAATCAGCAAGTAATTTGGCTTGATTATCTTTGATATAATTTAATCTCTCTGTTTCTATTTTGGTGTATTCATTCACCAAATATTGACTAAAAAGGGCACGATATTTGACTTATAGTTATCTTCCACTTCTTTAATCATCATTCTATACGAATAGATACTTGCAGAAGAGACAGTTTTATTAAGCAGCAACTTAGTTTTGGGATCGCGTTGTGGTATGTTGATTTAATACCCATCATCCCCCCAGCAAAACATCAATGGATACTGTAGCGCATCATATGCTCGATGTATCTCACTAATACGCTGAAGTGAATTACTTCGGCTCTCGAGGATGATGTCCCTTTGATCAAATTGTTAATACACTAACACTAATGCCACTTCATTTGTAGTTGGCGCATTGCACCTACCTCTATATTCTTCTGGTGGTTTTTATCAGCATTTATGACAACTTTGTATGACTTTGAAGGAGGGGCTTTATCAATAGCACTTTTCAGATCTTTTATATACAGTTTTTTTTTTAAAGAAGAGGGGGCAAACGAGCATGCGGTTCACCTGATGTTAAGTGATTACCACTGCCCATGAACAACTGCTACACCAGGGGAATTGCAGATGCATTGTTGACCTTTTAAAAAGGAGTAGGCTCTTTTCTTGAAGGTCCCTAAGTCGTATCGGTCCGGAAAAATCGCTGGTGGTAATTGGATCCATAAGGAAGTTGTGTGAGAAAGAGAACATCTTCTAAATCGGACAGTGGTGAACCGCTAATCATCCAGATGGTATGGATGGTATCGCGAGTTTTGTCGCGATGTGCGATGGTGAAATTGAGCGGCTCGAATTAGACCGAACAATTCCTCACAGCACTCCCCGTGGTACATGCGATAAAATAGCAAAGAGATGCAACATCTCTACGCAGTGCTAGTGAGTCAAGCCGATCGGAAAGAACTCGGTTCTCGACGATTCGAACCGCTCTGCGCTGAATGCGGTCAAGTGGAAGGAGCTGGCACTGAAGAGCCCCTGCCCAGGGATGGAAACAGTATTCCATTGAGGCCAAACATGCGCCTTGTAAAGTTGCAGGTGGTGTGCCGGCATGAAATACTGCCCCGCTCAACTGAGCACGCCAAGCTTTTTAAAGGCCAATTTGGCCTTCTCTTCCAAGTGACCACAAAACTGCACGTCACTCGATATGTCAACGCCGAGGATTCCGATACTGGCTGAGGCAACAAAGGGAGTGCCTTGAAACTGAGGAGATCCGAAAAAGGGGTTCCTTTTAACGGTAAACGCGCAAACTTGTGTCTTCTGGGGATTGAACTGGAATAGATTTAGTCGCCCCCAATCAGAGACTTTGTTCAACAAAGTCTCGACTTCAGACCCAAGTTTTTTCCGGTACTCGGCGACGTTTTCCCGAGAAATATTGGCACGGCCGGTGTATAGTGCATCACCAGTGCTGTCATCCGCATAGCAATGAATGTTACCGGTTTGCAACATATCATTGATATGCAGAAGGAACAGCGTTGGTGATAGCACACAGCCTTGTGGAACACCAGCATTAATAGGCTTGCAATCGGAGCACGCACCGTCTACTACTACCTTGATGCTCCGATCAGCCAGAAAACTGGTGATACAATTGCACAATTCTCGGGAAGCATATTCATATTCATAGGAAGGAAGCTTCGAAAAAAGCGCTTTGTGCCAAACCCGATCGAAGGCCTTCCTGCTAAACTAACCGCCAAGGCCTCCCCCTTGGACTCGACCGCCTGCACCCATCGGTGTGTTAGGTAAACAAGAAGATTACCAGCTGAGCGAACCCGACGGAAACCGTACTGGCCGTCACTAATCAGCTGGTGCTCCTCAAGGTACCGCATGAGCTGGCAGTTAATTATGGACTCCATTAATTTTGACAACAAGGAGGTGATAGCGATAGGCCTATAATTGGACGGATCAGAGCGGTTACCTTTTTTAGGGATTGGGTAAAGGAAAGCAGTCTTCCATGAATTCGGGACAATACCGGTAAACGTTAGTACCGGTGCCAACTCTGGAGCGCACGTCCTCAGCACAATTGGCGGGATTCCATCAGGCCCACTCGACTTGTGGATGTCCAGGGAGAGGAGTACTTTGCGTACTGAGCACTATGTGAATCGCACATCAGGCATAGAGCACTCACACTGCGGGATGGTCGGCAGTGTGTTCCCCCATCATTAAGAGTCGAGTTGGATGCAAAGAGGGAGCCTAAAAGGTCGGCTTTCTCTTTTGCGGCGAGGGCCAGTGAGTTATCCTCCCTGTGCAGAGATGGTAGTGATGGCTTACAGAAATTCCCTTGGACAGCCTTGGCGAGAGACCAGAATGCACGGGTTCCCGAAGGAAGGCGAACTAGTTTCTCGCCAATTCTGCCCATGTGCTCTGACATGGCCTTGGCAATAACTCTTTTGAAGGACCTGGAGGCGAAGTTATACTTCTTTTTAAGCATGCTGGTGTTTGCATCCCGAGCCGCCGAAGCCTCAGCGCAGGCCTGATAACACTCCTGCTTACTGCGTAATGCAGTCTTACAGGAGCGACCAAACCAAGCCTGCGATCTGCCACCGATGCGTACCATAGATGATGGTATAAATAGTTCCATTCCCTGCAGCACCACATCGGTGACAGAGTCAGCAACAGCGCTGGGATCATCCGGCGAGAAGCAAACCCGCCCCCATGGGTAGGATGCAAAGAAAGACCGCATTCTATCCCAATCCGCCGACCTGTAATGCCAAACACGGCGGCAACCTGCAGAACGCAACCGTGAGGAGAGCGTGAGTAGCACCACACTCCGTATCAGACAATGGCCCGAAGAGCCAAAAGGGGCACCGACGGAAACCTGATATCCGTCCGGATGAGAGGTCAGCATGTCATGTAGTAGTGTATGATCCTCCACATCTGGAATCCGCGTAAGCGAAGTAACCAGTTATGTCAGACCATATGCCAAGGCAAAGTCATAAACAGATCTCCCCGCATGATCGATGAAACGTGAACCGAGCCATTCAGCGTGGTGGGCGTTAAAATCGTCAAGTATCACGATCTCTACGGATGGGATCTGTTGTAGCAAGAAATTTGTAGCCATTTGGACGTGGTCGATGAGTCGGTCTGTGTCGGCATTACTGCTATGGGACCTATACAGGCACCCGTAGACGCGGGGATGGTCGTCGATGTATACGCGCAGCCATAAGATGGACAGGTTCATACCTTCAAGACTGCCGAGGCGTCGAGAACAGATATCCTCTCTTACTTATACGCAAACTCCAGCCCGGGGCACAAAAGTGTTCTAATTTGTACCGGGCAGGAGAGGTAATAAGTATCAGCCGGAGAGGACCCCTGCGTCTCAGTCAAAACAAGCCCGCTTCGCCGTCTCGTTCTTCAGACTCTTGGGCCTCCGACCACCTGCACTAACCAAGCGAAACGCAGAAGCAAAGCTCCTACTTTACGTTGGTATTCTGTGAGGTCGTGGTACCGCCCCGGTTCGAACCGGCCCATCCATGCTACAGCAGAAGCTGCAGCGAGGCTCTACCATTGTTAAAAGGTGCACTTGATGCAGCATATTCTGCAATTGTTTGATTAAATTTGGCTTTAAGTTAGGAAATTTAGAACATTGAATCTTTGCTTCTCGATCATCTTCACCTACAAAATATATTTGAAAGTACTGAACGTCATGTTCGGCTTCTGGTAATATACTTCCAATTAAATGGTAGATCTGGCTTTGTACTCTAAAAGTCGGTGAAAAACCATCTGCTGTTACCTGTTTATCACCAAAAGAAGTCATCTGGAAACAGGCATTATATTTACGAATATTACCTATAAAATGATCATGATCTGGGTTAAGATCATTAATCAATCTAAAGAGTGGTTCAGGCAGTTGTTTCAACCGATCAAATTGCACTTTTCCAGCACTGCAACACATACCAGGTGTCTCATTCTTCCATTTAAGCGTATTACACCACTGACACTTGTATGTCATAGAACCCAAGGCTACACTGCTGTCAGTTCTATAAGCAATATCAGGTTCATACTCGATAGCGGAATGGACCTTGTTTTGCCATAAACGCAGTGTAATGTTTTCCTCATACTGTGACTGAATTGCTCTATGCACTTGTGGATTCGCAGTTTGGTAATTTGCAACAACACCTGTGCACATCAGATTTTTCTGATAAGCGGACACAGTTTTACGATTTGTATCTGGCTTGTTCTGCCTATATCTTTCTTGTACACTTTTAATTGACTTTTCTTGTGTAATTAGTAAATCTCGACCTTCGTTTATTTTTCTTTTTTTTTTCATATTTTAATGTCGACGATACAGATTGATCTGTTCCGCTGGTTGGAGATGATATTTGACTGTTTACATAAGATGTAACAGTTAAATGGTCATGCTCTGAAAAAGGATCACGCTCTTCGACAGGTACCTCAATGCGACGCTGTGTAATTTTCTTCGCAACAATAGGCAGATAGGCGTCAATATGTCCATTAGATAAATCATGGCTAAATTGAAATCGCTTTACTGGACAGATATCTGTTCCGGACTCTGTGTATAGCAGACCGTTTCGATATACTTCAAACCGAAACGGAAATATTAATCCTTCAGCTGCCAATTCACAAATTCCACCGTAAGTTTCATTTTTTAACATATCGGCTGAATATTAATTTGCTGTTGAATAATTATCGCCATTTCTGTCGCGGGTCATAACTGAAAACCTAGGCCAATCATTTACCACAAATCTAACAATTTGTGAACGCACCACCACCGCATTTTCTTGGGTTCCGTACATTAAAAATTAAAGAGCACGAAACGAACAGGCGCCGTCACCTATAATGGGGACGACAGTATGTTCTTCCATTTTTCCTTTAATATTCAGAGTTTCTATAGTCATTTTTTCAAAAAATACTTCTATCAACAATACTTAATCACAAAGCAAATCAAATTCCAAGTTTGAACAGTGGTTGTAAGAAAGATAAAATCAAGCAACTAATCCGAAACACGAAGCTAATCTTAAACCGTAAGCAAGCAAACAAAGTCGAAGTCTTGTCAAATATCCGTTAACAGTGAATAGGTACCGTATGTGGTACAGGTTGAAGCGCTCATTCACCATTCACTTTATATTAGTTCGAAAAAACACAACGTTACCGCAATCTGAAACGGTACCAACGCCATCTATTAGTAGGGATTGGAACTTGAAGATCAATACAAAATACGTAGGTACCTAAGTATTTCTTTTGGTTTTGCCATTTTATTAATTTGTAAAAAATATATTTGGTTTGGTTGTTTATTTTCATTGTTTTTTAATTTTTAAATTAGTATTTTTTGTTCAGGTGTAATTTTGTGCAAATTTATTGTAGAAATCTTCTTTTCTATTTTGTTTTATGTTTTTGTGCAATAAAAGTATATTCTATTCTATTCTAATAAATTAAGTTTAAAATATTTATCAATATCATTTACGTTATTTACGACCCAAAAACCTTAAAAATTACACCCAAGTCACCCAACCCATGATGATTTTTACATACAAACATACATCCATCCATCCTTCCATCCATGTTGGTTTCAAACCATAATCGATGCCAGTTTCGTAATTAACGTCCCAAAAACGACACCCATATTTACATTTCAACTAAATCGCACCCCCACAGGGGATGATGGTAGGTACATATTTCCCGTCTGCTGCGTTGGATTTTGAAATAGTTGTTGTTTTCGTAATCAGCGACCCGATAAACCATAAAAACGATACCCATGTTGATTTTCAGAATTTGTCACCCCTTTTCCACCTTTTAGGGGTTGAATTCTGAAAGAGCCTGAAACACTTGTTTACTCATTTATTGATAGGAGTACTCCTGTGAAGTTTCGAATAAAATAGTTTAACTAATCTTGTTTCCCCATACAAATTTTGAACCCATTTTTCACCCCTTTTTGGGTTGAATTTTCAAAAATCTTAGGATACGTAATTGTTTATTTCTAATCGTTAACCTAAATCCAAAGTTTCAGTCTTCTAGCTCTAAAAAAACGGACTTCCATACAAACTTTTAACCCCTTTTTCACCTCCTTAGGGGGCGAATTTTCAAAAATCCTTTCTTAACCGATGCTACCGTTATTACAACTATCTGTATGCCAAATTTTAGCGAAATCCGTTTAGTAGTTTCGACTGTGCGTTGATAGATGAGTCAGTCAGGTTTGCCTTTTATATATATAGATCTTAGCTGATTTGTTTTAACATCCTTAATATTTAGTGTTGTTTTATGATGGTCGCCTACTTCTTGCGGCAGAAACTTCTAATTGTAATAAATAGGTATAAGCTTTGTAATTAATTCATCAAACCTACTAGAGCTTAATGTAAAAATATGTTTTATATGAATTCTCTCATTAGTTACACTCTTCTTTTATGAGTTAACATAAAAATAAATGTGACGCTCGTGGCAGCAAGAAGCCGTTGTTAAGATAATGTGTTCAAAGGCGCACGTGTAGAGGTAACGATGCCGATATGTTATGAGGTCAGAATGTTTTATTCATGATATTTTGAGAGAACAGAATCTCTCATACATTTAAGATCAGATCTATGTAATTAGTTATACTTGAAAATCGTAATAATAAATTTATATCCCTAATTTATTTTGTATATTTATATAGACCACCACCGCCCATGAAAACTCGCAAGAAAGCGCTTAGAAAGTGGTGTATTACCAACGTGAAGAAATTTGTCTATAGGGAGGCCTATGTTCAGCAGTGGAGTTGTCGTGGGCTATAGTGATAGTGATAATATTTTTGAAAAATTATAAGAGAGTTATTGTAACATGCAGCCCACTCCAACTAGATGTATTGTCACCCGTAAGAACAAATTGTACAATATAATGCTCCATAATATAGTAGTTCTATACATATTATACTAGTTACCTATACCCTCGAAACGTAAGTAAGATATCGTGATCATTATGGCACTAATTAATTGATGGGACATTGCATCGTCATCGACATCAGTAAGTCTGTCATTTGTCTGAAGTTGGCTGCATGTGTCCATGGATTATATTAGATAGTTGTTCCTAGGCGGGTTGCCATCAAAAAGAAGGTAATTAATTAACCCCACTGTATTTTTTGTATGTATGTTACACGATTGCTTCTCCAGTTGTGAATCGAATTTTAATGACACTCCTTTTTATTAAAATTATAGTATAAACTCGAATATAGCTCGAACAATCGACAACCGATGTGAAGAAAGATTTACCGGTAGAGTGGCCCCCACTAGATGGAGTGACGACCTGGTGTAACATGTAGGAAGTCGATGGATACAGGTGGCTCAGGACCGTGTTTTGTGGCATTCCTTGGGGGAGGCCAATGTTCAGCAGTGGTGAAGATGATAGTACAGGCTTTGTTTCAAGGGTGGTTCTATTTACATTAGAAGAAAAATTCCACCCTTAGGGGATGTCATTTTTAATTTAACTATTGAGAAGACATTCTTGTTGTTAATTTGAAGTTGTGATCATTGTTCCACGAAAAATGGTGTAATACTTCAACTTTTAAAAAAATTAAACCAAATTCAATAATACTAAAAATAGTAACATAATTTTCACTTATTTTAATAGCTTCTGACTTCACTGATTAAACATCGAGGGATTTATTTCAGAAGCTATTATATGATGTGAAAAACATTTTCGTATTTTTTGGCTGATTTTTCAATCATTAAATAAATACTATCCCTTAAAAATAATTATAACCTGTCTAAATATAAAAGTGAAACAATTGAACTATTTTATACATGTATTCACGTATTGTTCACAGATTCAGCGTTGTCTTTAGCCACATTGACCCATTTGCTTGAAAAGCAAAAGTCAAAACTGAAATTATTAAAACAATTGAACAGAAATAAAAAAAAAACACTGCCAAATAAAAGTAAAACATTATACAGGGTATTTTTGAAACGCTCCCGAAAACGAAGATAGACGACAGTACTAACGATACCTTTGATGATGGGATAGAAAGAAAATCATCTTTTTACAACGTTTTATTAGCTTTATTCACGCTCCATCATGTTAGTGCAGTTAAATGAAACGATATTTCATAAAAATTATGAAAATGGCAAACATAAAAAGCAGTGCTGGTTTTATGCTAAAGTATTGAAACGTTAATGAAAGATGATTTTCTTTCTGTCCATCATCAAAGGTATCGTTAGTATCTATCGTTTTCGGAAGCATTCTAAACACCAGTATTATGTATCAAAACATATATTATATATATGAATATAATATACTCGTATGTGTTGATTTGCATGAAAACATGAAGTAAGTTACTAAAGCTACAGCTTTTATACTTCCCACAGCTGGGCAAGGGCTTCCTCATATTTATGAGAGGGTTGAGGAGCTAAGTAATGCGAATTGGTGTATTTTACATGTCTACGTAATATTTTAGACATATAAGTTTCCTTTCCATATTTTCTTTTACCACCGGCACGTGTTAAATCAACATCTAAAATTGCAATTAACAACTTCCTTGGTGCCGGCCGGATTTGAACACCACAAACAAATATACAGATTACATAACCAAAGACAGATTAAATGTACAATTTGGCGGCCTTATCGCTACATAGCGATCTCTTCCAGGCAACCAAAGGTACAAAGGAATAAAACAATGGATACTATATAGGTAGGTGGTGCAATATAAATATACAAAATATAATATCAATACATGCGATATATAGACAATAAATATAATAAAATAACATATAAATAACTAATACATGAAATAATATAAATTACTAATACATAATAAAAGATAAAGTAAAGCATATAATATATACATATACATACATATATATGAATATATAAACAAACTTACATATCTACCCAAAAATATATATAATAAATTACAAAATTCCTCAAACAATATTATAAGGCTGATAAATACAATAAATACAAAATCACATAATTTATCCTAACGGTGTCCGAACGATTGAGACAAGTAACGCTCTTTAAGTAGTTGCTTAAAGATTACAATAGATTGTGCTCCACGTATATGCAAAGGTAGGGCATTCAGAGCTTAATAGACTGGACAGTAAAGATTTATTAAAAGTGATGTTTTGTGAGTTGGTACCACTTAAAATGAATTTTCTAGAAGGCGTAGAGAAGCCCTGAAGCCCCACAAAGTCAAACTTCTCCTTTAGATAGGGAGGAGTAGAAGGATGAAATAATACACAGTACAGAATAGAAAGAATATGCATGTTCCGGCAAAGTCGGATGGGTAACCACTTGAGACGTGAGCGAAATTGGGAAATATAGTCAAAATTGCAAAAATTAAAAAAAAATTGAAGTATCTCAAGCTTATTTAGCTAGTCCTCAGTTATGTCTACATAGCTTGCGTCAGCATAGTCGAGAATCGGAAGGAGAAGAGACTGTGCGAGCATAATTTTTGTAGGAATGGGAAGAAATTATCGAAGGCGACGCAGTGAACAAAGAGCCACAAAGCATTCCTTACTTACCTCATTCAGTTGGCGTATTCAATTTAAGGAATTATCAATACAAATACCAAGATTTTTGACATTGTCAAAGTAAGGGAGTACAACTCCATCGAATACGATAGGTGGTACGGTGAACCAGTGAATTCTTGAGATAAAGCTCTGGCTACCAATAATGATAGCCTGTGACTTTTGGATTGACATTTAGGCCATATTATTTACGCCAATCATGAATAATATTTAGATCGTTATTCAATGTAACGATTGCATTCGGCAAATTCTCAAGAGTTGACTGGGTGTAAATCTGGACATCATCCGCATACATGTGGTAAAGAGTAAAGGTGACAACACGCCACCCTGCGGCACGCCTGCAGTAATATCACACCAAAATAAGTGAGTTTCATGGACACAAATACACTGGTGATAACTGAAACCAGTTAATAACTGATGGAGGTATGTAAAGGGAACACAGCAGACTCAACAGTATATCAAAGTCAACAGTATTGAACGCATTACTGAAATACAGCAAGTTCATGACTGTGAGTTGTTTATTATCCATACCCCACCGTATGTCATCAGTAACTTTGATTAAGGTAGTAGCCGTACTATGACCAGGACGGAAACCGGATTGTAAAGAATTTAATAAATTGTGCTTGTTAAGGAAAAGTATCAGCTGCTGGCAAATTAGTTTTCAAGAACTTTAGAAAGGAAAGGTAATATCGAGATGGGACAGAAATCAAAGAGGTTGATCTTCGGAAGGGTTATAACATGAGCACTCTTCCAGGCTTGGGAATTTAGAAAGAAACACATGCATTAAGTAAATAAGTGATAATGGATGATAAAATTAAGGTGTAATCATATTACGGGTAATGTTGTTGCTACCGACAGCATTTGAGGAGATGGATAATATGATCTTCTTAACATCACATACAGTAAACTGACTAAAAACAAACGGAGGATAATTAGGAGTCGGAGTTATAGAAAGAGAACGAAGTGTTTGCAGGTCATGTTCACTATCAAAAGAGTTAGAAGGATTAGAAAAATGTTGATTTAATAGTTCAACATCAACTCTAGGAGCTGAAGCATTTAGAGATGTTCTACCAACTCCACCTGTTTTAAGAAACTTCCACACCCTAGATGAGTCGCCGTTTTCGACTGATGTATGAATATGGTGTCGTTATGTATCTCTACATAATGTGTTGCAGCGATTCCTGACTTTGGCGTATTTTCTTAAGTTTTCCTCTGTTTCATTCCTCTTAAGCTTTGACAATGCCGCAGTCTTCTTCAAAATTAGACTTTTCAGATCATCAGAGAGCCATGGATCAGGTAAGTGTTTGAGTCTCACATAATGCATTGGCGCGTGAACGTCATAAATATGTGTGAGTAGGGAACAGAAAAGTTCCATTTTATCGTCAATGCATGGTGCTATCTCAATCACTGACCGGTCAATATTATGAGCATCTTCACAAAGTTGGTCAATATCCATTCCTCCAAAATTACGTCGCAGAACTAATTTAGGCTTGATTTTAGGATCGCGTAGTTTATACGAAAGGAAAATCAAATCGTGATAAGAGAATGCATCAGCAGGACACTGTCCATGCTTGAAAACTAGATTTGAAGATGACACTATTGTCAAGAAGGGAAGGAGTACTATTAGGAAAGTTATGAGTAGCAGAAAGGGGTAGGATTTGCATATTACACGCTTCAATTATAGACTTAAGTTTTATAGCCCGATTGTCGCCTTTAAGCAAACAGGTGTTAAAGTCACCCATTAAAATAATGTAACTATACGTAGGGACTAGTGATTCTTAAAGAGATTTGAAAGAAGTAAAATAGTTTATAGAAAGAGAGGGACTGTAGAAAACTCCAAGTAGGATTTTATTCTGAGACAGGGAGACCAGGGGATTCCTATTAGTGCGATCGTTTCTAATTAGATGAAACCCAGGCAACCACGTTGCTTTCGTATTGTGAAATTTACATTGTAGATACGTATACAGAAGGAGCCAGATTGTTGCGGTCAAAGGTTATAATTCTGATCAAGCAGCGGTCATGTCAGGTATTGTTACATGGACCCCCATTTAAGCTCGTTGTTTTTTATTAATTTTTGTAAATGATTTGGTTGACGTAATTCAGAGTTACTCCCTACTTTATGCTGACGATATAAAGAAGTGTACTGTGTGACGAGTGACGAGAATGACTGCATTGCATTACAAGACATAAATATAGTTCATGATTGGTGTTCTGCTAATTTTATGCTCTTAAATATTAGTAAGTGCTTAGTTATTATACTAAACACAATCAAATGTATTTTAAGTATAATACCTATTAATACCTATAGCCTTGGACGTAAGGAGATTGTTAAGATTTGGGCGTATATTTCGATTCGAAATATTCCCATAACATGTATTTTATTGGATTTTACTATAGAAACTACTGACTTAGAAACTATTTTTGATTCGTAGAAGAGGGCCATAAGAGCCATTTATTACCTAAACTCAAAGAGTCTCTCAGAGAAAATTAAATAAAAATTATATGTGTTCACAAAAAGCAAAATAGTTTTATAAATAATATGATAAAAAGTGATGCATATTGTGATAATCATAAGGAATAAACACAAGCTAGTGTTATTAGTTACTTGACACTACAGAGTCAGTATTTAATTTATTCGCTCCCAGAAATTATAAAAGGTCTCTAATATCAATTTTAAATATTAATATTTATGCATTTTAAAGTTATTATACTATAAACTAATACGTGGTTGATCGTAACAACCTAGGAATGATATGTTGGTTCAAGTTTCTTAAATGTGTTTTTACTGTATAATTTTACTTTAAAAAAAGTTCCGCTGGGTTTCTTGCTGGTACTTCCCACGACTGAGTTGTTTTACGAACCAGCGGTAAAAGTAGAAAAATGACTTTGAAAAACTTACCCGTAAGCTATATTATATAAATATAAAATTATTCTATACTATTTTGTTCTATTCCGTTTCATTCCGTTTCAATCCATTCCATTCCGTTCCATTCCTTTCGATTCCATTCTATTCTATTCTATAGATCCATAAAAACCCTCTTAAGAACTTTACAGCTGATGTGAAACACCTACTTTCCGGGAGGTCTGCAGTCTGTGATCATATTATCCTAGACGGCCCCGCCGTTATATCAGATTTTACAGATCACAAATCCTCGCGAAAAATCATTGATTCCTACCAAGGATGATACGTGAGGCTATTGAAATTAAAAAACATCCCAATTTCAATAAAAACCAAGCTGGGTACTACCACCTGCTTGGGACCCTATCTATATAAATAAATAAAATTGAAGTGTGTGTTTGTAATGTCAAAGTAACAGATTTTTTAATTAATTTAATAATTCCATATGCAAGTATATACGGTACTTATAACAAAAACACAATTTTTTAAATTTTTGTCTGTCTGTCTGTTTGTTTCGGCTAATCTCCGAAACGGTTGGACCGATTTTGACTTGACTTTCACTGGTAGACAGATCATGTTACTTATGTATTTCCTACAATATCACCAGTGCCCATTCAGCAATTAAATACGCCTGTCTTTAATCTATGTCGTTCAAAGATAAAACGCTGTTTTAATCTTTGGCAACATAGATGAAGACTAGGATCGTAATATAACGTTTTCAAACGTTTTCGAATTGAACATTTTCGATTGTTTTAACCGATTTTTGAAATATTTACTTTATTCCATTGCATATATGACTCAAAGTGCAATAACTCGAAGTTTTAAAGTAAAACGTCAAAAATCTGTCAAAATCGTTGTCGATCATCGAAAAGCAGCTGCAAGGAAACTTGGTGTCCTTGCAAGGGTGCGGTGGTACTTCACGCCGGAGCAGCTTCTTACCTTATATAAAGCGCAAGTCCGGTCGTGCATGGAATACTGCTGTCACATATGGGATGGTGCTGCAAAATGCCTCCTTGCAGCGTTGGACTCATTGGATGAACATACTAAGAGGCTCATTGGTGACCTTGATTTGGTTGAAACCAACCTTGTCAGTCTCGGGCACAGGCGCAGAGTAGCCAGCCTCTTGGTATTCTATAGGATGCATTTCGGTGAGTATGCGCAGGAATTATACGCTTTAATTCGTCTCTCTCCTTTCCACCATCGGACGACCAGGCAGGCGGCGGGTCTTCACCCCTTTGTCGTCGATATTCCACGCATTAGAACCAAACGGTTTGCTTCGACTTTTGTAATGCGTACAGCAAAGGAGTGGAATAATTTGCCGGCGTCTATCTTTCCGTCCGAATACAATCCGGGCGTCTTCAAGGCAATGCGTGACGACCGTTTTTTTTTCTCCGCGAAGAAAGTTCTATTGTTTTTGTTAATTTCTTTAGAATTCGAATAATTAGAACAAGTGAGCGCGAGACGACTTTAGACAAGATGTACGATTTATACTGTGAACATATAGCAGATGAGAAGGTCAGTAAGGCAATGTATACAAAGTTATTTTATTAATATTTAAATCTTATAGGAGCTCCTCTTAAAAAAGATACTTGTAACGAGTGTGACACGTTACAAGCGAAATTAACTCGTAGCAAAAATGCTAAGGGGAAAACAGCCATGGATACAGAACGCGAAGAACATTGCCGAAATAAAATGAAGTCTGACTTTATTCTGGCTACTCAATGTAAGGAAATAGAATGTCTCACGTTTGATCTCCAAAAAACATTGACAATGCCTAAGATCCCTACCGGAATTATTTACTATAAACGACAGCTTTTGTTGCACAATACAGGAATTTATTCCACAAAGACTAACTTGAGTGAGTGCTTTGCCTGAATAGAAAGAATGGCTGGTAAAGGTGCCCTGGAAGTCAGTTCTTGTCTATTAAAATACTTAAGCGAGCATATTTCTGAAGATGTCGAGGAATTAATTTTATGGAGCGATTCATGTAGAGGACAGAATCGTAACATAAAGATAGTATTAATGTTAAAAGCATTTTCGCATTCTAATCCCACCTTGAAAAATAACACAAACATTTTTCACCTACCCGAAGACAGAGATTTTTCCCACATTTAAACGGTAATAAAGAAATACTCCCGATTATTATATGCAGGTCAAGAAAAGAACCTGCTTACAGTTGCAGTTATGGCGAAATCTGATTTTCTGGGAACTTCTAAGGTTGAAAATATTATTATTAACAGAAAACGTGGTATTAATAAAGAATGTATTAATTGGTTTCAAACTTGGGAAATATACCTGAAAAGAGACTTACCAAACTCAATTTATTTTAAAACAGATTTCCTTGGTAGTTCTGTAGAAGTAAATATAGGAAGAGCACCTGTTCGTGGCAGACCAGCCATAATCTTGACGGAATATTTAGTTCTTCTGTGGCCATCAGGGAAGCCAGTATCACCAGCGAAACTAGCCGATACTCACTCCATATTACATCTTATTCCACAAGATGCACAGTGTTTTTATAATGGTCTCATATGTGATGTTGCAATAGAAGACGACATAGATGGACATGATACGGTGGATTTTGAAATCAATTTGATAACATCGATTAAATGCTGTCTATACACTATTTTATATTTATGTGAATTAAAGCTTTACTACGATAACATAAATACATAGTTTCATTTAAATCAGTAAATCCCTGGGTTGTGGTTCTTTTTTGTATATGAGAATACCTATCAATTAGTAAATGTTAAAAGGAACCACACGCACATTTTCTAAATTATCTAGAAAGTTTAAGGGTATTTAGAGAAAATGTATATACACATACTTAAATAAGTAATTTATCAACAAATTTGAATAAAATAAATAGTAATTTTACCTCATCTAACATAGCTGCACATGTTTTTGTAAATCCTTTGATATCTCAGAAGTGCGTGTTTGCTGTGTGGTTCCTTTTTGTAAAAATACGGACAATTCTTAGAATAATACATTATTATTCTAAGAATCATAAAATATTTAAAAAATGAAAAAAAGGAAGCAAAGGAACATGGCCGTGATCCAGTGGAAGATATTCATTGTACCGAAAAAACATGTATGCTCTAGTGTTATCATCATTACAAGTCCACCGCTGAACATAGGCCTCTCCCAAGGAATGCCACAAAGCACGGTCCTGAGCCAAATGGGTTCAACGACTACTAGCATCTCTTACCTTATTTGCCAATGGGTACTGGTTGTGTTACCGTGTAGGTTTTACCGTATATGGATGGTGTAAGAATATCCACTATCCCATATTGTCCCGTGGGTGATGTTAGTGGCGACAGACGGAAACAAACCAGGAGATGGGATGTGATTTTGCTACTATCCGAAAGATAGCAGTATCTTTATCTATCTATCCATCTATAATAACAAAACTGTGGCTGACAGCCCGCTTGCCAGCACGGCAACTAAGACAATATGCCTCCTATGACTAGTGTCATCAACCAGGGAGAAAACAGACGAATACGTTTGAATGGACTCAAAGTCGCCCGGATATCCTCCTCCCATTAGGAGAGGCTTATGTCAGCAGTGAATCTTTACGGGTTGATGAGGAAGAATAAGTAGACCAAAACTTGAAATACGTAACAAAGTTTCTCCGTCATTCCCTAAATACAAAATGTTTATCAGGCAATTTTTTGAATTATTTATCCTCGATCATTTGAAGTTAAGTAATATCCGTTCATGTAAACTGTCAAAATATACTTAAACATACATTCCCACTTAGTTTTATATCAACAGCACCCACCGACCGTGAACTGTCTGTCGGCTTGACAAGGGTCGAGTTGCGGAGTGCTGTATTCATGTATAAAATGACGTGTTGCTATATATTATCGTTTGATTCACTCGCGCTCTTCTTTAAATCAAACACGCAAATGAGGCATGCAGGATTTTGAATTATAACATTATATTTATGTAGTCATAATAATTGAGCCCTTCATAAGTCCTCCTAATGTCAATCAGTTCATAATATAGTTGAGCACACTGCCTCGTTGGTCTAGTGGTTGAACAGAGGTAGCTGATCATGAGGTCCTGGCCAAAATTAGTTATTAATTTTTGGTTTGCCTCGGAAGCACGTAAAGCCATTGGTCTTACACGTGAAATCCCACTGTTCGTGTCGGATAACGTCTCATTGGACTATGACAGTGAGAAATGGAGTTCATGAGCTTGCGCATATACATTCTCGGCACTATAATCCTGTCCTGCGCAGCTTGTCTCTGTTGAGACTGGCATTGTATTGGGGACCAACTTCATAAATACTGAAGAATTTTAGTAATTTCAATTTAATCATAGTACTACAATCTATTTGCCATTACGATGCTTCCAATCTTAAGCCTTTCTTTCTCGTCAATTGTCATGTGTAAAGTCTGTTTCACACCTATTCCGGAAGTTGTTAGAAACACTACGTTCAAAGTTAGGAAAAAAATTATCCGACTAAGTAAGTAAACTTTGATTCAGTGGTCAATCGACGGGTCAAACTGGGCTGGGCAGCGTTCGTGGTTACGGTACATCTTTCCGTCACCTATTCCAAAGTCAAAACTTGAAAACCAGAGTACAACCAACGTGGTTCCAATGATGACATATAAATATGAGACGTGTTCCTTCACCGTTGGCCATACGAGTTTTAGAGAGGACTATACTAGGAAAATCCCTGCGTGATGTAATTATTTATGAAGATATGTGCAGTACAACTATGGTGACAAACGTATTATACGGGATTAGTCGGCTCAAGTGGCAATGGGCCGGCCTTATATTCCGAAGAACCGACAACTGATAGGGAAAAAAAATTAAGTTGCAGCCTGGTACCGGTAATAGGTCATTAATTTATTACAGTCCATCTCAATTCCACTGGTGATCATAGGCGGTAGCGAAGCCTCCATAGAAACCGAGAAGCCGGGCTTGCCCTATCAAACTGCTCAATCAATAATATCAACTAATAAAATAACTCGTAAACTGTTTCAAACTATTTCAAATTTCCCGCGCGCACCTCTGTTATACACAGGTCATGACCCATGTGTTATTAAGTAACGTCAACACGCGGCAAAACTTTATAGTTAAGTAGTAAGGTAGTAAGATTAGTCGTTTCTCTCGCACGTGGGCTTTTACCGGCTTTCCGAGAAGACGATCGCTCCTTAAATTAAAGTTGTAAATATTGCTTTGCAAACATCCGCAATAAAATAAAATGATGTCTTACCTAGTTTGAAGGCACCTCCGCCTCCCTCAGTGCACTATATCGTCACCACTAATCCCAGCACCACTACACTGGGAAAGACACACACCACGATGACAATGACACGTGTTTCGCCTCTACACGAGGCATCCTCAGGCGATATAGACTCTGCGGTGGCTGACCGCTAAGTGAGCGGCGAGCAAACAATAAAAATATTGTCATCGGTGGTGTGTCTTTCCTGGTGTAGTGGTGCTGAATAATGAAACAGAACTCATCTACCTGTGAGGGAGAACAGCTAATAAAAATCTTAGCGGTCAGCCACCGCAGAGTCTACATCGCCTGAGGATGCCTGTGTAGAGGCGAAACACGTCGTATTGTCATCGGTGGTGTGTCTTCCTAGTGGTGCTGGGATTAGTGGTGACAGGGATAGTGCACGCAATTGAGGGAGGGCGGAGGTGCTCTTCAAACTAGGTAAGACACATCATTTTATTTTATTAAGCGGATGTTTGCAAAGTAAATATTTACAACTTTAATATAATGGATTTCGCAAAGTAACGCCTGATTCTATTAATGATCGCTCCTTTCTAACCTGTGGCAAAATGTTCTATAGTGAAATATAACTACGATTGTTTATATAGCAATTAGTATGGAGCGCAGAAGCCAGGCTTTCAGTGTGAAATTGTCGAGCGTGGGGGCATGCGAGCGATACGTTTGCAAGTTCACTTCACATTTCAATGTTTACTTCGTTTACTCTGTGTGTTTACTTGAGCGAATGAATGTTGCGAGTTGAAAATTTATACTTTTTTAAAGATTTTTAGTGAAAATGGAGGATAACAGTGTTCCTTGTGATTAATTGAAGTGTGTTAAAGTGCTAATCAGCGAGAAAAAGGTAAAATATTTAAACTTTGTTGAGAAAACACAGCTCATATCCACGTCGAAACCTACCTATATAAGAATGGTGTATTTTTATAAAACTGCTAAAAACAACAAAACCATATCTTGGGCTTGCCCTAGTTTGGAGCCCTAGCTTCGCCACTGATCATAGGCCTCCTCTATATAGCTCAGCCAAGTTTTTGGCTACCAAGACTGCTTTTATTGAGCATGATAATCATTTGACATTTAATTTGAATCAGTTCCAATAATTTAAATTAGTAAATGCGACAATAGAGCAATCTCTAGCAATAATAAGAGTTTTATTAATTTTGAATGCAGCCCACAAATAAGTAATAAAATTGTTTACACCTGGTGCATCAAAATATACAAGGCATGATGGGCAAAGAATTGAAGTTGAATTGTTTTAAATAGTAACAATATACATATCCTTTGTATTACTGAACATTGGCTAAAAGGTTATAATTTCATGTTCAATTTCAGAAATTACCAGGTGGTCAGTTCCTTCAATAGAGAAAAAAGTTTACGTGGTGGCTCCTTAATATTAGCAGATAAATCATTATTATATAAAGAACGTAAGGATATTGTGAGCCTCTCTGTTGAGCGAACTGTAGAAATGGCTTGTGTCGAGCCTGAGCACCTCATTGTTGTAAGTGTTTACAGACCCCATGTGCTATTTATGACTATTTTGAAAGAATTGTGGAAGAACTTTGCTCAAACTTAGTAAACAGAACAAGTCTGTTGTAATATGTGGAGACTTCAACATCAATCTCCTTGAAACTTCTTCCATTAGTATTAAGTTTAGCTCATTGTTTAAATGTATAATCTTGTTAATTTATTCTTAGAACCAACACGTATTGCTGGGCCTAGTGCAACCTGTATAGATAATATTTTACAGATATTAAGCCCTTGCATAAATCAATTATTCAAAATTTAAGTTCAGATCACTGTGGACAGTTGGTATCATTGCCTTACATACACAAAAAACAGAAAATAAGAAAGTTGTGTTTGTTCCAATAAATGACCATCGCTTGAGAGGTAGAAGTAATATAATAAAAAGACTTCCATCACTTTTATTTAAAAAATAGTGCTAATTATTTGTATGGTATGTTATTTAAAATTATAACTTGTGAATTTAGTACAATATTTACTTCTAAAATTTCTCTTTTAACAGTCGCAAATCATTTAATGAATGGGCGACAGTAGGAATTTATAAAAGTAGGCGAAAGTTATAAGAGCTTTATAATGAAAGATCATATAATACTAGTGTTATATTTAGAGATTATGTAAAACATATTCTAAAATATTTAAAAAGTGTGCTACACAGCTAAGGCTTTACATTTAAGTAACAAAATTAAAACTGCATCCAACAAAATTAAAATGACCTGGAGAATAATAAATAGTGAAACAGGCAGGTCAAACCGCACAACTCGGATTTTCAATTGAATATTAACAACAGTTAAACTCGATCTGATCAAGAAGTTGCTATGGCTTTTGAGAAACATTTTACTGATGTTCCTTTTTGACAACAAAATCATTAAACTCTTCTCCTACTGTCGCCGTATCATTGCTTAAACAAAATGTAAAGGCTTGTTCAAATACTTTTATATTCCATAGAGTATTGCCAAAGATATCGTTAAATATTTAAAACAATTGATGTTAAGAAAACGGCAGATTTATGGGGATTTCCGTTAAAGTTATTTTATCTATAATAGATATAATATCACCTTATCTAGCCACTATATTTAATACAAGCGTCGAATCTGGTGTGTTTCTGATTTAATGAAACATAGTAAAGTCATACCTTTATTTAAATCTGGTAGTAAATTAGACCCGCAATTTTAGACCGATTTCTGTACTACCAACATTTAGTAAAATTTTTGAAAAAATAATTTTAGATCAGATCTTAAGTTTCTTTAATATTAATAAATTGCTACATAAAATCAATTCAGTTTTACAAGGGTCACTCGACAACTGACGCTGGAGTTGAGCTTATTAAACATATTTTTGTGCATGGGAGAATACGGAGGATGCTGGGTATATTTTGTGACCTTTCCAAGGCCTTCGACTGTGTTCACCATGAGACATTAATCAGGAAGCTACAGTACTATGGTGTCAAGAACACAGCGCTTAAACTTATTATTTCATATTTAAGTAATAGAATGCAGAAAATTGTTATCAATGGTAAAGTTCTTCCGGGTCACCTGTACCAGGGTCCCTCAGGGCTCGATTCTCAGCCCATTTCTATTTCTGGTATATATTAATGACTTACCTTCCTTTGTAGGATAAAATGATATAGTATTATTTGCTGATGATACTTCCTTGATTTTAAACTTAAACGTCAATCATTTAAATGTGACGAAGTGAATAATGCTATATCAAAATTAGTGCATTGGTTTAACGTTAATAATCTACATTTAATCGAAACTAAATGTATTAAATTTACAACAACGAACGTTAAAAATCTGGGTACCAATATGTTTTAAATGGGAAGAACTGAGCCCTGTTGAATCCACTGTTTTCTTGGCATCACTCTCGACGCAAAGCTTCAGTGGGGCCCCATATCCAAACCAACAAGCAGAGTAAGTTCTGCAGCCTATGCTGTAAAAGATTAGAGGTCTCACTAGCGTCGAGACAGCTAGACTAGTTTATTTCAGTTATTTCCATAGCATTATGTCTTATAGGATTTTGCTATGGGGAAATGCGGCTGATTCAGAAACTATTTTTGTTTTACAGAAGAGGGCCATTAGAGCTATTTACAACCCAAAACCGAGAGAGTCTCTTAGAGATAAATTTAAAGAAATAAATATATTAACTTTTCTCAGTATATTTACGAAAATTTAATGTATGTTCACAAAAACAAAGGTAGTTTTAGTAAAAAGTGATAGACATTCTATAAACACTAGGAACAAGCACAAGCTAGTGATACCAGTTTCTCGACTCCACAGAGTCAGTAATTCATTTTGGGGCAATGTATACGCTATTACAACAAGGTCCCGGAAAGTGTACAGGCTCTCTATTACCAATTTTAAATGTTTTGTTGCTGAAACTGTATAAAAGGGTTATTATAGTATAAATGAATATATAATTGATAATAACCCTGGGAATGAGTGGTCGTTACAAGCAGTTTCTAAAAATTTTGTACTTAAATAGTTTGTACAACCATTAATGTAAAATTTACTTTAAAAAAAGTCCCGTGGGTTTCTTGCTGGTTCTTCCCAGGACAGAAGTTTTTTCAGAACCAGTGGTAAAGTAAAAAATGACTTTCAATAAGAATTACACATGTAATCTATATTGAATAAAAAATTATTCTATTCTATTCTATATAACTCATAGGGGTATATTTGCCATAGTTTCCATGCATAGCAGGCGGGTTGGTTCCCATAGTTTTTTATTGATTTGCTATCAAAAAGATGCTACTGCCAATCTGTTTATTTGTTCTGATTTTCTTACGTCAAGACTACACAGCTGTGTATAATAATTATTTTTCTGTCATGGAGGGGTATCGAAGAATAAATTTAATACCTCCGTTCTCACTTTCTCTCACCTCCCTACATTCGTAGTTGTAATGGAGGGGAGGATTAAAACTGCAAAAATGTTCATATCAAATAATAAAATTGCTTTCGTTATATGGAATACTGAAATGCGCGTGTGAAAAATGTATATATTATGAAATAATAATTTAAAATTATTTTTGTAGAAATTGTAGAAATAGAAGCAGAAACTGATTCCGAATAATAAGTCAAATGCTAATGCAATCCTTATTCTAGAGTTTTCTTTCAGAGCTATTGAGTTTTAATTCCTCTCCAGGACTCGGGGGAAATTACTTGTGCAACATTACTGAGTAAAGAAATAATATGAAATAATATAAAACTGAAATTCCTTAAAATTAAAAATTGGTTTAAAATTTAAAACAAAGTTTTATAATTAGTTTATTGCGCGTTTAATAATTAGTATGATAATAATTTAAAATAAATATTGTGAAACAAGTACAAGTGTTTATCCAAGTGACAACAATCGCAAGTATAAATTATATATCAAACTTAAATACTTAAGCATTTTGGTATTACTTTTGTTTAAACTAGACTCCCTAGTATTTTTACCATTAGGTTTTAGTACTACTAGGTGGCAGGACTCCTTTTCTGCCTAGGAGTGTGTCTGGGTAAATAACCACCCTTTTACCAGTTACTATACCATCAAATAGCAGTCCCTGTACTAGTGTATTCTGGTCTGAAGGCTGTAGAGAGCCAGTATTATCACAGGCTGTGAGACATTTCAGGTGACAACGCGTCTGTAGCCTTCTTTGTTTGAAGTTGGTTGCAGGTGTCCATGGACTACAGTAGCCACTCACCATCAGGTGTACGGTAAGTTCGTTTGTAGTGTCGTGTAAAAAAAACCTTGGGAGCACATTAGGGCTAAGCAATCACCGTAAATTACATAAAACGCGAGCAACCCGGCTTCGAACCCCGTTGGCACTAATGAAGTTGTCAATTGCAATATCAGGTTATATCTCAGTCCTCAGAGTGATATCGCTACCCTAGGAAAGACACATCTCCGTCAATAATACCAGTAGAAATAAACACTGCGATGGCTGACTGCTAAGAAAAAATTCTTAGAAAAATATAAATATTAATTGAAGCGAAACTCAAGAGTTATGAAGAACAAAGCGTATTATTGTTTGCCGCTTATTTTAATTGCTTCTATTGATTGAAATGGATAGGGATCAAATAGAAAGTTTGGTTGTTCAGGGGAGTTTTAGAGGTCAGGTTTCAGATCGTCTAATATTACATTTATTTAAAATTTCCGAGTAATGATTGCTAGTCGCTTACGTTACTTATATTTACGTATCTGAAGTTACGTATCAAACTTTACGATTTATTATAAGACTAGCTGTTCCCCGTGACTTCGCCCGCGTGGAATTTATTGCGATTGGATTTCATGGGTTTTAATTTTTTTGCGCGGAATCCTAATTCTTTTCCTAAAACAAAGTTAACCTAAGTTACTCCTTATAATATCAGCTATCTGCCAGTAAAAGTCCTATCTAATTCGGTTCACAGGTTTTTACGTGATGCGTGTTCAGACAGACGTCGTGTTAGAGTTTTATTATAGTACTAGCTGACTTCGCCCGCGTGGAATTTATTGCGATTGGATTTCATGGGTTTTAATTTTTTTGCGCGGAACCCTAATTTTTTTCCTAAAATAAAAGTAGCCTAAGTTACTCCTTATAACATTAGTTATCTGCCAGTGAAAGTCCTATCTAAATCGGTTCACAGGTTTTTGCGTGATGCGTGTTCAGACAGACGTCGTGTCAGAGTTTTATTATAGTACAGATAGATGTACCAATGTTCGCCTTGTGGTGGCACTGCGCTGTTTAACCACAAGTCCTTTGCGTTTCTCGTAGCCAGGAAGATTTGTCATTATCGCCATTTTTAGTCAATATTTAAAATCGTGGACAAGCTTATTTATAGACCTAAAGGATATAAGGGAGCACACAGTCTATCAGACGGTAAGTGAATTCTCAGGGTTTTATATACCTCTATCATAAACTAACAACCTAAATGCAGATGCGTTGTCATCCCTGAGGACTGAAATGGACTAATGTCCTCAAGACCGAATTTAAATCACCGCGGCCAGACTCAACGGAGATCAGCCATCTGCTCAGGACAGGTTTATGGTGCAAGAGTGAGCGCAAACACAGGTGCACTAGAGAGTGCGTCGTTAACAACGTAGTAAAGATTGTGAGTGTGTCGACGAGGGTTGCGTACCTTACACTCAGGTTTACGCACCATACCTCGGCACATCCCGATGAGGAGGTGGAGGAAATATATGAGGATATCCCTAAAGCCGTGCATTCCTCCAAAACCCACTATACGGTGTTAATTGGAGACTTCAACGCAAAACTAGGCACAAGACAGAACGGCGAGCTGAGGGTAGGGAAATTTGGAATAGGGCAACGGAATCCAAGGGGCCAGCAGCTGGCCCACATAATGGAGAAAGAGGGACTCTTTATTATGAACTCTTTCTTTTAGAAGCGGCCCCACAGGAAGTGGACATGGTCCCGACCAGGACTGTTCGACAAAAAATGAGATTGACTTCATTATGAAGACTAGACGGCAACTGTTTAGTGATGTGTCAGTGATGGCGAGGATGAAAACAAAATCCGCCGCAGAAAAACACAAAAACTCTCCGATCACACTCTAAATCTCATGACTGTTAGACAGGAAATGAAGCTACAGTCTTCAACAGATTTGACAGCATAGAGGCAACTGAACATACAGATCTCCAAATGTATGCGGCGGGACTTACGAAACTTTTATAATGCTTGTATTGAAGAAGCGATCGAGCGGAACCAGGGCTCCAAAGTCTTTGCCAGAGATCTGTCTCCCAGAAAGAGCCAACTGTCGAAGCTGAAGACCGAATGTGGCAGCATCGTTTCTGGGACATCTGAGATTTTGAGTGAGATTGATAGGTTCTATGGGCAGCTGTACACGTCATCGTTGGAGTCCCTCACTTTCATAGTCAGTTGTGACAGCAATCCGACGCGATGGTAGGGAGATCAGGTGTAAGACCAACGACTTTACGTGCTTTCCGAGGCACTGGGATGAAACATCGCCAACTTTCTGAGTCCAGGCTGGTACTGAGAATTTCTTGACAGTAAAACCCAATAACTTGTTTTTTTACAGACCTGTAATTCGAACCCGGGACTTCATGAACAGCAGTTACGCTTAAGAAACTATACGCAACGACACAGTAATTATATCAAGTATAGTTATAGTTTTCTTAGTCTTCACTTCTGGGCGTATAAAAAGCTCAGAGTTTCTCAGCGTGCGATAGAAAGAGTTATATATACTCGTAATTTCTCTGTGGGATAAAGTCTAAAACGAGGATATCTGCAGAAGAAAAACAACAGCTATGTTTTTGTTTTCTTTGTAGTTTGAATTTCATTTTATTATGCATTTTGTTGTGTGTGACGAGTAAATCATTTATTTATTCATTCAACTAGAGTAACTGACATAGCCCGGAAAGTGAATAGGCCTGTCATATAGCTCGAAAAACTGTCAACCGATGAAAAGAACGTTTCTCGATTGGTAGCCTCGTATTGGAAATCGCAGTGTTGGATTACCTCCCACTAGATGGAGTGATGACCTGGTGAAGCGCGTAGGTAGTATTTGAATGCAGGTGGCTCAGGACCGTACTTTGTGGCAATCTATGGGGTGGCCTATTTTCAGCCGTGGACTTGTGTTGTGTAGTGATAGTGAAGTCTAAAATACATTACTGTCCAAACGCTCATTCCTTTTGTGTATTTGGGAGTATTTTTGGTGTAATTAAAAGGTTATTGTTTAACTACTAGCGTTTTTTAAGTTACAAAGCGTCATCGTTTCCATTACAGCCTATTATAGTTCACTGCTGAACATAGGCCTCCCCAATAGATTGCTTCATAGAGGAAATTTAGCCATAGTTGCCACGCTTGGCAAGCGGGTTGACAACCGCAGTTTTTTTTATTATTTTCAGTTATTCTTAGGAAGATGCTGCTGGCCATCAGGTAAATTACAAAGCGTAAGCTTGTAAAATTAATTGTTTGATCTTAAAAATCTATATTTTGTTGGACAGTTGGTGATATTTAATTATTTTCCGTGGTAGAGCTACACTGCAGCCGGTAAACTTTATTTTTTTATAGGCTTTAATGAAAAAATCGATGAATGAGTATAAGAATTTTATACAAGTATAATAAATAAATAAAATTAAAGTGTTTTATTTGCATGCTTTTACGACATAAATAACCATTATTAAGTTTTTTTATCTGTTTATCTGTCTGTCTGTCCGGGCTAATCTTCGGAATGACTGCACCGATTGTGATGAAACTTTACGAACAGATAGAGAGCAATGCCAGAAGGTACCTAGGCAATAATTTCTCATAAAAATTGACATTAATAGATCCTATCCAGACAAATTCAGGGCGGGTAGCTAATTTTACCAATAAAGATCACTACTCACTATAAGGCTGATCTGTATCTTGTTGCGTGTACATAAATAAATAAAAAATAAAAAAGATCATCCAAATTAGCTGAAGATGAACGTATTGTTAGTGTTTTCTGATGTTCTTTTGTTTATTTTTATCACAAATACACATTTACAACTGTAAAAGCCAGCGGAGAACATCGAGGGAGGAAATTCAATTTCCTAAAGCTAAAAGCATCGTTAGTTCAAGTTGTCGTATTTAATAATAGTACAGTAACAAAGATGTTACCTACATAATCTTTGTAAATATTTTTATCTACGCAATGGTAGTAAAAAGATCTTATATTGTAGGTACAGAGAATAGAAAGACGGATAAATATAAGCTGGAAGAAATGGAGCATGAAGACTTTTTCAAAGGTGATTTACCCACGAAACTTAAAAAGGTAATCATGGACTCATGTATCCTCCATGCCTGACATATGGTAATCAAACTTGGAGCTTTACAAGAAAATTAAAAGAAAAGATAGCCATGTCAGCGTGTAGAGAGGAAACATATTAAAAATAAGAAGGTCTGACAAGATACGAAATCTCGACGTTCGGAACAGAAGAAACCTAACAGACGCCCTACAGGCACTTAGGCTGAAAATGGAGATGGGCTGGACACATTACGGGATGCACGAAGAAAGATGAACCAAAATAGTCAAATTTTGGCGTGGTCCATCGGAAACCAGAAGGTCCAGCAGGCCTAAAGTAAGGTGGAGTGACGACATCGTTAAAAAAGAAAAGAAATGGATAGTAGAGGCGAAGGACAGAGAAAAAAACCAAATAAAAGTGCATGTCATTTAAATATTTCTTTTGATGCTTAGTTATATGAAAATAATTAGTTTAGTTTTTAGATAAATGTTTTTCTTTTTACTATTGTTTGGTTATGGAAATAAAAGTCTTATTATTATTATTATATTATTATAATGGAAATAAAGGCAGTAAGAACTTTTATAATTGCGATATTATGTAACATAAAGTAATTAGTATTTTTACTGCCTCACTGCTCTCGCTGTCTTTAGTGCGACTGCTTATCATGTGGGATTCCGGGTTCGAATCCCGGGTCGTGCCAAAATCAGTAATTGGGTTCTTTTCAAGAAATTATCAGTCAGCAGAAATATAATTATTTATATAATTTCAAATAATCAAAATGAAACGGTAGTATAGAGTAGAAGTTGTATGGACTTGAAAATTTAAAATAAAAAATATATTTACAAAAATTATGACGCCTCTGTAGAGCAGTGGCTAAGGATTTGGGTACATCACTGCGAGTAGTGGGCTTGAATCCCGCACGGAACAAGTATTGGTATGGTCTACACATAATTGTTCCGGGTCTGGATGTGTACTGTGTATCCTTGTGTCTCCAAGAGACAGGAAATAATCCTAGTGTGAGGGTAGAGATTCAAAAACATATTTACAAACATAAACAACATATAATACTACCGTTAACATAACAGCCTATCAAAAGTCCACACAGGGGGGATATTTGATATAGTTGCCACGCTGGGCATGCAGGTTGGTAAACGCAGTTTTTATTTCTTATTAATTATTAGGAAGACGCTGTTGCCCATCTCTCTGCTTGTTTCCCTCTGTCGCTTCTTACGACGGCAACGGGCCGATATGAATTAGTGGATATTCTTACACCGCCACTACACGGTCATTAAGTATAGTGGCGGATATCACACGTATAATATTACGTACTTCAAAATCTGAAAATAAACTAAGCATAACTTGGAAACCAACGAGAAGTTTAACAATTTCACTACGCTATCTTGCACTTCAAGTTTTAATGCATATTTGAACCGTGAGAGGAAACATGCTGCGTATATTAATTTAGTCAAAAATTCAAGGACTATGGAGCACAAGTTTCCCGTTTATTTGTATCCTTAGTGACATGCACTCGTTTTATATTGTAACCAGCTTATTTACATTTAAAGTTCCGAAAATTTAAAAAGGAGAGAAAGTTTAGTTGTTGTGGCTGAAACAGTCCCAATATAATATCCTTTTCCTAAGTATTTTCTATCCTCCCGCTTCCCCATACGCACTACTCAAGAATGGTGTGCCACCTATCGCCAAGAAAAATAAGAAGCAGATGGCAGCACGCATAAACCGTGTTCGTTATCGCTCGTTTAAAATACTCAATAAATAAAGTTGTAAGACTATCGTGCAATTTATCGTGTCCATATACATTCGAAGTGCAGTGGGTGTCTGTGCACTAGAACTTCAGCATAAATATTTAGACTTCCCATAACCACGAGGTGCTCCAGTCTTGTGAGTATCTTGCCTTATCTACCCAGTTCTAAAGCTATTTTCGTTTACTTCCCGTTGGGATCATCGGGTTGGCCAGCCCTTGGTCTGGTTGTTCTCTGGTTCAAAACCACTCACGAAGCACTTTGCAAAACATTCAAGCCGTAACAGTAGTTGTTTAGAAACTAGTATGTTATTTTAACGTGGTCGTGCCATGCTGCAGCTACATTATGGTTACAGAACGAATGCGTCGGCTCGACCGGGAAGGCCGCTTTCAAAGAATACTAGCTATAAATAGTTGCTTAATGCTGCTAAAGAAACTTATGAAATGATCTAGGTTTTTGCATCTCTCTCTGTACCTACCGTAAAACTCGATTGCCGCGCACATTGCTATTTGAGCTCTTCATATATTTTAATGCGATGTAAAATTTCAACATACATTTATTTTCCTTACGATGAGCCGCGGTTCAGCTATAATATAGTAACAGCATTTAATATTACAGCTTGAACGGGAAAAGACTACGCTCTCACAGAATACCAGCGTAAAATAGCAACTTAATGCTGTTGTTTAGTATGGTGAGTGTAGCGAACCGGTGGCCTATCTCACTGGTAACAAGGCATTCTATTTTGGTCATCAGGAGTGATAACACATCTACATACATATAGGCCACAGCATCAACTTACCATCAGATGGAATTTCTGTTTGATTTTTAACCCTATTATATTAAAAAAAATTGTATCGCAAACAAATAATTGTTCTAGTGTTCATTCATTATTCAGAGAGAAAACAAAGAAATAATATTATGGAATAAACACCGTACGTGTATCCTCTTGAGTTTTGAAATTGATTGAAAAGCGGGCAGCGTTAGGTACGCTTTTATGTACCGTAACCTGAGTGACAACCACTCAAAGTCACATATTATCAGATATCAACTAATCATCTGAGTTTTCTAATAACGTAAAATAATGACTGATAAAACGAAGTTCTCTGTCTATTGTTTTTAAAATTGATGTGAACTTACAGTCCACTTTGGTGATTGGCTACTTGGACATCTTTTTTTTTATAGAAGAGGGGGCAAACGAGCATGCGGCTCACCTGATTGTAAGTGACTACCGCCGCCCATGAACAACCGCAACACCAGGGGAATTGCAGATGCGTTGCCGGCCTTTTAGAAAGGTGTAAGGCTCTTTTCTTGAAGGTCCCTAAGTCGTATCGCTCCGGAAAAATCGCCGGTGGTAAACAATTCCACAGAGAAGTTGTACGAGGAAGAAAACTCCTAGTAAAACGCACAATCGTGGACCGCCAATCATCCAGATGGTGAGAATGGTATCGTGAATTTTGACGCGATGTGCGTTCGTGAAATTTTGCGGCTGGAATTAATCCGAACAATTCCTCAGAGCACTTCCAGTGCCGAGTCGATCACAAAGAACTCGGTCGTCGACGATTTGAACCGCTCTGCGCTGGATGCGGTCAAGTGGAAGGAGCTGGCACTGGGGTGCCCCGGCCCAGAGATGAGAACAGTATTCCACGTGAGGACGAACCTGCGCTTTGTAAAGTTGCAAGTGATGTGCCGGCATGAAATACTGTCTCGCTCTGCTGAGCACGCCAAGCTTTCATCTGCTGCAACTGCTGCAAATCTGTTGCAAGCTGCAACTTCAAACAATGAAGGCTACAGATACGTCGTCACCTCTGAGGACTACGATGGAATGCCTCACAGCCTGTCATTATACTGGCTCTCTACCCTTTCGACCTCAACACAGCAGTGCTGTTTAGCGTCTGAAATAGGTAAGAGGATGGTACCTGTCCAGACGGACTCCTAGGCAGGAAAGGAGTCCTACCACCCAGTACTATATATCACATATGAACCTATACAGATTTTAGTATTAAATATTTATATATACAATGAATACAATGGATGAAGAGAGTAGGGTAATATTGGGGCTTCTGCATCACTCACATCCGTTCACGATGCAGTTCGCCCCAATCTTATTGGGGTTTCTGCATCACTCGTCCGTTCGCGGTGCAGTTCGCCGCAATATTACACTAAACAGCTCTACATTTCCAGACACGATGCGCGACGGTGTGGGATTCACTAATCTGATTCTCGCTGAGATAGTTGGTTACTCTAAAACACGTATGGACGAAGCGCTCATGTTATTGTATTTGATCTCGATCGATTCGCCACTGTGTAATTGTTTGAACTGTTCCAAGTTATGATTATATTCATATTATCATTTCGAGTTGATCAGTTCGCATTACATTTCACTTAGTACATGTTGAGGCTGATATCAGCGGAACTGTCTGCTATTATACTTACTTCAAAATTATATTTCTGATCTACATATCGGTCACAACATATTATTAAAGGCTACATCACATATTTTTGCAATTTTCGCACATGTTTGATTGATGAGTTTTTAGTAGACCAATACTTTAATAGGTAGACTAACATAACGATGTTGGATTTTTCATATAATTAGGAAGACTTTACCATGGTAGATCAATTGAGACTCCAGCCCTAGGGCTCGCCTGCGCAGATATACAAACATACCTAGCAAATAACATATTTTTCCCATATGTAAACAGCATTGTGTTCAGTCTTCTTGATTTTTAATTAATTATGAATGAATAAGAACCTTTCCGAGGGGTTTTTTAAAGCAAGTATTTATGCATGCTATTAATTAAGATATTAAATAACATTTTTTTTTATAGCATAGGGTGACAAACGAGCACACAGTCCACCTGATGGTAAGTGGGTACTGTGGCCCATAGACATCTACATTTATCCTCAATTAAGAATCAAAATGCACATGCGTTGTCACCCCTGAGGACTAAGATGGAATGCCTTTTTTCCAGTAAGAAGGGTCTCCGGTTCTCTACACTCACCATACGAAACACAGCAGCATTGAGCTGCTATTTTACGCTGGTATTCTGTGAGAGCGGTCTCACCCAGTCGAGCCGACCATTTGCTACAACTATAATATAGTTGCAGCGTGGCTCTACCACGTAAAAACTAACATAACTATTTTTTAAACTTGCCTTATCTATATAGGGTAACTATTATAGTATTGAGTGTGTTAGCATTTAGGTATTACATATTATTATTAATTATAGGACGACAGGGAGATTTCCTTTATATTGGTCAATTGGTTGTCTAGAAGCGATCGCTACTTGCAGCCGTTTTTAATATCCTATCTATTCTTGGACTTGCGTACTAGAGATGGATATTTGACACATTTTATATGTCTGAGCTTAGCTTATGTCAAATATTTTATTTCTTGCAGCCAAATCCAGCGATAGAAAGGTTTTTTGATAGGTAAAATTATTCAATAGTATCGTTTTGAACAAAAAGTGGTTCACAATAAAGGAATTTTGTATGGGGGTAGGTAGGTACCTAAATACAAGTATGTTATTACATAGGTACCAACAATACTGAAAGGCATAAAATACGCATGTAATTTATTTAAACAGTAAATGCATATAAAAAATATTTTACTTAAATCATGCATCGATGAGCACAGAAAAGTTTTCATTTCAAACTTTCAGAAAATCAAAAATGGATTTAAGTTAACCTGTAGGAGCCTGTTGCATACTAGATAGCTCAAATGTATTTGGTTATGAAGTTCAAACTAGGAAACCATCATAAATTGAGCCATCATATTTTTTTCTTTCAAAATTAAACTTTTTAATGAATAATGTTTTATCTGGTTATCTAATCACAATAAAAGTAATACTTGTAGTAGTTAAAAAAATGTAAATACACCTTAAAAGAAAATCAGAAGTTAGATAGCTCAAAGTTTATCGGTTTTTATAACACAAAAAACAGTAACACCAATATAATAAGAACCCTGATAAGAGTGCAACTTCCTTAACCTTCGGCATACAACGCGGGGTATTTTTAACCCCAGCTCCAGAAAAATACGTCGACTTGTAAGTAATAATCGAGCAATAACATTGAAATTCCCAGTAGCTGGGCGTTAAAAATTGCCGCGTCGACTCGTGACCTTGGATCAGTGCTGGCGGAACGCGCCTGTGTGCACGCGCGTAGCGCGGTCCAGTGTTTTAACCCCACGTTGTATGGGACGGTGCTGAAAAGGTATGTATGCAGTTTTATGTTTCTTTATTATTTTCAACCTTATTTTGGTTATATTTATGTAGTTTGTGTTTTGTTACAGTTAGAGTTTAATTAAGATGGCAAATAGGATGCAAGATGATGATATTGCGCGGCTTTACTTGAAGAAAATGTGTCAAAGACGATGAAAACTATCCCTCCGACAGTGATCATAATTCCGATCACATCAGCGAGGCGTCTGAATCTGATAGTGATACGGACATGGAAGACCCTGAACCTGTAGAAGAAACGCCTCTACCGCTACCATTTTATACAGGCAAAGATGGCAAAACCAAGTGGTACAAAACGCCACCACGGACCAATGTTCGAACAATGTCTGAGAACATAATTACGCATTTGCCTGGGTGTAAACCTACTGTTCGTGACAAAAAACACACTTGGAATGCTTTGAAATTTTTTTACAGAAGAACTTGTTGACATTGTTTTGAAGTATACTAACCAAAGATTTGTTTGAGATTGGAAAACTCTGAGCCTAATCCGTCAACCAAAGAAACGAACAGAGAAGAGCTAAAAGCTGTTTTCGGATTATTGATACTGGCAGGTTTATATAAATCTAACAGACAAAGTATTATAGATTTATGGGCTAATGATGGCACTGGTATCGAAATATTTAGAAATACTATGACTCGACAGATTTACGTTCTTGTAAATAACTTGAGATTTGATGACGCATCAACGCGTACAGAAAGAGCTGCTATGGATCGTTTGGCACCAATAAGAGACGTATTTGAAGTTTTCGTCAAAACTGTCAGGATGCCTATACACCGTTTGAGTACTTGACTATCGACGAAGAACTTGTGGCCTAGAAGAAGATGTTCTTTCCATACATTCCTTCTAAACCAGCTAAGTATGGGTTAAAATTTATGCACTAGTGGATGCAAAAACATTTTATACAATGAACCTGAAATTTACTGTAGTAAACAGCCTGACAGTAGCCATTACGCAGTGAGTAACAAGCCATTCGATGTTGTAGACCATTTAGTTAGATGTGTGTCGGGATCTGGAAGAAATATAACGATGGATAATTTTTATGAGCTTCGAAACTGCTGAAAATTTACTTCAAAACCACAAATTGACTGCTGTTGGACCCTACGGTCAAACAAGGCGTGCCTTCCTACCCAATTCAAAGCCAGACGTGAAGAAAAATCGTCGATATTTGGTTTTCAAAAGACATAACCATTGTGTCTTATATACCTAAACCACGAAAGTGTGTATATGATGTCCTCATTGCACCATGATAATGAAATAGATCCAGAAAGGAACCCAAAGAAAACCATCTATTATAACGTTTTAAAACTCGACAAAAGTGGAGTCGATGTAGTTGACAAGTTTTCAAGAACATACGATGTTTCCGCAACAGTAAACGCTGGCCACTTACGCTGTTTTTCTCCTTGCTGAATCATGCAAATATAAATTTTTATAGTACATATGTTCAACAACGAGATTGAGAGAAAGAAAAGCAATATAAGGAGGAACTTTATCAAGCAATTGGGACTTTCTATTGCTGGAAGATCATCTAAGAAAAAGAAAACACAATCCTCATGTTCCTCGAGATATTAGAAACGTGTGCACCAAATTTTGGATGAAGAGGTTCCAGGTCCACCACAAAAGCAACCAAGGAAGTCGCAAAGGTGTTTTGTCCAAGAAATAAAGATAGGAAGACGTTGAACGGTTGTTTCAAATGCAATGTTGCAATATGTAAGGAACACGCAAATCTGATGTGCCAAAATTGTACTGATTTAGATAACGAATGATCTCGCTAGAATAGAGAAAATTAGTTATTTCTATTTTTTTATAATTGACATATTTCTAGTTTTATAATATTGGCTTAGACTAAAAGCTCTTATTAATATAAAAGACCCACGTGTTTTTTAGATATAAGGAAAATTCGTTGAATTTTAGGAGAACTTTTGTATTTTGTGTTCTTTTTTATAATTAAAGTTTATTTTCTTAATTTTTTGCTTAATTATTACTTTATAACTAATTAAGCCAAAAACCCTATCTAAGCCGTTGTATTTGAATAATACCCTTAATACATAGTATATTTACTAAGGGTTATTTTAACCCCACGTTGTACGGGTAAGGTTTTTTTTTTCACCTTGTATGCCGAAGGTTAAACGAATTTCATCTCAATTATCCCCCGACGGACTGGCGGCTGCTGTGTAAGCCGTGTCATATTATTAGGTTAAGGTGAAGACACAAATTGATAAATTTTTAGTTAATGGATTTTAGACTTTATATAGAGCTTTCATAGGAATGGTAAATAAATGTGACTTAACGAAAATAATAATTAGTTTTTGGCTAAAGTAATATTGTGTAGTGGCTTTAGAATTCTGCTATATAGGAGAGCTAGAAAGCGCTGCAAGTCATTCCTAATTTTTAATTGAAATGACGTGACCCGTGTTCATCAAACCTGTAAGTATGTACGTGTCTTTGTTATTATTTTATTCTTTTATCGAGTTCATACTATATAATCTAATATATAAAATTCTCGTGTCACGGTGTTGGTGGTCAAACTCCTCCGAAACGGCTGGACCTATTTTATGAAACTTTGTTTGTATTTGTAGTAGGTAGTCTGGAACACCGGCAGGCGAAGTGTGGGGCGTCCCCACTAGATGGAGTGACGACCTGGTAAGACATGCAGGAAGTCAATGGATGCAGCTCGGGACCGTGCATTGTGGCATCCGTGGGGAGGCCTATGTTCAGCAGTGGACTTGTGAAGGGCTGTAATGATGATGAGGATGATGATGATGAGAATAGGTTTTAAAGTATATTTCATACCGCTGGGGTGATAAGGGTGTCCGTCCCTATCCAGATTTTTTTCTATATTTTTTGACGGAAAATTTTATTTTTATTTTTATAGATTTAGCATAAAAATACACATTACCCTAAATTTTCACTTTTCAATTTTCAAAATTTAAATCGTGCTTTTTGTTCTTTTGTATGAAAAATATCCAAATCATTCACTACAAGTAATCTATATGGCGGAACAACGTTCGCTGGGTCAGCTAGTTATGTATAAATATGTAATAAAATATGTGTACGAGTGATTTATGACCTGTTATATTGACTATAGAATCACTGATTTCAGGACGTCGACTAGCAAAATTGTCAACCCATTTGACTCGATGATGGTAGTACTCTCATTACAAAATCCAAACCAAAGAAAACGCTGAAAAGTCTTGTGGAGATAATAATATTAAGAAGAGGAAAGTCGTTCTGGATTCAGATAGCGAACGGAAGCTGAGCCTATAAAAAGAAAGACTTAAGAGGTCTTCGCTTGTATTTGATTTAGTAAGTTCAATTTAATGAATACATTAGTGACCCAAATTGCCAAGCTGCGGTTGTGGTTCGAGTCCCGGTCGATGGAGATATTTATTTCACAGATAAATATTTGTACTCATGTCATGATCTTTATCGTTTTATTTTATTGTTGTCATTATTTAACCAATTTAATTTATTCATATTAGTAATTGGTGCTTTGAAAAAACTTTGTTTTGAGTATTATCATCGAGATCGCCATTACCAACATTTTAATTCTTACCGATATCAAACAGCACCTATAATATTTTTAGTTTATAAGTATTATGTGCCTATTTTTCTATACAATACTAACATTAATATTTGAAATAATTACAGGAGATAACGAGTTGCAAGAACCCATTACAACGAGCGCTGAGAAGTTTTTATCGCGGCGCGCGGTTCAGCTATACGCTGCAGAGGCAGATCCCACGAAGACGGGGGACTACTATGTAGAACTGCGTGTACAAATACTAAAGTTGAAAGCTTGGCCCGATCGGTGCGTTCGCTCGTCGTTTTATACCCATGTAATGTTTTCTAAACTTTGTTTAGGCACCTATAATAAAGTAATTGCGCTCATAAAAGCTTAGTATTAAATGTTATTGACTTGAAGCACATTATTTACTTAACTTTATATCTTTTCCATACAGCAAAGAAAAAATAAGAATTAAAATCTGAATCTAAAAAAACAAAAAGCCAGATATTGAAAGTTTAATTTTAAAATACATGAAGGAAGTAATTATTTTCAAAAATTGCATTTATTTTTCCTTGCAGCAGCGAAAAATTAATAACTAAAATTTTAATCTAAAAACAAAAAGCCAGATACTGAAAGTTAGATTTTGAAATACCTGGATAAAGTAATTATAATTTAAAGTTGCGTATCATTTTATTATATTATTGCGCGATATACCATATTATTTTCAAAACTGTGTCTCTCTTTACAGCAACGAAAAATTAAAAACTAAAATCTGAATCTAAAAAGAACAAAAAGCTGATTGAAACTTAAATTTTGAAATACCGAGAATCTAGACAAAGAAATTATAATTTAGAGTTGTTAATCAGAATTTAAATCTATAAGACAAATTTAAATAAAGATTGAAATACATATTTATTCACAAGTTTTGAGCAGTACACTAAACATCATAGATATATGATTGAAAATGAAATTTGTGAGACTGTAATGCATATATCAAATCAAATTATTCACACATAAGAGAGTAATATACATAAAATTAATTGTTTACTTAGAACTGAGTTTGATAATGTTCAGTTAATAGCAACTGCTTTCAAAAATAGGATTGGAAGTTATAGAGTAAATCCAGATTCAAGTGACATAATTATGCCAGAGTTATTCTTATCTAGTATTTCTAGCATTGTTTGCAATATAATTAAAACATTACTAACCACGCACAAATCAATCAAGGTAAACTTTGAATTATTTGTGTTGTACGAGCTTCCAAAGAATTATGAAATATCATTAAAAAGCTTCAATACTAAATATACGCCTATATTACAAAGTATTGATTTAAAGTTTCTTTTTGAAGAATACTGGAAAAATTTAATCAAAAAAATAGAGTTTGAATTATCTGAATCTGGGTACAATTGAGTCAATTAACTATTTAGAACTAAATATAGCTAAATATAATCCGTTAAGAGCTGGTCATTTCATATCATTACCAAAAAGTATTGTCAGAAGAAACAAGTTCAACTCAGATACTGTAACTATTTTTGTTTTCGATCTTGGTGATATTCGGATATGATAGTTAAATGACTATAATAACCAGGAAAATAGTAAAAATTACATTTTCAGAAAAGCCGGAAAAGGTGGGCTTTTAAAAGTCCTGTCGTAATATGGGGATTGTTTACATGTATGTGGCGGTCTAATAATAAACAAACTGTTATTATATTAGTTTTTATTACTACGGTAAATTTAACTATACAAAAGAAAATAGACATAGGTATAGCGTTATGATATGATGTCTCACAATAAAACAACAGCACTTCATTAGTATATCACATTAAAAGTCAGTAAAGTTCACTAACTTTACTGAGTTTTAGTGTGATATTCAAGGAAACAGTTCTTAGGGTGTAAATGAATTTTACACTTTGGCAAAAAAAACTTTTAACTTTGCAAACTTTGCATCTTAGTTGGGGCGCTGTACTGGACAAGTGATCAACCCCATCATATCGAGATGATTCAAGATGAGATCTACCTGTGGACATGGTCCTTCTTATCGCTTTTTTTGTAGTTTTCTGAGCAAACCTTTCGCCAGTAGTCTACGAAAGTGAGATGACATGTTCTACCGTCTCGCTTGTAAGTTGCCGCTATGCACAGCCATATCTAAGGTGTGACATAACAGTGAAAATACCATATTTCCACAATAAAGTCCGATACAACCTTTTTTTGATCGGATCTATCGACCCCTCCCATATTTTCATTGTATTTTCTTATAACCGACGGTTGGTCAATATGTACAAATCTTTTTAGTTCTTGCGAAAATCTCTTGACTTTTTGCAGGGGCTCCACAGTTTCAGTATTCGAGGCAACAGTAACGACACTATTGTCATTCCACTTGCAAACCAAAATATTGGTAGGCAAACTGGATTTGAATACAAATGAACCTCTAACAGTATTTTGAAATCTTTGTTGACTCGAGGACACTTGGACGTTCTGTTTTCACGAATAGTTCTAGGCTCTCAGACCTCTATTACTAAGTTCATGGAATAGAGGAATAGAGGAAAAATAATTGTCGAAGAATAAATGAAATGGCAATGTTGGATCACGACCTCGTAGAACATCAGCAAACTCCAAATCACACTCCCACCTAGACCAAACTGTTTGTAACCTTCTGCAAGGAAGATTTTCCTGGTAAGGATCAAACCAAATCACGTAGCTAATCTTGTAATAACTCACAGTTTATACCCCCAACGAATTGGTTTGCCACGTATAAACTGTTTGCAACTGTGACGTCCATAGTATGGAACCATAGCCTTGCTGTAGTTCTTTCTAGCGGAGCCATTTCAGTAAAGATTTTTATTTAACTCATCAAACAGAGGTCTCAACTTAGAAATTTGTGGAGAATCACCAAGAACTGTATTATCACAGCAGTGAGATTTGACATAAAAAAAAAACGATCTCTTGATTAGCGTTGTGTACAATCCTAAAGTCGGCATCTGTCGATGTCCCATACATAAACCTACGGGGTACACTACATACCCGTACATAAGGATGCCCAAGAAACACTTCATATTCAGAAACAGTTACTTTGCCAACTTTATTCCTCTGTCCTGCATACAAATTGGTATATCGCACTAGTAATTCAATAACATTGTTGTTGAACAACAGTCATAATATAAGGGTGATTGTAAGTTTTGGACCTTTGTTCGTCATTCCATTGATTGAAATGGTTTGGAATATGACGATTCTTCCATCTATAGGTTTGTTTCAGAACCTGTAAGGAACAAATGTAAACGAAGGACATTCAGTAAGAAGGTACGGCGTCACTATCTCTAAAGTCAACCCATCGTGCGTCTTTTGACAAACTTGACAGTACATCATCTCTTCGTCGGAATCACATGAAAGTGACCTGCTGGCTCGTAGTTGAGAGCCTATAAAAACAGATATAAATATTAAACCATATAAATAAAACAAGATAGAATCATTGGATGTAGTTATATCAACCTGAAACAAATATTTACCTGGTAGATTTTGCAATGCAACAAATTTTCATCTCCAGAATCCTATCTGTGACGTCGGCATTAGCGTTCTCAGGTGGAAAATTAAACCATCCTCACATCGCTCAATTCATCAACTATATCGTTGATTGAGTGCTCAAGGTCAAAGTAAAAGAAAACAATATTATAGACCCCCATATTGTGACGGACTTTAAAAGCCATCAATTTGAAACGTGAAAGGAATGAGTTTTTGTTAAACAAACAAATATAACCTGATATTGTAGATATTATATCTAAAATTAAATATCAAAATGTATTAGCAACAACATCCAGATATAATGAAAGCTACCTTTGTCCAGAACATCATGACACTAATACCCTAAGTCTTCAATGACACAAAACTTTAAATAAACAAGTGTCTAGTTGTAAAACAACACCGCATGAAATTATACACGGATAGGTACCTAAGTAACCTGACAGTAAATATTTAGAGAATACATTTTAACAACTCGAAACTTGAGGGTAATTTAATAATTTTTTCGGCTTTTAAAGCCCCGTCCCAGTATCTGGGGTTAATATTCATAATACAGACAGTCATGCAAGTTTTCGTGTATCAAAATGTATCTGCTACAAATTTATCCAGCGAAATGTAATCCAAATCGAGTAACATCTTATCCACACTATTCTAATGTTTTGTGTGTCCGGTATGTTTTTTCCACTGACGTTTGAAGGTATAAAATCATTGAAAAAACAGAATACATATATAAGTGTCAATATATATAGATTAGAAAATAATAGGACTTTGTACAAAACATCACAAAAGGAATTTAATGCATAAACTTATTGATTTTGAATAAAACAAAACAAGACTATTTTTGTTTTAAACAAACATTTTGAAAAGCTGTACATAAACAACTTACGAAACACAATGTAAAATCTATGTATGTGATGAATGTTTTCTTTTACTTTGATTCTGAAAAGTTGAGTCACAAATGATTGTGCTGCATGCAAACAATCCTTCCAGAAATGAATTCAAAGCTACATTTTCAATCCAGAAAGGTCTCAAAGATTCAATTGTTATTTATGGTGACTTTGAAAGTTTTCTTAGATAATATTCTGAACAAAATAAAAGTCTGCATGTAGAAAATGTTCAGATTCATGAAGCTACTTGTTTTGCTTATATATGCTGTGAATCCAATCCCGAATTGAATGACTTTGTTTTATCGAGGACCTAATTGCTCAAAAAATTTGTAAATTAAAATTTATAAGGATATAGAAAGGTTTTATAAAAATTTTAAATATTTCCAAAAGGACAGTGAATCCGCTTTATAGTGAAAAGCAGAGCTCGCAGCAGTGTGTTATATTTGTAAAAAAGTTTTGTTCTTCTGATTACAAAATTATAAGGATCATGAATATTTCACACCAACCAGATCCAACCAGAAATCGGAACCAGAGTACGAAACCTATCCAACTGCAGAGAAAAGAAGTGACGTAATATCCCTCTGAAACTCTTCACCGCTGCATTGGAAGACGTTTTCAAGCTACTGACTGAAAGGATACGGTATTAACATCAATGGCGAGTATATAACTCACCTTCGATTTCCGACGATATAGTCCTTATGGCAATCGCTGGAGGATCTAAGCACTATGCTCAATGACCTCAATAGTGTCTCCCAACGATAGATCTCGATGAATACACAAAACAAAATCATGTTTAATGTCCATGTCACACCTATGCCGGTAGTTGTTGGGAGCACTAAGCTCAAATTGTTGACGAATATGTTTACCTGACAAATAGTCCACTAGGTAAGTCCAATTTGATCGAGAGGTCAATCGACGGATTCAACTCGGCTGGGCAGTTCGAGATTATTGACCCATCTTCCGTCAGGCATACCTCAAAACCTCAAACTAAATTGTACAAACCAGTGCGTTTTCCAGTGATGACATACGGAACTGAGACGTGGTCCTTCACTGCTGGCCGTATGAGGAAGCTCAAGGTCGCTCAGCGAGTTGCGTAGAGAGGGTTTTGTTTCAGTTTCTCTGCATAAACGAAATGATATATCCGCAGAAACCAGAGTAAACCGACATAGCCCAAAGGATTAGTAAGCTGAAGTAGCAATGGCCGCCATATAGTCGAACAACTGACAACCGATGGGGAAGAAAGGTTCTCGGAGTGGCAGCATACCGGCAGGAAGGGTGCGTCCACCCACTAGATGGAGGACGACCTGGTAAGACATGCAGGAAGTCAATGGATGCAGGTGGCTCGGGACCTGCTTTGTGGCATCCCGTGGGGCCTATGTTCAGCAGTGGATCTTGTGAAGGGCTGTAATGATGAATGATGATGATGATGACCATTTTACAGGTAAATACAGAGGTCCAAATTATAACTGTAATTTAAACACAAAAATGTAATTTCATTCCTATTATTTCATAATCTTTCTGGATATGATTGCCATTTATTTATAAAAGAACTTGCAAGTGTATGCGGTCGTTAAATTTAATTCCAAAAACAAAGAGAAATTTATTTCTTTTTTTTCAAAGTTTTTCCAATCGATATAGAAGTCAAGCAATTGAAATTTATAGACCTTTAATTTGGAGTTCAAGTTTAGATCATTTAGCACAAACTCTAAATCCTGAAGACTTAAAACATTTGCGAACATTCTATCCAGATGAAAATTTATTAATTATGTCTTTAGGAAGGGGTAGTATTACATACTATGTAGATTCTTGGAAAAGTATAGAAACCTAGTTACCAGACCTAATCAAATTTTTACAATAAATTAACATGAGAATCTAATAACAAACGACGATTATATAATCATGCTTTGAATTGTGTGGCAAAATTTGGTATTAAAAAACTTAGGTGAATATACCGATATATCTAAAATGCGATGTCTTAATACTTTGCGACGTTTTTGAGAAATTTAGATCCATGAGTTTGAATTATTATGGTCTCCGATCCTTGTCATTATGTTTCATCACCTTACTAAGTTGGATGTTATGCTATTGTTGACAAGTATTGAGTTAGATTTAATTACTGATATACAAATTTATCAATTTTAAGATAAATGGTATAAGAGGAGGTCTATCTCAATGCTCGTTAGGTATACAAAGGCTAATAACAAATACTTACCAAATTTTAATGAAGAAGATCCAAATTTTCTTAGTTTATTTAGATTGTAAATTTGTATGATTATGCTATGATGTTAAACGCCTTATAAATATTTTCGGTTTTAAAACAAAAAATTAAAGTTTTTGATATTAACTCTATTATCCTAATAGTAATGAAGGATATACTGAAGTTGACATGCAATATCCACGCAATATCTATGATGAACATTCTGACTTACGGTCAGGCAGTAAAGTTAACAGTTCCAATATCATCAAACATTAGTAAATTGGTTGAGAATCTCTCTATGATAAATAAATATGTTATCCATTACCTTCATTTACGAGAACAAGAAACGGGCTTGTTTTATTGAAGATTCATAGGATTTAGCTTTCAATCAAAAAAGCATTTTAGAGCCATATATATTTCCAAATACATCTTTAAGACAATGCAATATCTGATTTTGAAAGAGATTCTTTTTCAAAAACAAAACAATTCAATTTTTTTGGAAAAAACTATAAAGAACAAAGAAAAGAAGTTGACAGCAGCTAATAAATGTATGAAAGATAATTTTAATAACACAACAAAGTCTGTGTTGCTGAAAATAGTTAGTGCCCACTTTAATTTTGTATTATTTCTGATAGCCTGTAGCCATTCAACCCGACCAATAAGTGCGATCTTGAATCATCAATATATGTGAGTTTTACTATTTTGAACTTTCAAAAAGTCATTTATATAATTTTCATTATTCTGTAATAAGAAAAACAAAGATAATATCAAACTTTGTTTCACTGATACAGATAATCTTGTATTTAATTTACACTGAAGACTTACAAAGATATGAAAAGATAATATTAAGTACCTTTGATACAAGTAATTTTTCTGAAAATATACTATATTCCAAAAGCGAATAAACAAATACCAGGGTATTTAAAGATGAATTAGGTATATTATGACAGAGCTTATTATGTGAGTTAAAATTATACTGCGTTAATACTTTAAAGTCCTCAATGAAAAAGCAAAGTTGTAAAAACATATTACAAAAACTGACTATTAAAAGTACAGATATTATAAATTATAAGAAAACCCATAAAGACACTATGTACGTAATATGATCTAAGAATCAATACACTTTACACGCAAAAAAAATGAATGCTCATTCTTAGGGCAATGATGATAAGCGACAATATGAAGATATGTACAAACATTTGTTTTGGGACATTATAGCAATTTATTTTAAATAGCATATATTTAACTAATTTACTATTTACATGGGTTTTCTGATCGCTGTTGTTTAACTTCCATGATAGATAAACAAAGTAATAGTAATTTATAAAAATTATAAACATAATGATTTATACTACGAAAACCACATTGAATAAAACCATTTTACGGATTTTATCGTGTTTTAATTTTCGAAACTTGATAACACTATTGGTCACACTGTGTATAGGAAAAGACCCATACCAACCGATATTTAAATGGTGAATCGCACCATCATCCATCACAAGTTAGCTACCGGGAAAATCTTTGTTTCAGAGAGCACGAGGGATCTGGTGACAGAAAATATCTGGCCGCCGAGCTAGCATCGTCGAGCAAGTATTGCAAGACAACAAGCTTCGGGTCCGCGCCTTCGTCACATGAGAAGCCAGCCACAGTCGAGCGTGCCTGATGTACTACCCTATGTCAGAGGAGTCAGCAAGTTGGCTACATTTGAAGCGAGCTCTATTAAAACATACTTCAAGTCGACGAAGAAGATTAGTCATTTTACCATCCGTCAAGTGTAATATCCCTACAAGATGCAGGAGTGTACAAGCTTGATTGTGAATGTGGTTTCTCTTACATAGGACAAACAAAAAGATCCATTAAAACCCGCGTGAAAGAACATATAGCTGCCGTGAGGCACCGACGCTCTGGGAAGTCTGTGAACATGTTCAAGATCGTCCCCGCCATTACATCAGATTTGATAGACCACAAATCCTCGCAAAAGAACACCGTTTCCTACCAAGGATGATTCGCGAGGCTATTGAAATTAAAAAACATCCTAATTTCAATATAGAAGATGGATGGGTGCTGCTATCTGCTTGGGATCCTATAATTAACAAAATTAAATCCAAACCCAAGCATACCACTGCAAGACTTCAAGATACTGTAAGATCATTCTGCGTAGATCGGACCAAAAATTAATATTCAAAAAACTGAAGGTATCCGGACTAACTATGACATTGGGACGTCAAACACTTCAGTCCCCCCCGTGACCATGGGTGCTGTAAAGCACCCGAAACTTCGGGAATCAAAATTAGTAAAATTAAACGCGATAAAATCCGTAAAAATAGTTTTATTCAATTATAAACATATACATAATAAGCAAATGAAAACAAATTACTTTATTTTGAATATTCTTTACTGCAAATATATTCTATATTGTAACTAGTAGTATATCGTAATTATATGTAAGATGAAATAAAAATACTGTATTATCATAATCATATCTTGTTTTATTTATTATGCCATTAGATCCTTAAATACTAAATATTACATGAATACAATAAATTTTAAATACACTTAAGTTTCACAACAAAGTTATACATGTCGAAACAAGTAATCGTTTATTTATAGACATTTTATTAACATAAAATTTATTAATTGATTTCAAACTTAAATACTAGATTTGCTTAATTTTTTTATCACTTTACAAACTAAATGTTCTGTCTCATCCATGATGTCATCATATGCACTTGTCACTAGATATTGCACGTTCACAGCTGTATTTCCAGATTCAGTATTTATTTCATCGATATTACGACCATCTAAATCATGTATTATAATTTTTATTAAATGACGTACATTACCCGTTTCCTTTCGCATGATAAATGATGTATTTTTCAAAGAATTTGATTAGATTTTTTTCTTTTTCATTTTTTCCTCCATTTTTTGGCGACGGCTCTGCTCGCACGCCTTTGTCGGTACTTCATCGTACCAGCCTTACCTATCTTGAGCATAGTAAAATGGATTATAATTGGGTCCGAGTTTTCTATCATATTCTGAAAGCCAAATATAAATATATAATTAAACATTAATTAAATACTACCCATGAATTTAAAATCAATTTAAAAAAAAATAGTAACTTACCTCATGTATATTTTCTAAACTATCCAAAACAGGACTGTAAGATGGTGTATGTGACATGTTTCTGAAAAACAAAAATAAGTAACATATTTTATTACATTTATTATAACATTAGAATTACAATAGAATAGAATAAGTTACTTTATTATTTAAATATTTCATTAAAAGTACTTACTTCAAATTTCAGCTAAATAAAAACAAACGTGCTCTTTATAGAAATTACTGTAGCGAAAGGACGTGATCGCGCGTTGTAAGATGAGAATTGTATAATTTACAGAATAAGCATAATATTCTCAGGATTTGTAAGATCAGAATAGCAAAGTAAGCATAGATCTACAAGAAATTTGTAACATGAGAATAGGAGAACATTTAGCAGAATAGACATGGTGTGACATGCATTTCTCTCTAATATTGTTCATGCAAAATTTAAATATCTACCTATGTTTGTAGGTTAGTAACTCATTCAATAACCACGATGAATTTGATCAAACAACCCATATCGCTGTTAGCAATAATAAATATTGATCACTCTGCTCACAAGATCAGACATAGCATTCTCTTACCAAATACCATTCGCTGTATAATATGCGGTCCCTCTAATTGCAGTAAAACAAACGTTGTAATAAGATTATTGTTGCATGAAAATGGACTTAAATTTCAAAATTTTTACTTGTATTCAAAAACTAACCATCAACCAAAATATAGTTTTTTACGAGAAGTAATTAAGAGAGTACCTAATATTTCATTTTATGAGTTCAATGATAATAAAGACGTCATAGTGAAGCTTTAAACAATTCTGTATTTATTTTTGATGATGTTGCTTATGAAAATGAAATCAACATTCGTAATTATTTTTCTATGGGCAGACATAAGCAAATTGATTGCTTTTATTTATCTCAGACCTACTCAAAAATTCCGAAACAATTGCTACGAGACAATGCCAATTTTATTATAATATTTAAACAAGATGATGTGGACTTAAAACATATTTGTGAAGAACATGTTAGTTCTGATATGTCATGGAATCAATTTAAAAATATTTTTATATAGTTTGGAGTAAGCCGTATAATTTTTTTTGTATTAACAAATACTCATCGTTAAACAATGGCAGGTATAGAAAGAATTTTGATATATTTTTAACCTCGAGTAAACTATTATAATTTTTTTTTGATAAAATTATTTGGTTTTATTGTAGCCGCGATAGAATGAAGTATTGTAAAGCCTTATGGAAAAGCAAACTTAAATGGAATTAATGAAGTCTGTGGACTCCATAAAGAATAAAATAAAAAAATGAAAAGCAATGAACATGAACTAAGCTTATCCTTAGATAAAATGCTAAAACCTGTTACAGAGCCCCTTTAAATCATAGTAAATAAGAAAAAACCAAATCAAGACCATAATTTATCGATGCAATCATGCGCAAGTTCTGCTGGATCATTTGAATCGGAATTTCAGAACTATTACGATACTGACTTGAGTTCTGCAGAATCCCCAAAAAATGAAATTAAAGACAATTCAGAGGTTTCATTTGATCGGAATGATATCTGTGATATTTAGGATGATAATTTAAATATACCATTTGGGATAAGAAAAGAAAAGAAAACTTACATGATGGGAAATTCAGAAGGAGCATTTTCTAAAATTGAAAGTTTGGATAACGAAACTGTGTTTAGTAAATTGGAGACAAATCTTTACAATTTAACTAACGGTTAAGAGAATTTACTTAGAAAAAACCCATTTGAATTTAGTATCAAGTGCTGATAAACTCGTATACAGATATTCTACATCATACTAACGCGCTTATAAGAGAGATTTTAACCTTGAGGTCAAATAAAGAGATAAGATTATTAAATATCGAAAAAATAATTAAACCATTATTTTCGAGACCTTAATCAAATATAAAAAATCAAAGAAAAGCTTGAGTAATTTACCTAAGCTTAAGAAATATAAAATCAATACTGATATTGTATTTTGGGACGATCCAAATGAATTAGTTGATAGATTTAAACTTAATAGTCAAGAGATGCGGCAATACAAATCATGAATAATGAGATTTTATCGATCATTGAAGAATTAAAAGAAGCTAACATTATAAAGGAATAAATACAAATTATTACTAGCTTTTACTCAGTATTGGCGAAGTTGCTCATGTTGCAAATTACTAAAAAATTGTCTGTATTTATTTAAGTAACAAGCAGCATAAACGAATCATTTTTAATAACTACCAACATAATAATAAAACAAAATACATTATTTTTGAACATGAGTAAAGCCGATAAAACTTCCTCGCATTATTCCTATACCAAAAACTGGCGGGGTATTACCTTTGATTCCGATTTTTGCTGGATTATCGGCTACGAGAGCCTTAGCAGGTGGTGCAGCTGGTATACTTAAACTATAAATGAAATCAAATGGCTAAAAACAATTACAATGAAGAGACACAATGAAAATGGAAGCTCTTGTATGGAAATGGGTTACAGTTTAAACCTCAAAAATGGATTTGCATTTTATAATAACTCACAAAGAAATACAAACATCAAAATTATAAATCGAAGTAAAAAATAAATGTAAAGCAACATGTCAGTTATAAAAAATGAAATAACGAATATAAAAATTGATGACGATATTGCTGAATTAAATTTAAAATGAAACATAATAAATCCTGTCGATATAGCTACTGCCTTCAATGATTACTACATTAAAATGACTGACATCATTTCATTAACACTGCAAAATTTACATAAAGGACAACACTAATCAACTCAATGTACTTACAACCTATGACAGTGAAAGAAGTAAAAGGAAATTATGAGTCTAATAACACTAAATCGAAGGATATGATAGTATATCCACTAATATATTAAAACGTGCGTCACCGAGATAGTCGATATCCTTACACATCTTATAAATTGTCTTTTCTGCAGGATTTCCAGATAAGCAAACTATCTCTAGTGAAACCACTGTATGAAGGGATAAAAATCCAGCTAACTATCGCCCTATCACATTAATACCAATTCTATCAAAGTTATTTGAAAAGTGCATAAAAGGCTTATGAGTTTTTGCTCTAAATATAATATTATAAGAAAGGAACAATTTGGCTTCAGAGAGAAAATCAACGACCTTAGCAATATTTAACCTAATAAAATACTGACCAGCCTAAATAAAAATTATCTGACTACTAGACTTTTATTGACTTGTGTTACATTCGATTTTGTTGCTCACAAAACTCTTCTGAGCAAACTGAATCTCCGGAATCAGAGGACCCATTATCATGGATAACGTCTATTTAAGTAAGGCCGACAAACAAAGTTGTTATCAATAAAATAATTAATAATGAAATGAGTTCTGTTTCGTCGGAATATAGAGAATGCAACTCTGGCAGTCCCACAAGGAAGTGTACTAGGACCCATTCTATTTATACTTTACATTACGATATAACAGAAGTAACAAAACATCAATGTACTTTATATGCTGACGATATATCCATAATTGTTACATCTAATAAATCTAAAATAATGACTCTTACAAAATCATGAATGTGACATTAATAATACTATTGACATAATGAATGGTTTAAAGCAAATAATTTAAATATCAATCTTGACAATCATATTATATACAATTCAATAAATCAAAACATAAACAATACAATTTAATCCAATGTTACAAAGATAAAAAGTACAACAATTGAAATTTTAAATTATTATAGACGAGGATTTGAGCTGGAAAATACATATAGACCATTTGTGTAACAGAATCAACCAGTTTGTATGCTCTTAAACGTGTCAGGAACGTAACCGACAAAAGACCGCTATTATGTCCTATCGAGCTTACAGAATCGATTTGCGTTACATCCTACTATGGGG